>CACVBM020001089.1:0-158790 GCA_902728155.2 Microthlaspi erraticum
GGTTTCTCAACTTTTATAGGAAATTAACATGACCAACAAATAATTTCTTAATGTTTGGAGTTTGGACCATCTCATGTGTATGAGTATAAAAGAGCAATATCACAGCTTAGCCGTTGCATCAGTTGCTCATTATATATTTCTTCACTCAGAAAGTTCTTACAGTTTTTGTTGAAGAATTTTATCCGTATATTTATAGCTTAGGTAGTTCAGAATTTTTGTTAGTAATTTTAGATTGAAGTTTATGGCTACAATACGTAAAGCTCAAGTAACTATGTACAATACTAACTCAAGGCAATTGACATTTTACTATCAATTTTATCAGTAATGGATTCGTTATATTGGTTCAGTCTAGAAGTGGCTGCAAATATTTTAGTTTTATTTATGAAACGACTAGTTAACACACACACACACACACACACAAAAGAAAAAGAAAATAAAATAAAATGAAAAGTAGCAAATTTGTAAATAGGGTTGATAGAAAACAAAACCACGCCCAAAGAAAAGGAGCTCGTACCTACTATAGAAAGAACCATGACTAATGATGAACTATTAAAGAAAAGTTTTAAGATTAACAGAGACAAAACGTTCTCAGAACTAGCTGCCAATCCAAAACAAACTTTAAGTAATATGAATTAAGAGTTAAGAGATTGGATGAGGGGGTTTAAGAAAACGCAAGCACATATATTCATCCACATCAACAATAGTCAACTCCACTCCCTTCTTCTCCAACTCCTTCTGCTTTGCCTCGAAACGACGTTGGAAAGCTCCTTCATATTCATCACCCTTTGTAAGGTTGGCAAAACGGTCGTATTTCCTCTCCAAATATGCAGTAGCAAGGGCATCGAAATACTTGAACCTAAAATCAGTCGGTCTCATAAACTCCAAGTTAGGGTTTACTTCCCATTCTGCGTCACAGCCTTTGCTGCGAGCTTGATATCTTCAAGCTCCTCGCGAGTGATCCACTCAGGAACTTCAAACAAGAACTTGG
Organism: Microthlaspi erraticum; assembly: GCA_902728155.2. NCBI lineage: Eukaryota > Viridiplantae > Streptophyta > Magnoliopsida > Brassicales > Brassicaceae > Microthlaspi > Microthlaspi erraticum. The sequence continues at coordinate 989 of CACVBM020001089.1, forward strand.
GATGTGGAAGCGGATCCCTGATGGGACGTGGAAGCCGGGGCTTGAGACTCTGAGCACGCATAATGTCGGGAATATCAAGCAAGGAAACCTTTGGAGACGCAGCACGCATAAACTTGGGAAGATCAAGCCAGGGAGCGTTTGGAAACTGTCCTACTCCAGGAGGAGGAGGATGAAGCTCAATATATCAGAGATATTCAATTATATCTTCTTAATGGTGACTGAGATATGATTGCCAATATCATCGGCACATATATTTCTCCTTTACTAGTAAATATTCTTTTTCCCTATCTTGTCATACGCTCCTTGTATAAATGTAACACCATTGTGTATAAGGCAAATCATTCAGTCATACAAACTCTATATGGTATTAGAGCAGTAATCGATACCTGCCCTAAAAATTTTCTCTTTTTTTTTCTTCTTCTCCTTTCTATCTCAAACACCATGTCGGTCTCCAACGGAGTCACAAACCCCACAAAAACCCCCACAGAAAACGTAGTCGCCACCAACGGCTCCTTGGTTCATGTCAACATGACCACCATCACAAAATTGAGTGCTACGAACTACATCATGTGGCGTCGTCAAGTTCATGCCCTATTTGATGGGTATGAATTGGCTACGTACCTTGATCTGTCCAAACCCGTCCCAAATCCACTCATCACCCTCCCTGGAGCAACCACAACCACGGAGAATCCTGCTCACACTCTGTACAAGCGACAAGATAAGCTCTTGTACAGTGCCATCCTTGGCGCCATATCCCTCTCCATCCAGCCAATCCTGTCCAAAACAACCACAACATCTGAAATCTGGGAAACACTTGCTGCCACATACGCGAAGCCAAGTCGTGGCCACATCAAACAACTCAAGTATCAGATCAAGCAATGGAAAAAGGGCACCAAGACAATTGATGAGTACCTCCTTGGTCTCACAACTCGCTTTGACCAACTCGTGCTGCTTGGCAAAGTCATAGATCTCGAAGATCAGATCGAGTTTGTTCTCGAAGGTATACCAGAGGAGTACAAAACACTCATCGACCAAGTTGAAGGTCGAGACTCTCCTCCCTCCTTGACAGAGCTTCACGAGAAGCTCATCAACCATGAAGTCAAGATTGTCACGGCGGAACCTGCTTCCCACATGCCTGTTTCTGCCAACGTCGCCACCAATCGCTTCATACCTAACAACAACAAAAGCAATCCTCGCAATCAACCTTGGCAGTCTAACCAGCGCCAAAACACCGACACCAACAACTCGACTTGGCAACCACGACCATACCTCGGAAAGTGTCAAATCTGTGGGGTCCAAGGCCACAGCGGCGTGCCCACAACTCTCGCGTCAACCTACAGGAGTCCTTCCTGGTCCCACACCATGGCAACCAAGAGCCAACTTTGTCGCAAGTGGCTCGCAAATCCAACCAAATTGGCTTCTGGACTCAGGCGCCACACACCACATCACTTCCGACCTAGCCAACCTTGCTCTCCATCAGCCATACACATGAGGCGAAAAAGTCATTGCCGGTGATGGTAACGGACAAGCCATCACTCAAACTGGTTCCACCACTTTACCCTCCTCTACACGTTCATTATCGTTGACTAATGTGTTGTGTGTACCTGCAATCAAAAAGAATCTCATTTCGGTGTACAAGTTATGTAATACTAATCAAGTATCGGTGCATCTTTATCCGTCTTACTTTCAGGTGAGGGATCTCAGCACGGGTGCCCAATTACTCCAAGGACGCACCAAGGATGAGCTATATGAGTGGCCAATCTCCCTTCCAACCACTTTCTTTTCCGCTTCCATCAAAAATAAAACCTCAGCTGCAGATTGGCATTCAAGATTAGGACACCCTTCCCCTTTTATTTTAAAAAATATTATTCAAAACTTTTCTTTGCCTATTTCTGATTCTTTGTCCTCAAATTTCTGTTGCGGCGATTGCCTATCTAATAAAAGTCAGAAACTTTCCTTTTCTGAAACAACGATTTCCTCTACTCGTCCTCTCCAACATCTTTTCACTGATCTTTGGATTTCTCCAGTCACATCCATTGATAACTTCAAATACTACCTAATCATTGTTGATCAATTTTCCAGATACATTTGGTTCTATCCTCTTAAGCTTAAATCTCAAGTCCGTGAAACATTCATTCGTTTCACTAATCTCGTAGAAAATCGTTTTCAAACAAAAATTGGTACCTTATTCTCTGATAATGGAGGAGAATTTCTTGCTCTTCGTGATTTCCTGGCTTCAAAAGGAATCACCCATCTCACTTCTCCTCCTCATACTCCTGAACACAATGGTTTGGCCGAACGTCGTCATCGCCATATCGTTGAAACAGGATTAACTCTTCTTCATCAAGCCTCTATCCCAAACTCTTATTGGACCTATGCCTTTGCAGCTGCAGTATATCTTATTAATCGAATGCCTACTCCAACCCTTTCTTTACAAAATCCTCTCAAACTTCTGTTCCAAATAGATCCGAATTACAACAAACTTCGTATATTCGGTTGCCTTTGTTTTCCATGGCTCAAACCATACACCAAAAACAAGCTTGAACCCAACTCCAAACCGTGTGTACTCTTGGGATACTCTATTACCCAGAGTGTTTATCTCTGTCTTGATCCCACTCAAAATCGCATCTATACCTCTCGCCATGTTAGATTCGATGAAACTCAATTCCCCTTTCAAAAACTGATTCAATCCACACCCACTTCCTCACCTGAACCAAATCTTCCCTGGACTCCTATTCTTACTTCAATTCCTATGCCACTCATTGATGCTCAGTCTCTGGATCCGCCAGCGTCAACAACCACGGCACCTAGCTCGGATTCCTCACCAGGAAACGACGATTCGTCACCATCCACCACAACACCATCGCCGTCGCTTCCGCCGGAGTCCTCGTCGTCACCACCAGCCGCGATAAACTCCGACCACGCGAGATCCGAGTCTACCTCTGAGCGTGAGAGCTCTCCGTCACCGTCACCGATTTCTTCGTCTTCCCCGCCCAACTCTCCGTCTCCGAGTCCAAATAACTCAGCAGCCTCTCAGGCCCAACAAAGCCCAGAAGCGAACAATCCACAACTCCAGCCCAACACACGCCATCAAATGACAACAAGACTCAAAAATAACATCACAAAGCCCAATCGGAGATATGGGTTTGTCACGACAATTCCGCCGTTCACGCAGGTCGAACCCCGAACTCTGAATCAGGCACTCCGAACACAACACTGGCGTAATTCAATGTCGACGAAAATCGATGCTCAGATCGCACATCGGACGTGGGATCTCGTCCCTCGGACACCAGGCCAGAACGTCATTGAAACGAAATGGATCTATCGCATCAAACAGCTGGTTGACGGATCGTTAGATAAATACAAATCCAGGCTCGTTGCTCGGGGCTTCAATCAAAAGCAAGGAATTGATTTTGGTGAAACTTACAGTCCCGTAATTAAAGCCACATCCACACGAGCCATTCTTAAAGTCGCTGTAAGTAAAGATTGGTGTCTCCGACAACTCGATGTCAATAACGCTTTCTTACAGGGAACTCTTGATGAAGATGTTTATGTAACTCAACCGCCTGGGTTCATTGATCCGGATCGGCCAGATCATGTCTGCAAACTTCGCAAAGCTCTTTATGGATTAAAACAAGCTCCTCGAGCTTGGTATATGGAGTTGAAACGCTACTTGCTTCAAGCTGGATTCAAGAATTCTATGGCTGATACATCACTGTTTATTATGAACCAGAAGGGTCTTCTCATCTACGTGCTGGTGTATGTCGATGACATTATTGTCACTGGAAACAACAAGTCCGCAGTTGAAGCAGTTATCACAAATTTGGCAAACCGTTTCTCTTTCAAGGATATGGGTGCTCTCTCGTACTTCCTCGGCATTGAAGTGATTCGCACCTCCAAAGGACTCCACCTAAATCAGCGCAAATACATTCTTGACCTCTTGGCAAAGATGAACATGGCGGATGCAAAACCAGTCCAAACACCAATGGCTACATCGCCTAAGCTCACGCTAACAGGTGATCCTCATTCCAATCCTACTGAGTATCGCACTCTCATTGGTAGTCTGCAGTATCTCTCTTTCACTCGTCTTGATGTTGCATATGTGGTCTATAAACTGTCTCAATATATGCAATTCCCCACCACTGATCACTGGCAAGCGGCAAAAAGGGTATTAAGGTACTTAGCGGGAACTGCAACTCACGGGTTATTCATCAGCAAATCCAACAATTTGAATGTTCACGGGTTCACAGACGCGGATTGGGGAGGTGATAAAGACAATTACGTCTCCACTAACGCTTACATTGTCTATCTTGGAGATCAACCAATATCTTGGCAATCAAGGAAACAAAAAGGCGTTGCAAGGTCATCCACGGAGGCAGAGTACCGAGCAGTTGCCAATACCGCAGCAGAGATACAATGGGTATGTTCACTCCTATCTGAACTTGGCATCGCTCCTACAGCCACACCTGCTATTTACTGTGATAACATCGGTGCAACATATCTATGTGCAAATCCTGTTTTTCACTCAAGAATGAAGCACATAGCGTTGGACTATCACTTCGTCCGAGAACTGGTCTAGAGTCGTGCATTGCGAGTCTCACACATCTCCACTCATGATCAACTCGCAGACAGTCTCACAAAGCCTCTCGATCGATCACGTTTTCAACTACAACGAGGCAAGATTGGAGTTTCGCAAGCCCCTCCATCTTGAGGGGGCATATCAGAGATATTCAATCATATCTTCTTAATGGTGACTGAGATATGATTGCCAATATCATCGGCACATATATTTCCCCTTTACTAGTAAATATTCTCTTTCCATATCTTGTCATACGTTCCTTGTATAAATGTAACACCATTGTGTATAATGCAAATCATTCAGTCATACAAACTCTATACAATATGCTCGAGTTGGATATCTTCTGGATTCTCCGCAGCACTGTACTCAGCAAGCTTGCTCTTGTAGTATTCGTGATAACGGTCTGAGCTCCGGAAAAACCTGTAATCTGGATTCCTCTCGTGATTGCTCATCATGGTCTTCTCAAACTCCGGTCCTTTTTTGGTAACAAGAAGTGCCGCTCTCTCCAGGTAAAATCTGACCTCTGGAGGTGGCCGCTCATCATCCATATCTTGATGATCTCTCTGATGCTGCGCACTGTACTCAGCAAGCTTGAGCTGGTAATATGGGTGATAACGATTTGTGCTCCGGAAAAAGTTGAACTCTGGATTCTCCGCTTGGTTGATCTTCATCCTCTTCTCAAACTCGGACCCTTTGCGGGAAACAAGACTTGCCGTTTTATCCACGTAATATCTGATATTAGGAGGCGGCTCAATAATGGTTGGCACATCCGCCGGAGATAGGCTTGAATTGTTTTCCTCCGGTTGCGAATTGGACATGTTTTCTTGCTGTACAAGCAACCACAAAATTCTCGGACTTCTCTCTCTAGTCTCTACTTGTTTCCGCCTCTTTTTTTTCTCTCTTTCTGTTATGTTCGTATATGATATATATTCCTGTGTAGAATTAGGTTTTCTTTTATATTCCTTTATTTTATCTGACTTTGCCTTTCCTGTCTCCTTTTCTTTTTCTGAACAATTTCCTTTTTTTTTTTTGGTTATAATCGTTTCCGACTTGTAACATATTAGGAAGTGGCCAGATTTTAATTGGGTCCGGCTGCTGAATTATCATGCAAGAAAAAGATAGGCCCATGTGCTGTTCCAATAGAAGCAAAACACCCACATTACAGTGTAACGATTAAAAGGTTATTTTTGTAACGATTTACAAGTTTAATCGACACTCTTGTGTGTTTTACAGAAGTAAAGGACTCGAAGAAGAAGACAGTTGCGTGCTTCTCTGCTTGTTTTCACCAAAACTCTGTTTTAACAACTTGAACCGACTCTCTCTTATAGTTTTACATTTTTTCTAGGAGAAATGATCAGCACAGATTTTTGTTGTTGTTTGGACCATCGCATATATGTGACTCACTCACATAATGTGAGTATATAATAACATCACAATAAAAGAAGGAATGTCTTGTAAACTACACGTTAATTTGTGCAGCTTTGGTATTTTAGTTTATTTGTAGGTTCATTCTATAAAAGCACGTACTTATGCTCTATTTTAACAAAAAAAGAAGAAAGAAATATGGAAAACATGTGTCGCGGTATCACGGCAATATCTTTATTTGCTCATATCATGATTCGTCATTTACGGTATAGTCAATAGTGTATATTTGCTTTCCATGTAAAGAGATCTCACTCTCTGTATATAGACAGAGCCTACACCATCAATAAGAATCATCTAATTCCACTTCTCAATACTCTCGTCTCCGTTTTTCAGACAAGTATGATCCTCTCACTCTGATGTTTTCGCACTTAAGAAAATTGTATACATTTCAAATAAAATTGTACTAATACTTATGTCGAATGCTACTGATTTTGCAGATACACGTATCAATATGGATTGTCCTAAGAAGTCGTTCTTGTTGATGATCTCGTGCATGGCACTCCTGCTCAACAACAACAACAACGAAGGCTTTGTAGACGCAGCGACAAACCTTGGCTTGAACTACGGTCTCCTCGGAGACAACCTCCCACCTCCGAATGAAGTTATCAACCTTTACAAATCCATAGGCATCACAAACATTCGGATCTTCGACACGAACACGGACGTCCTCAACGCCTTGCGCGGAAACCGAGACATTGGAGTCATCGTAGGCGTTCAGAACCAAGACTTGGAGGCTCTTGCGGTCAGCGAAGAAGCTGTTAACACATGGTTCGTGACTAACATCGAACCTTACTTAGCTGACGTCAACATTACGTTCATTTCCGTTGGAAACGAAGTCATCCCCTGGGAAATCGGCTCTCACGTGCTATCCGTCATGCAATCTCTCACCGACCTGGTCAAGACGAGGAGTCTCCCGATCTTGATCAGCACCACGGTGGCTATGTACAACCTCGGCGCGTCATATCCACCATCTGCCGGAGAATTCACGACCCAAGCGCGTGAACAGCTCGTTCCCGTGCTGAAGTACTTGTCTCAAACGAGCACGCCTATTCTCGTCACCATATATCCTTACTTCGCATACGCGTCTGATCCTGCCAACATTCTTCTTGACTATGCCATATTCAACACCGATGCGGTTGTGGTACAAGACGGGCCATTAGGTTACTCAAACATGTTCGATGTGATGTTTGATGCCTTCTTGTGGGCAATGGAGAGAGAGGGAGTGAAAGATTTGCCCATGGTGGTAGCGGAGACCGGATGGCCTTCCGCCGGTAAAGGAAACGGAACAACGCCGGAGATCGCGGCTATGCACAACGGAAATTTTGTGAAACATGTTGTAAGCGGTAAAGGAACGCCAAAGAGACCAAACAGTAGCATTACTGGGTTTCTGTTTGCGACGTTCAATGAGAATCTGAAGTCAGCTGGAACCGAACAGAACTATGGGTTATACGATCCTACCAATATGAAGCCCATCTACAAGTTGTTTTGAATTTTACTCTTGATTCTTAGACTATCCCAAAGCATTAGTGCATAATGCTCTAAGGGTTGTAATATAGTGGGATTAGATCAAGATCCACGATAACACTTTATTTTATATACTTTGTTCTTTCTTAAAGAAACGTTAAAGAAGAACTTATACCAAGAGAAAACAGATAGCCAATTGTAATAGAGTGGGATAAGATCAAGATTCATAATAATACTCACTTTTTATGGTGCATAGTTAAAGTAGTAACTTTGTGAAGAATTTGAGAAGCAGTAATAAAATGTCAACTATTTTACTGTGACATAGCCCTGGTATAATAAACTCTTTAAATCCTCCATATTGTTTGCAAGAGTTAAGTTTATACTATAAAGAATGTGGATTATCAATAATGCTCTAATAGTTGTTACTTGTACAAGACCAAATTTAGTACCATTTTATAATTGCTTTAGTTTTTAACAAATGATAAAAATTTCTTTAGAAATTGAATTCGAAGAAATCACTCAAAGCAAAGCACAAAGGTGATAGGTTTAGTGAGCCGGTAAATCTCTGTTTCCACAACTTGCCAATTACAGTACAAAGAAAGAAAAAAAAATCCAACAGAAAACAAGTTTTTGAGCAGTCTTAGCATCACATGCCTTTGATTGGAGTTGGACACATGTTTGCTGCTACGATTCCACGACTTAGTGACCGTACTTCTGAAACTCCCACTCAGAGTTATCTGTACATAAAAACGCAATAATGTTAACAATCAAGCAAACAAAAATTTGCAAAACTAAGTCATAAATCTTCCTTTTAAACAGAGAAACACATCATACCTAATGGACAAACTTGACGAGTCTTCAACCATCTGCTGATGCAGTGAAAGTGAAAGGCATGATTGCAAACCCCTGCAAATTACCACATCAAACTGTCTTTAGTCAATGCACTAACATTTTTTAGGTATATCTACTTCAGTTTCACGGTTATCTTTACTGAAAACAGACTACTTTCTTCAAAGAAACCAAAAAAGGTTCTTAGCTAAACCAGATTCCACCTCATATTGGTCCCTTTTCAATGAGCAATTGAGATTACAGAGATATGCAATTCAGCGAATTAGCTCAATCCTTTGAGTTTATAATCTATCCGCAATCATAAACCCAATGCCAGACTACGAAAGCATGCTAACACAATAACTAGAACTTGGTCCTCTCTATCTAATCAATTGCACTACTTATCGACTAACTTAGATTGCTGCAAAACAAGATTTGGGTCTCCTTTTCCAGATACACATCAAGTTTCAGAAACAGAAAGCAACGATTGCAGAAGAAAACAATACTTACCCCAAGCAACAGTGCACTCCTCACTCGTGGCGCTGGCCTGATTAGCCTGACACTCAATGCCTAACCACAACAACCAAATCAAAACAACGAAGTTAGAGTCAAGCGATTCAGGAAATCAGTAATATCCGGAATTATCAACACAATCGTGAAAATTTGCAACTTACAGAGATCCATGATGTGGTTTCTGCAGATCGCGCAGTTATCAACAACGATATCTACAAACGAACCAAAAATCAAAAATCAATCAATAAACCTCGATTACCAAAATTTCAAAGATGAAAACAACATCGAAAGACGAATTGAAGAGAGTATTAGGATTTCGCTGCTTACCCCACGCCCAAAGAGCCACTGCGGACCACTTTTTGACCTCGAACCGCTTCGCTTTCTTCGTAGAAGACGAGGCTTCTCCGGCAGGGATCATGTTAACGTCAGTGTCGAGAGAGGCCATTGAATTGATCGGTGATCGGGAGGAAAACGGAAAACCCTGCGAAACCCGAAGGAGAGAATCTGGAAAGTTTGAGCTAGGTTGTTTGCAAAGATTGCAGAGGATGGAAGAAGAAGCGTCGCAGAGAAAGAGAAATAATTATATACGCATTGGGCTTTGCCGCCTTTATATTGGGCTTTTTGGGAATTCAGATTCTCGTAATTTCCTTAATCCGCTGAAATTTTCTTTTTTTGTTTATTTCCATAATCCTACAGTTTAACATAAATCTAAACTTAAAAAAAACATTTAATAATCTAAAATTTTCTCCTTTATTATTCAAAAGAGAAATAATTTTAATTGGTAAATAAAATATTCTAGAATTAAAATTTATGAATAAAAAATCCGAAGCCAATAAATAATGTATAACTTTGAAAAAATAAACAAAATTTGGATACCCACATCGAAGAATCCATTTTATTTGGTATAAGTCAATCAACAGTAGTGTATAGCCAGAATATTAAAGATACTGAATTCATACATCCTCAAAGGTTACTGAAGTTATCTAGAACAAAAACAAAGTTTCATTCTAATCAAATATTTCAAGAAAATGTATCAACATCTTACAAAATAGTGTAAGAATATTTGTGTACAAACCATCCGAGTTATATATAGTTAGATGATGGTATATTATGAACACCCCCAGAACCTTTTTCACTATATCTGCTTCTGCTCTCTGAGAGCCGAAACTTTCTTCCGCAGATCAAGATTTGATATCCTCTCCACCTCCAGAGCTCGTTCAAGCTACACATCCCATTCAGTTTGTTAGCCACAAACTATGGAATGAGAATCGTTTGAAAAAGGTTTGTATACAAAACTACTTTCACAAATCATTTGCATCTCTAAAACATGCCTCTAATAGAGACGATGAGAACTTTAGAAAGAATAGATGAATGTACCTTTGCCGCTCGCATACTCCATTCTCCGAGAATGGCTCTTAGCCTCTCATTTTCTGCCACATACTGTTTCAGGAGTTTTAAAACAGAAGACAGTGAATTTCTCTTTTGAGCATTTTTGTCAAAACAATTAAAAAAATTCCGGAAATGTGTAGTTCTTGCAAATTGTTCAATGCAAGAGATTTCCTGGAGAAGCAGTGTTGATATACAGGATCTGGTAGTATGCTCTGTTCTCATATGTTCTTATGTTTATAGATAGACTCAAACCTGATTATTGGTATTCCGGACGTGTTGTATCTCTCTATCTCTCTCAGAGATCAGAGATCGAGCCAGAGTAAGCTCAGAATGGAGTTGATTCACCTACAAACATACCATTTTCATTTAGTATCCTCCTTCATTCGAAGATGCTGGATAAAGAATGTCGATGAGTCTTATATGTATTCCACCAAATGGCTAAGAAAAATTAACCATGCGACTCTGCAACTCATTTGTTAACTAGGCTTTTACCTCAGCAGAAAGTGTTCGTAATTCCTGATCTCGAGTTGCCACAAGATGTGCAAGATCAACCTGAAATTTTTAACAATCATTACTTGCAAAATTATTCCTCCGAACTGAGGCGTGCAATGGTTGAAAACACTAAAAGCAATGGAGCAGTTCAAACCTGAGGCGTGCTACTACCATTGGACTCTTCATATTTGCTTAAGGACTCCTGCAAACGCAAAATCTGAACACACAGAGAAAAGTGTCAGAAGCTCACTCTAGCTAAAGCACGGGATAATTCAGCAGATTAGGGTAGATGATGAATTATAGAGAGAGCTGAAGTTAGGATTGCAGTACGAATTACGAAAATGTAGATTACTAAGACACAACACAAGCATCAAGATTTAGAAATTAAAAAAGTACTCAGGATATGTATTTCATGTAATGTCACCTCTTCGCTTAGATAGTGGAGATTCTCGCGCTGATATTGCAGTAGAGCCATTTGCTGATCAGAAAGGCGACCGGCTTCATGGTATCTGTTTGTCAAACAAAAATGAAGCAAGACAAACAAAATTTTCATGAAGACTATGAATAAGGTTCCAGTGCGATTGTGAAAGTACCTCAATCCTTCTAAAGCAGCTGGTTGAAGGGGAGAATATAATGAATTTAAGACATCGGGTTGAGAGTTCACTGAGTTATACTGGCGAACATAACCTACCAAATATTAAACACAGTTAAGAGCTGCATAATAACCTAGCTAAAGAAAAACAACTGGACAGTCTAGACCCAAAGCTTACCAACAAATACAATCATAAAAGAAGCAGCAGAAATTGCTTCAACAGTCATGATGAACCTGCAACAATAATGTACTCGTAAAGCGTTTTTGACCTTGCAAAAACTAGTTGTTCCAAAATAACAGCACGAAAGACACTGTCATATTCCAGTTACTTTTTTTCTAGTCAATAACATCAATATTAGACTTCTTAATCTTGTAGGGAATCAAATTTATCTAAGAAATTTGTAAGTACATTAAGTCAAATGTAATAATTTTCTTAGCACGAATGGAAGAAGTGAAAGGATGAGGTCAGAAGCTTCCTCTAACTCTTTTATCGTCGAAGACACAAGAAAGAAAACAGAAAGTGATCAAGTGGAAGAGAAGACTAATACGAATGCAAAAGCAGTTAATGTATCAAAAAGAAGGCTGAGACCTCTGCACAGTTAAAATTGGAAGAACACTGACATATGGTCTCCAGACCATGAAAAGCAGCATCGATGCAGTTCCTAGAACAAGAGAGAGTCGCTTTACTGAGCGAAACAAATAGATATACGTCAAACATATGATTGAAAAAGCAGCATAAGAGATTACCATATGCCATGATGGCAAATGGCAGACGAACTACATGTTTCAATTTCTGGCTGAAACTGTAATAGCCCTGCAATAGAAGGTTCTTTCAGGAGGTCTTCAGATGAAATGACTACAACTACACTAGAGAATATCAACCTATGTCTATATAGTAACAGAGGAAATAAGTTGAGCAGTTACCTGCAAGCGTATTTTCTGGACCTGAGTGACAAAATACTGCTGAAACACACCTGTTGCAGAAAAACATATGGTAGTCTATAAATATATGCTGTGAGATAATATCTTAGAGCCGAAATATGACTAGGAAACAGAAGTAGACAGATGATATGTGAAACTAGATATTAATGATAAGCTGAAGGGGTAACATGAGGTTACCTGTTAACATCAATAAAGCAACATTGCAGCTGCAAAGTAGCGACGGGATACGAGACTCAACAGGCTGAAGTATCCACGGTGCTCCTGCTGCCAAAACAGCATAACCTGCCTATATTTAACAAAGAGTAAATGTAATGTAAGGCATTCATGTTTCTATTTTTCTTAAAAAGGGAAGTTACAAAACTTGGTGAATATCAGAAAAAGGTACAGTTTGGAAGCACTTGCCAATATGATAAGGTAAATGCAACTTCCAAAAAGACTTCTAGATTCTCGATGACCAAACAGAGGAGCTTCGTGCAGTATATCGAGAAACCTACAATCACAAAAACAGTGCTGAACTAGATGAGGAGCCAGTAAAGGATAGAGATCAAAAGGAGCCACGATGAGGACTAGAGAACAAAGAAAACAACAGAGCAACCATTGTCAACGAAGAGGAAAGTCCTCAAGTTTTGCGCTTGAACTTCTTAGCTCATAAACTACAGATCAAACTCAAGAAGTATAAAACTTTGGAAATTTCTACAAGAAACAGAACTCCATGAAATCTGGCTATGAATGTTGATCATTGCGCGAACATAAATGGCATATGTTAAATGGAAAGTGATCATTTCAAAGCTGAACACAACAGCAAACTCAGAAATCCCAGAGCTCAATTAGAACAGAGACGGAAAACAAACGATCAAATCACGAAGCCAAAAGACGTAACCGTTTCTCTCGGTTGTTAAAAATCAAAGCCCACAAGGAATTTCGCTCAATCTCCGAGAAACACACATACACACACACACACACACACAAAATGGCGAGCTCAAACAAATACATTAGAATTCATGAGCTTACATAGCATTGTCTTCCTGCGTCGTCGGATTGAAAGAGGAAGAGCGTCGGTGGTTCGCCATTTTTTGTTTTGGTTTTCTTCTTTCGTTTGTGGGAGTGAAAACAGTAATCTCCGATACTTGTAAAGAGAGAGCGAGAGAGAGAGGAAATTGCTTGAAATTAGGGCTGAATCATATTCCTTCCCCCAATCTGGAGATTTCGGAGATGTGAAGGGCAAGCGGAAAAATAGAAAAAGCTTCACTGTGAAAGCTTCCCCTCTCTGTAACTAACCTCGTCGTCTTCTTTTGAAGATCAAAAGGAAATGGAATGTTTGGTGTGGCGCTTTAATTTGATTAGATGACTCTGAACAACCAGTCTCACAGTCAATAACGCTGCTACATTATTTTCCTCGTTATTGGTCCAAATGTTGGTTTTAATTATATAATCAGCCGAATTAAAGGGTGTGTAATGCTGTTAAATTGTTAATCCAATTTAAAGAACTGTAACAAAAAAAAATGAATTTTCTGAGCCAAATCGCCATTTCTAACCTTTTAGGATCATATCACACACTATCACCATTCCAAATGTGAAACATATTTTCACAAACGGATCTAAATCTCTCTCTAATGTGGATTTTGATGAGAAGTGAGAAAGAGAGAAAAAAAGACAGTTTTGGCGGCACAAAACTTCCAAGAGAGAGGAGATATTTGTGCATTTTGGGAAGCATTCACAATCACAATACACAATTGGGAAAATTAACTGTAACATAGAAAATATTGGATTCCAAATAGCTCATATAGTAGTAAGAATTGGAAAGTATTAGTGATCGATGAGCACTGCGTAAGCTCCGATGGTGGCGGCACAATCATCATAATGTCGACTTCTTCGTCCTCTTATTTCCCTTCCTTCCCTCGCACCACCGTCTCCTACACTCTCTCAACTTCCCTCTTCATCGTATTCTTCCTATGCAGCGTCTTCATCTTCACTAGCCGCACTCTCGAACCTTCCCTCTCTCCTTACCACGCCGACATCCCTCTCCCCGCAACCGCCGATCCACTCCTCCTCCCTCAAATCGAGCATCTCCCTCTCAAATACCCCAAGGGAACGCCGTCTCTCGATGCCGACGGTGACCTCACCGTGAAATCAAATCCGAAGACCGAAGGAGCCGATGACGTCGCGGTGGTAGGGACTAAGCTGAAAGTTGTGGAAGATTCGCGCGGCGTTGACCCCACGGAGAAAACTGAGCTAAGAGAAGGAGGAGGCTCGAGCGGAGAAGTGTCCGTCGAGGGTGAGGTGGAAAACGATGCCGAATCTGCGGAACATGCAGCGGTTGAGAAGATTAGAGGCTGCGATTTGTACAGTGGATCGTGGGTTAAGGACGACGATGAGTATCCATTGTATCAGCCTGGATCGTGTCCTTATGTGGACGAAGCTTTCGATTGCCAGAGGAACGGGAGGAAAGATTCCGACTATCTCAAATGGAAATGGAAGCCTGACGGTTGTGACCTTCCACGGTATGATTCTTTTCCAATTTATCTGTTCTCCTATTTCAAACCGCCATTGTTACACCTGACTGAAGCTATTGTCAATATATAGAGAATGTTGATCAGCATTTCAATTCCTAAGTCATCACCGTACGATTGAATTGAAGTCAGGGACTGTCATATAGCTTTGTGATTGTGCCTTCTGTGTTCATGGCTATTTGAACATTTGTTAGTGTGGATGTATAGATAAATGAATCAGATAGTTGCAGCTATCTTAATTGTAGCTGAATATGCAATTTTCTTTAAACGAGTTCATGTGTGTACCAGCAATCATGGCTTGATAGGATTAGCAGAATGGATCATATGCTATTTCTTTTTGTGTATTGGATTTTCATCCCCTTCTTATCGACTTTCCAAACATAGGTTCAATGCTACAGATTTCTTGGTGAAGCTACGAGGTAAAAGTTTGCTCTTGGTTGGAGACTCAATGAACCGTAACCAGTTTGAATCAATGCTTTGCGTTCTCCGAGAAGGATTATCTGATAAAAGTAGAATGTACGAGGCTTATGGCCACAATATAACGAAGGGAAGAGGCTACTTTGTATTCAAGTTTGAAGTAAGTCCACTCTTCTACTCATAAGTGCCTGTGTTGCATTAGTTGCCGAATTTTCTCGGTTTTTGATTGAGATAAGTATGCAATTTGTATGCTTCTTTATGTCCTGATCAAGCTAAGGGTAAAATATCGACAATGCCTGGCAGGATTACAATTGCACAGTGGAGTTTGTGAGGTCACATTTTCTTGTGAGGGAAGGAGTTAGAGCAAATGCTCAGGGAAATACTAATCCAACCCTTTCGATTGATCGCATTGACAAGAGCAATGCTCGATGGAAGCGGGCTAACATTCTCGTCTTCAACACTGGACATTGGTGGGTTCATGGAAAGACTGCCAGAGGGTATGGTTCTTTCCTTTTCTGCTTTATCATCCTTCTTCACACTTAATCAGAGACTTCTCAAGTTTCCAAATCACTGTTTGAAGTTGCAAAATCTTCTGAATGTTTCATCTTAAAGCTTGATTATATTGCTGGGCATCCCCTTTTACTCGTGTGATTTTGTTTCATGACAATACTTCAAGAGAAGGAAGAGCTACTAATGGTGAATTGACCTGATGAATAAAACTAATGCAGGAAAAACTACTACAAAGAAGGTGACTACATCTACCCAAAATTTGATGCGACTGAAGCATACAGAAGAGCATTGAAGACGTGGGCAAAATGGATCGATCAGAATGTGAATCCCAAAAAGCAGCTTGTATTTTACCGCGGATACTCCTCTGCCCATTTTCGGTAAGCCTTGATCTTTTATCCACTGAAACTTTTATTTTAACTACAAACGAGTTACAACAGTTGTTCATGTCACTTTTATCATCATGATTGGGAATTTTATATGCACCACCGTAAACTCTTGTTTTAGTTTTTCTCTTCTCTGAGCCATTGAAATTCTTCATTGTATGCTTGGACAGGGGAGGCGAGTGGGACTCGGGAGGGTCATGCAACGGGGAGGAGGAACCGGTAAAGAAAGGTTCAATCCTCGATTCCTATCCTTTGAAAATGAAGATCGTAGAGGAAGCCATAAAGGGTATGAAAATTCCTGTGATCCTCCTAAACGTGACAAAGCTGACTAATTTCCGCAAAGACGGACATCCATCAATCTACGGTAAGACCAACACAGAAGGTAAAAAAGTGTCGACTAGGAAACAGGATTGCAGCCACTGGTGTCTGCCTGGAGTTCCCGATGTTTGGAACCATCTTATCTACGCGTCTTTGCTCCTTGAGGCACATTCCTGATAGTCGAGCTCATACATCAACCAACGTAGATAGGATTAGGAAGAGAAGATCATTGTAGTTTTAACCTCATCTTTTGTGTATCTATCACTCTTGGGAGCTGAAATGAAACTGTTTTTCTTCTGTAATGGCAAAGGTTTTTCTTGATAATTCTCAAATCAGCAAACAAAAATTTTGAATACGTAATAAAAACTTGAAACTACAACAAAAAAAAATTGAAGAAAAAAAAAGCTAGCAGCAAAGCAACAACAGACACAACACTTCATTTTCATGGCGATTTCTTCTTCAGACTCTTGATCGTCTTCACTCCTCTGCGTGGGTTGGGTTTGACTTTCTTCTTTGTCTTCCTACCCTGAGAAGGCGACACCCTCACTGGACCATCCGGAACTTCTTCCGACATCCACACTGGACCAGCCGGAACTCCTTTCTTCAGAGCACTTCCTCTCGGTGTAGCAGACGGAGGCAACCTCAAGTCTTGTGGAGGTAAAGGGCAATGAGGCTTCCACACTACATTGTTCTTCATCGCGAATCTTACTCTCTTTGAGCTCTTCTCACTGCTCGCGGCCGCGAAGCTCGTCTCTGCTACATCTCTTTTAACAGCACCACTTCCCTCTACCCCTTTGTTCTCTCTCTTCCTCTTCTTGCTCTTCTTCGCTACTGACACAGGCTCTGCTTCTTCTTCACAGACACTCGCAACCTCATCTTTCAACGGTCCCATTTCGGATGCGATCTTCTCAAACTCCTGTCGAAGATCCGATATCATAGTCTCATCAAAAGCTTCATCTTTCTTACCAAGATCGATCACAACATCGTCCTTCTTGGCACTGCCTTTCTTAGACTTTGAACATTTCTTCAAACTCTTCTTCTTCGAAGAAGACCCGTTTAAAACAATCACCTTAGGCTCAGGCACTTCATCGTCGACACGGGGAACAGAAACTTCTGTGATGGAGACTTTGATACCGGAAATCGACATATCCTTCTCCAACTGCAAGAACTCATTGTGAAGAGCAAATATCACTTTCCTATTACCCTGTTGGCAATCTGGAGAAGAACCCAATTCATAAAACCTCTTTGCAAACTCCATAGACAGAGCAATGGATCCCAAAACCACCACATCACTATCCTCAGACTCTGCATCATTCCCAGGTTTCTTACTATCAAGCAGCTTCTTCCCATTCTTCAGCAATTCATCAAACAAACTACTCTTAATCTTCCCAACCAAAACTTTGTCATTCACTACGCCCAAAACAGCAACAAAAGGAGCAAAGAGAAGCTCCAAAACCTCCTTCTTCAGAGGAAGAAACGTCCTGAGCTCTTCGAGAAACGCAGAAGCTATATGGTAGTTAACACCATTCCCCTGAAACGTATCCCCAGCAAGGATCGTCCCGTCGAACAAAACAACCATCAATCGGCGAGTGAATTCCAAATCCCATGAATTGCTGTCGATGAGAGAGAAGAATTCGTGCAGGAACCTGCGAATCAAGAGGTAGAACTTGTCTAACCTGAGCCGATCGATGCGCGACCACTCGCGGCGCATGGTGAACAGGAAGACGGTGAAGTAGTGGAGAGAGAGAGGGAGAGGAAGGGATTGGAGAGCAGAGGAGAGGCTATCGATGAGCTGGGATTGGTAGAGAGACTTATCGGCGTGCCACATGCAGTAGAAGATGCCTTGCCATAGCTTCTTCATGTCTTCATCGGAGATTTTGGTTTGTTCGGGGAGCCAAGTGCGAAGAACAGTACGCAGAGATCTGTCGCGGATGGTCTGCTTGCAAGAAGCAAGCTTTTTTATCAGCGATTTGCAATGTTCTTCAATGGGTAAGGCTTGTTGAGCCTGCGCAACTTGCTTCCGTTTCCCCATTGCTATCGGTTTCTGAGGAAGAAGGAATTTGACGGCAAGCTTCTGCGATTGGGAGAGAGAGAGAGAAGATGTATAAAGGGATTAGGGTTTAGGTTTTATTTCTTTCATTTTCTCCTTTTTTACATTGTAACCCTCATCTTTTGATTGTTTTTTTCCCTCCTAATAATTTTGTTCCGCATTACATTTTTCTCCTAATATTAGTCGATTTTAGATTTGATCTGAGATACTTATTGGAAATTTCGTCAAAAGTATAATTAACACGAGGGTTGTATATTACTAAAATAATATTTGTAGGCGGATTGCAGGAAATAGCCTTAATTATAAGTACTTTAATGATATTATGAAAACGTTCAATGGAATGAATCAAACAAAGGGAAGAAATATGAAAAATGAAATAAAACACGGAAATGGCTCCTTGTGTACTTCGTCTCCTCCTCCGACGCGCCCTTCCACCAGTTTCTCTTCTTGCAAGCTTCCACACAGACGAATTTTTCCCTAGCCACCACCAAGACAAGCCGGTTAGTTCTACTTCTCCAATTCTCCATCTTCTTTGCTTTCGTGGATTTTTTTTCGTCTGAACTCAATGATGTTGGGTTGCTTAATTTCGACTATTTGCATCGATCGTTCGAATTGGATCTATCTCGAATGACGCGAATATTAAAATTACGTGATTGTAATCATAATTCTAAGTTTCTTTTCGAATCACTAGAAAAGTTGGAAAACCTGCAAATTAGTCATTCGAGCTTGTTGCAAAGCTCACGTCTCTTTCTCCCTTAACGCAAGTGATTGAAGATGACTATATCTGTAGAGCCGAGAGAGGATGACTCCGATTTCTTCGTTTTGAAAATGAGAATTTTTCCTCAAGACCAATACTAGAGAATGAGTTATTGCTAACACTATCCAATACTTAACGGGTTTGATTATGTAAATCTGTGTGAGTTCGTGTTATATACCCTAGGCTCACTCTACATGTTCTGATACTGAAAAAACTTGTTTATGCAGATTTGTGCATTTTGATTCATCCTCTGGGGTTCTCAATGTTTTCAAAGTACAGGATGAGTAAAGTTAACAGTGAGGAGTCTTCTAGTAGCCGCAAATTTTTGAAGGAGGTCGAGACGATAAGCGAAGCTCTGTATGTGAACAAGAATCCTAGGAGCTCAGTGGCTGGTCCTAATAACACTTCAGTAAAGCCGTTGGGTCGTACACAGTTGGCTGAGCCTCAGAAGGAGAAGAAATCGTTTTGGAAATGGCCTCTCAGAGCCCTTTCTCATGTTCGCAAACCCCGATTCCATTGCTGTTTCTCTGCTCAAGTCCACTCCATTGACGGGTTACCCCCAATATTCCACGATCTTTATCTCACTGTTCACTGGGAAAGTCGTGGTGACGAATCGTTAAGCACCCGTGCTGTAAAAGTTTCGAATGGAAGAGCTGATTTCAAGGACAAGCTGATACGTACATGCTCAGTTTATGGAAGCCGAAGTGGACAACATCACTCAGCGGAGTATGGAGCTAAGCCTTTCTTGCTGTATGCTTCTCTAGTTGGATCTCCTGAGGTCGATCTGGGGAAGCATCGGATGGATCCCACTAGATTGCTTCCTCTCACACTTGAGGAGTTGCAGGATGGGAAGAGCTCGGGTAAGTGGTCAACAACATTTCAGCTGACTGGAAAGGCTAGTGGTGCCACTCTAAGCATGAGCTTTGGTTACACTGTTGTTGGTGAGGAGAAGGTGGATCGAGCAGCTGAGTCTCAGTTCGAATTTGACATTGTCACGAAACACATTGAAGCAAATGAACATCAAAGTAAGGAGCCTCTGATAAACAAGAATGGAACTGGTTTGCCTTTTGAGGGTAGAAAGAAAGCTTGCGAAGTTCCTACTACTGGAACTGAGGAAGTTGTTACAGGAAATTTGCCTGCAGAAGAGCCTTTGGTGAACAAGAATGAAACTGATGTTTCTTTTGAGGAATCAAAGATGGCTGGTGAACTTCCTGTTACCAGAAGTGAGGAAGTTGTTGGAATTATTACAGAAGATATGCTTCCAGAAGAGGGGTGCAATGTTTCTCCAAAGGAAGAGGAAAGTATTGTTCCTCGAGATGATGAAGAGGCAATGAAGGGTGAGAGAGACTTGAAAGAAATGATAATGAAAGATCTTGAATCAGCTTTGAAGAGTGTAGAAATGTTGGAAGCAACGGCGTCAGAAGACGAGGAAGATGAAGAAAACCATGGAGACGCAGAAACATGTTTTAGAACACCAAATAAGGAAGCGACACCATCAAGCTCGAGAGAGTTCTTAGACATGTTAGGCATTGAACACAGCCCTTTTGGTCTAAGCTCTGAGAGTGAACCTGAGTCCCCAAGGGAGCGACTGTTAAGAGGGTTTGAAATGGAAACTCTAGCGGCCAATTCTTTGTTTGGTTTTAGTATTGAAGCTGATGATCCCCAAATGGAATGTGATGAAAACTTCTCGAAAGAGTATGAATCAGATATCGATCTGACATCCCTCGTTCATGATATAGAAGAAGAGTACCAGTTGGAAACTCAAGCAAGAGTCGGCCACACCAGGGCCAAAATGTTGGAAGACTTGGAAACTGAAATTTTGATGCGTGAGTGGGGTATGAGTGAAAACACATTTCAGAACTCTCCACCTCACAATGATTGTAATGCGTTTTCTCAAGCTGACTTTCCAGTGAAGGAGCCATTTGATTTGCCTCCTCTAGGAGATGGTCTAGGTCCAGTTGTGCAGACAAAGAATGGAGGGTTTTTGCGGTCAATGAGTCCCTTACTCTTCAGGAACTCTAAATCTGGAGGTAGCTTGATCATGCAAGTGTCAACTCCAGTGGTGGTGCCTGCTGCGATGGGCTCTGGTATCGTGGAGATACTTCAGAGGCTAGCCACTGCTGGAACTGAAAAGCTCTCTATGCAGGCAAATAGAGTAATGCCTTTGGACGATATATCAGGGAAAACCATGGAAGAGGTGTTGTGGGAATCTTCACCTGCAATCGACGGTGTGGACATGTTTGCATCAATTTTATCATCACTCCATTTTGATTTAACAAAAGGTTTACTTGACAATTGTGCTTAAAACAGCTTTTCTTACAAGCTGGTATTGTATTTGGTTTATCATCTCAACGCAGGGGTCATAGATCAGAGCATAAACCTGATGATGAAGCTGCCTTTGTGAGGAGACGAGCATCATTTGCAGCTAAGCCGAAAATGCATGGTTCAAGCTCTGGCAACAAGAACTTTGATTCAGAGTATGTATCACTTGAAGATCTTGCTCCTTTGGCTATGGATCAGATTGAAGCACTTTCATTGGAAGGGTTGAGAATACAATCAGGAATGTCAGATGACGATGCACCCTCATACATCCCTGCACAGTCTACCGGAGAGGTCTCAGTCTTCCAGGGGAAAAGTGGGTTCACTGGTCTAGAAGATGATGATGACGGTTTAATGGGACTCTCCTTGACTCTTGACGAGTGGATAAAGTTGGATTCAGGTGAGACTGGCGACGAAGAAGAAATAAATGAGCGAACGTCGAAAATTTTGGCTGCTCATCATGCAAACCCACTAAACTGTATCCGTAAAGGGTTAAAAGGAAGGAAATGCGGTTTACTGGGGAATAACTTCACCGTAGCACTAATGGTGCAACTTCGAGATCCGCTAAGAAACTATGAGCCAGTTGGTGCTCCTATGCTTTCTCTTTGCCAAGTTGAGAGATTGTTCGTCCCTCCAAAGCCCATAATCTACAGTACAGTTTCAGAGCTGAGGAAATTAGATGGAGAGGAGAAGGAAAGCAAGGGGTGTGAGGAAGTCAGAGAAGAGAAAACGATGGAGGAACAAGGAGCCTTTCAGTACAAAATCTCAGAGGTGCATCTGACTGGTATGAAGAGCGAGACCGATAAGAAGCCCTGTGGGGTCGCGACACAGCAGCAGCAGGTGCAGTCTGGTTCAAGGTGGTTGTTGGCTAACGGAATGGGGAAAGGGAACAAGAAGCTTCCTCTTATGAAACCAAAATCTGCTTCTACAAAGCCTGGTGATAAATTGTGGAGCGTCTCTGGTTCTCGGTCTAAATGGAAAGAGCTTGGGAAAATGGGAAAGTCGAACACACACGTGCGAAATCCGAATGTGATAATGCCAAAATGAAACAGAAGTTGGAAAACAAGAAGTAGTCTGTGTGTCTAATTTGTGTGTTTTGATTGATAAGTAAAAAAAAAAGTAGTGTTATTTGGTGTGCAGGTGACGTTTTATGTGTGTGTAGTTTGAGGTTTGTGGATCAAACTAATTGCTGTTTGTGGTACAATTATGAGAGGCTCTCATTGAGAGCAATGGAAGAAATAACGAACAAACAAGAACCTCTTCTAACTTGGAGTACTTAAAAAATTAAAACGTAAGCTCTATCATATCACCTTAGACATTTGCAATGTAATGCTTATTACTTGCTAGAATTCAAGCCAAAGAGAATAACATGAAACATTGAGACCAATAACAATACAAGAGAAAAAGAGAACAACCATTAGGAACAAATCAGAATTTTTTTTAAACCGTACAAACACACACAAAAAAAACGAAAGAGAAGCTTAATTAGTTCCTCCAAGCACACCCTTAAGCTTCTTAACCTCTTCATCACTAAGGAACGTCGTGGCTTCAACAAGTTCCGACGGCAAATCATTTGCAAACAGAGCAAATGGTAGAATCTGGAGTCCCGGGGAGGAGCTTCCGAAGGCAACAAAGGCCAAGGCAGATCCTTTACCAGAATTAAGCTGAAAATGAAGAAGCCCTTGAGGAAACACCATAGAATCGCCTCTCTGGAGAGTCTTCAAGTAAACTTTGTTAGCGGAGGAGATAAATCCGGCGCAAATGGTTCCTTGTATGACAACAAGAACCTCAGAAGCACCGGGGTGAGTGTGAAGAGGAATGACACCTCCACTGGCTAAGTCAAGACGAGCCAATGAGACGCCAAGGCCATTGATACCTGCGAAAGCAGGCGCAAAGGCTGGAGTGACGGCGGCTTTGATGAGGTTTGAAGTGTTTCCGGCTTTGGCGAGACCGGAGAATGCGAAGTCATTCTCGTCGACTTGGTCGGGGTTCTTGCAAGAGTATCCTGCTGGGCTTTGAGGACCCTCTGGATCAGCTACACAAAAGTCTTGAACAGAGGCAAAGGAGATGGATGAAACCAAGGAGAGGATGAAGAAGATATGGATTATCATTTTCATTGTTTTTAAGAGTTAGACAAGAGACTTGAAGTTGTGAGGCAGAGAAAGAGGCCGTCTGGTTTATATAGAGGCTTGTAAGATATTGATATGGTTAACGTGAGGATGGTCTTGAAGCTAGCCAGAGAGATCTTTTTTTGTTATCATTGCATGCATGTGAACTTTGGGTGTACTTACGTGGGGAAAAAGCTCACATGGCTCTGATGGGGTATATCATGTCAGAGATTTTTGTCAGTTTGGAGAATGGTGATAATTGGTTTTATTGTTAAAAAAAAAGTTTTTGAGAAAGTGTTTTAGTCAACTGGCGAAAGAGATTAATCATCTGTTTCATGCAAAGTGTATAAATTTAACAGGGATTTTTTATAAGTTACAAGAAAAACAAAAAGTGATCTTCGTACATCAGTAAATTAAAACATTAGGATTCTAAGAAATGATGACAATGTGCATTCAGACCTGAATTCCAATTAGGCCTATAAACCTAATTAGTGTCATTTGTATGTTTCGATTCGAATCTTAACGTTGTGGAGATTGTTTAGCATGTGGTTTTTCTAGAACTAGATATACAGTAATAGTTTGGCATTAAGAAAGTTAAACTCATTGTTTTGAACTACCCTCCAGGTTTAATTTGATCTGACAAATAAAAATGTACAACGTTGTAAGAACTCGAAGCTTGAAGGGTAAAAACTTTTAGAAGCTCCCAATGGTCTTCTAAAGAAAACAAAATATCTAGGAGCCACTTTTCATTGGATATTTGTGTAAAGAAGATATGGAAAAATCGAAAGGAATGGAGAAGAAGAGAGATTGGTGTGGTCCAGTTTTGAGTAAAGAGCAAAAATGTCTCTTCCTTTTCTTATTTTGGATTCCTCTGTACAGTTTCTTATCCTATAATCTCATCATCTTTGAAATTTGTGTGGCTCTTCAACGTTGCCTCTTGCTCAGGGCATTTTACTATTTTCCTCTCTTTTGATGGGTATTTTAAACCGTCTCTTCTTTTACTTATCACAATATAACCTACTAATGTAGCAAATTGGTTAGAAGAAGGGTTTAAACCTGATACTGTATATGTGCGTGAGTTGTCAACGATAGAAAAATTATTTGACAAAAATAATCGGTATAGTGTATAAGAGATGGCTAATGCACATAGCATTAGCAAACTTGGTTGACCAAGAGATCTTTAGACATGGAGTAAAAAGGTTCAACCATCACCTGGTAAAGAATCATATTACAGGGTTTAATCTCCGACGTAGAAATATATGGACTCAGTTTAGAACCTCCTACTCAAAAAAGAAGAAATTGGTTCATGCATGGGCTTCTTGAATTCAGTAAAATATTGTTGCACTCTCTCCTTGGTTTGCTGCATAAAATCTGGGCCTTACTCTCAGCTAACGTATACAAAAGGGTAGGTTAAGCCCAAGCCCAAATATAAATACATTCATTTCGAAAACAAAAACTAGGCAACGAGTAAAAAGTAATGAAACTGCATAAGAAAATGTGAAAGAAATCACTACTAGAGTTTCCATTAGTCTTACCACTGATTAAGCATATAATTAAACGTGTAGTTCTTCTAATCAAAGTCAATATTTGGATTATTGATGAATGTAAAAAATATTGATATCATTCATCTGGAGACTTTTTTAACTAGGAAAACAATAATTGTGAATGACACGAATGATATAAATACCGACGACAATAAGCGGGAGAGTGTCAGTATAGAGTTCACATAATGCATCGAGCCATATGATAAAATTGACAAAGTTGCATTGAATAATTTTTCTTTGCAGAGAGGTCCACTCCTCTGATTTTTCTCACCTATCTGACACTATTTTGTACCCTAATTTTTTCTCTATTTTCGTTTTCGACCCCTCTTTTTATTTCTTTTTCCTCTTGACACAGACAACACATCAGTCTTTCGATGGGACCTCTAAATACAATAAAAACTCAGAATGAAAGATAAAAGAAAAGTAGAAAAGACCTTCACTTCTGACTTCTGATCCACAGTTAGATCCGTACCGTACAAACCCAGAAACCCTTGATCAATTATTACGCAAACCTATACGACTTTTTTAAAAAATTTATTTGTTTTTTCACCACGAAATCTATCTTTTTTACCTCTGCCGAATTATTCTCTCTGACTTCTTTTATCAAAAAAAGAATATAGTTTAGCAATTAATACAAATATCTCTAACATCTTTTTGGAAACCTATCGGACAGAAGCAATGAATGTTATGTCGGATCCTCTGTTGTACATGTTTCGTCAATTTTGTATCTGGTTGTGTCCTACAAATATCGTAAGAATTGGTTATAATCTGGTATTCAGTTCTGATTGATATCAGACTGGCCGGTATAAGGTAAACCGTGAGTATATCGATATCGTTGCTTAACCGATTTAGTTTAGGATCCAAGAAACTATCAAACTGTAGTTAATTTTCGCCAGGTAATCCTTGCGTGCATTCACCTTCATACTACTGTTGTGAGAGGTGAGTTTAACATATCTCAAATTTGATCGAAGACTTAACAAATCGTACCAAAGAAGCAAATATCAAGAAGAAGAAAAAAAATCGTTGATGGATCTCAAAACAAAACGGAAGATTAAGAGAGTAATGAACATCACTATTTTGAGTATGGGAAGATCAGTGTGGTATGTACAATAGAAAGGTTATGGACACTACTCTTAGTCTCTTACTCTTTTATTTCGTTACCATCGGTACCGTAAAACCCGCAAAATTTGGTACCTTGCCGTAGGGTGGATTTAATATAAGCCGACTATTTAGTTGATTTACGTGTGTTTGATTCTTTTTGAATTTTTTTTCACTGTGCAATGGATTTGTAAGAATACGTAATAAAATTCATACGTACTTTTATTTCGATACTTATGTATTTATTGTTCGAACCACGAGAGTTGTGATTTCTCAATTAATATATTGTTTTTATCTGGTCATACATTCACATTATTTGTGTATATACAGCATATCCCATG
Organism: Microthlaspi erraticum; assembly: GCA_902728155.2. Taxonomy (NCBI): domain Eukaryota; kingdom Viridiplantae; phylum Streptophyta; class Magnoliopsida; order Brassicales; family Brassicaceae; genus Microthlaspi; species Microthlaspi erraticum. The sequence continues at coordinate 27,568 of CACVBM020001089.1, forward strand.
AGAGGCTCGCTTGATTGAGATCATCACTTGCAACAAAACAAACAAACAAATATTCACAATTTTATTACAAAAAAAAAAGACTCAACAGGTACAGAAAAAAAGAGGAACAAATATATGATTAAAAGAGAAAAATAGCTATAATTATTTTGAATATGACTAATAACAACGCTTAGAAAGTCAAACAACAAGGATCAGAGCATAGATTTTTACAGTTGGAAAAACAACAACAAAGTCGTACCTTGGGACATCTAAAACAAGATGACCATCTGATCTTACAGTTGCAGCTACAGCATGAGCTCTTCTTCTTGCTCAGACAAGTGCAACTGCGGAAACAGTTGGGAATGCAGCAAGAGAAGTCCGGACAAGAACAGCAACAGCCTCGGAAGCATGAGCAGCTCGGGCAGCTTGGACAGCTCGGTCTCGGGCAACAACAGCCGTTTGAGCAGCAAGACCCGTCACAGCACTTGGACCCAATGCAGCTGCAACTTGTGCAGTTGCAGCACTTGGGCTTCCTCAGATGGCACGAACACTCGGACTGGCAGCAACAGCAGAAACTCGCCAGGCTCAAACACGGTATACCGCTACTGCATCGTGTTGATAATTTAGTATCACTTTGTAAGATAAATAATATATTTGTCATTCTAACCATCTAAGACCAAGCACTGACTAACTAAATTTCTAAAGAGTGTCTCAAACTATTTTTGACCTCCTGTGCAAATTTTTTATATGTACTTGTAATTTGTAAATGAATTATTTTCGAAAATTCAGGGGACCCTGACAATTATTTGATATTCAAAATTTCTTTAAAAAGTAAATAATTTTGAAAGTAAGAGCATGTGAGAAGGCAGCAGTTGCCTGCTCTATTAGACGGCCCTGACAGTTACCCTACAATGGTCGCATGGAAATATAAACCACGATGAGAATGAGAAATTATTGGAGCGGTAAAATTCTTACCAGAGCCACTTCCAGAACCGGCAGGACCTTCGACTCTTTCGTTGTCTGTCCGGATGAAAAAAAATGTAAGAGCGAGCAGAATGAGAAAAGTGAAGTCACTGAGTGAATTATAGAGATATTCTTACGCAGGGATCAATGGGTCAGAATTTGCAACCACAAAATCAGAAAGCCTGTCACAATAAGAAAATATTTAACTTTAGATTAAATTCCATAAACATATTTCTTTAGCTGAATCAAGAATGATACAATGTTTAAGAAACAGAGAGATCATCTCACTCTTTGCAGCATCTAGAAGCTGGTTGTATGCCTTCGATGAATTTTATTTCCCCCTGCTCATGAGGACATTCATAATATCGGTTAAGAAACTTCATTAACTAACCGAAAGTGTATTTGCTTGGAAATCTAATTTCACAAGACAATAATGGGACACAACACAACACAACAAGAATTTCACATTTCTAAATTGTCAGGAGAAGCAAAACATAAATTGTGTGAAAATGATTTAATTTCTCAAATATATGAAAATATGCATTATAGAGAGCTAACATAGGGGAGGTAGGAGGAAAGTAGCATGAAGAAAAAGGTGAACAAGGTTATGGTCCTTTCAAACGCAGATAGCAATAAAAAACAAAACTTTCACAAATTGATTGGTATGGAAAAGCAAAACAACAGAAAATGCAATGGAAGCTAACCAAATTCATTTTTTGTTTCTTAAGATCTAATCAGATTTCTATACTTTACTTCCAATGATTCGTTCTTTTACTTTTCTTCTTTTTCTTTATATTTTCCTTTTTATACTCTCTTTGACTAAGCACTCACTTTCATAGTACACATGCACGAACACATAGCCTCAGTGATGCACGCAACAGAGTAAATGGGCGTCTCATCAATCACTTCACACTACAAGATCATCAACTTTTTTCATCTTATACAACAAATATTTATTTTTCTAAGTTTAAGGACAGAAAGCTAATTAATCTGAACATTATAATCAAAATGAATGAGCTTAGATTAGAGGTTAAATTAAAGCATAGGAACCCAAGTAATTTAGTCTATAGTCAATAGATCCGTTGAGAACCCCCTAATTAACAATGCGATAATTTATATATGATTCAAATTGTAATGTTTAATTAAAACATTCATTAATTTAAAATAGGCAAAATTCTGTCGACCAAAAAAATATACTATAGAAAAAAGGCAAAGTTCTTCATCCAAGGACATGAGAAAAATACCATAATATAGTAGTACTTGTTTGAAATTAATTTGATATAGATGTGTCTGATGACAGAAATTAATTACTCTTTTTGATAGCATCTAAGAGACTAAATGTCTAGTTTTCTATAATTGCTGTGAAGCATAACACAACAGTCCAGAGTCCAAACCAACCTGGATATAGTAGGGACCAAGTTTTGGCAAATCAATAACCTCTTTTCTCTTAAAATAGTAATAACTATTTCAAAAATTCTCTTCAAAGTTACGAGATTATTTACACAAGAAAGCTTAGTAAGGGATTAATAATGTGACTAAAGAAAACTAAATTAAGTATCTAATTGGAAGTTAGTACAGTAGTACATGCTAGTACCATTTATTTAAGACTAATAAAACAAACGAATAATGAATTCAAAATATTCGGACACTTCCTCAGAGTAATCAAAATGGCAGATTAAAAAAAAAACAAAACAGAGAGATGGTAACTTTTTTGTTTAAAATAGGAAAAAACGTAATTACTTGCCTCGAGAAAACCAATCTCTCTCTCTAGCATCTGAACTCTCGCCGCCTCTCTACGCTTCCCATACAAATCTGGATACTCCGGCGGAGACTTGGGACGAGGCGGCGGTAGAGACGGAGGAGCAAGAGCTGAACCTGTTCCACCGGCTCCTTGTCCTCCGCCACCGCAAGAAGGAGCAGACATTGTCTTCTTCTCCGGTATAACTTCCAGAGAGAAAGGGTTTGAGTCAAGAGAAAAGCATGCAGTAAGTCAGGAGAGGAAATAAAACAAAAGAAGAAGAAGAAGTGGCGAGTGAGAAAAACAATGCAAAGGAGAAAGAAAGAAAGAGAGAGAGAGAGTATAGTAGGGCAGAAGAAAGAGGAGAAGAGAGGAGGGTGGGTGGCAGAAGCAGTAATTATGGTAGCTGACAAGGATAATTACTTTCCTTCCTCTGCCCCTTTTAAGGCTCCGTGTCTCTTTGATTTTTGAACTTTTATTATTTTAACCTTTCATTTCGGTGCTGGACTATATAAGAAAATGTATTATTGAATTGTTGTACATATAGTTCCTAGTCTTATTAAACAACGAAGAAAGAACAAAAAACTAAAGTATCATTTAAACTTTGATTGCAAACTTTACTTTCGGAAAATTAAATCTTCATTTTTTGTTAATTTGCACTTTCTTTCTTAATTAAAATTGGGATATAGTTTTGTTTAAATTGCATATGCATGTGTAAGTATGAGAAAATTAGGCTTTAAAAAGTGTTAACTTTTTCAGTTACAAAAAGTGCTTCGTGCTTCCTTATTTGCATACCCCCGTTTTAAGTTCATTTTCGCTAGTTTTCACATATTTCGACCTATCTCGCTTCTACGATAATCTTTTTATGTTAGAGGAAGTGAGAAACTAAAACTTTTTTCTAATAATCAGTGGAGAAACATAAAAAGGAAATAAAATGTAGTCATGTAGATTAATAAACCAAAGGAAATAAAGAAGAAAATGCCTCGGTCGCATTAAGATGAGATCTTCAAATGTTCGCATCGCATCTCATTTTAGCCTTAGAAATGCCCACTCACACCAATAAGTTCGCATCACATTTTTTATATTCAAGTTGACGTTTATTAAATTTTAAGCTTTTGAAGCCTTTTCACACAAAAATAGATACTTAGCATCTTTCTCATTGAGCTTTTAAAGTCTTTGTCACAAAAATTAACACTAAGCAACTTGATCAAGTATACATATACAAGTGCTGAAGTGTATCTATATATAAAGGATTAAGAGGTCAAGTATTGTTTAGCAAAAAAAAAAAAAAAAAGAGGTCAAGTATTACTTGTAAATCACTAGAACGCACGTGTGTATATAGACGTGATGGGTGCGAGAAGCAGCCAGGCGGTGGATCCGGTGGTGAGCCGGAGATACTCGTCGGAATCAGAGGCGGTTCTGGTTGTGCGACGACGACCACATATGGTGAATGGAGGAGGATTCGTAGTGAGCAATAGCAAACAACAAGTATTGTTTAGGGTTGATGGGTGTGGAGTTCTTGGAACCAAAGGGAAGCTTCTCTTGAGAAATGGTGATGGTGATGATTTGCTTCTCATCCGCAAAATGGTAACCAAAATTGTTTTGATTACTTTGTTTATTTCAATCAACTGAGCTATTTGGTTATGCATGCTAATGAGATCATAGGGGGTCTTCTTATTAATTTTCTTTTTGCTATTGTAACATCTCTTTACGTCAAAAATCTGTCTAGACGATCTTTTTTTAACTAACCATTCTGAGTAAAGATTAAAAAAAAAAAAACTGTTCAACATGCATATAAAAACAAATTTTGTTGATTTTAAAAAATTTGTTTAATTTTCACTAGTTATGACATTTGTTGATGGAGATAAATAAGTTAGGAAACACGACCTGTCTGAGAGCAAACCGGAGAAATTTGTGCTTGGGACCATACATTATTATATTTTAAACTTTGGGACCACTTATCCTTCTCCAAAACAATTACTAGACTTGGTTAAACTTTTACCATAATCGTTCTATATATGTAAATAGTTTAAGCTCTCTCTGATCTTCACTCTTTTGCAAAAAATTACAAGACACAACAAGTTATTTTAAGCTTAGGGCCACACAAATTTCAGGTCGCCCTGTTATGAAACTGAGTGCAAAATGTGAATCTTTTATTTGAGGTTTCTGTTTCTCTTGAATTCACCTTAATACAATAAGTTGAAATTTTACTTGGATTTTGTGGGTAATCACTTCAGGGAGGAATGGTCCAGGCACTGAACATGGTACACAAGAAATGGGAAGGTTTTGGATATGACAACGAAGGAGAACAGAAGCTGGTTTTCACCTTGAAGGACCCAAAAGATTCATGTCTGGTTCAACACGGTTCAATCAGAATTCTGGTTCACGGTAAACCGAAGATATCATCAACCCGCAACATCCATAATAACAACAACTATGTCGAGATCAAAGGCTCTTTCTCAGAGAGAGCTTGCAACATCATGAATTCAGATGGCAGATCCATAGCTCAGGTGACCATTATTGAACCACTTAGTTACTAATTTTGATCTTGTTAATAAATTTTACGGCATTGTCGTGGACATTCATCGACAATAACCAAATTTCTGACGAATTATTGTTGAATGGTTTTAAATTTAATATTCGTTGTTGTTAAAGCCGTGGAGGTCTTGTTGATAATAATAACAATAATAATTATACAGATAAGAACACAGAAAGAGATAGAGGAAATGGTGGGGAACAAGAAGGATCTTTATCATGTAATAGTCAAAGCAAACGTGGATCAAGCTTTCATCTTCGGTGTCATCGCCATTCTCGACTACATTCATGGCGAATCCACAATATGTTGATCTTGTTTCAAATAATAATATGAAATGAAACCATACTACATGTAATGTAACGAAGGAGCTTGTAGGTGATGTGTTGTAATCTAAAATCAGAACATTTGAGACTCCAACTACACACAATACGCAACCAAATGAGTAGACTTCACAATCTCAAAAGGTCTAATTTTTGTTGAAAGGTTCGAATTTTTGCTAACAAAAGAACAGAGTATTATATTACAAGTTTTTTTTTTTTTTTTATAACAGTTTCTACATTATTGTCCAAACCCAGAAACGCATTCAGATTGATAATCGCGTTTGGTGAAGGCAGGCAACAAAGGAAACTAATTATACAGATAATAAACAATTCTCAGAGATCCATTGATCCATGATCCACCATAACAAACTGTAATCGAATTACAAGCATCAAACACACCTTTGGAATTTCCGATTTCCGATCCACACTCTGATGTCAATCAATCAAGCACAGGCGCAGGGATTTTCCGCCGTCGCGTCAGCTCCACCGTCTTCAGATCTGAAAAAGAGGTACCCGACGGTTAATCCGACGACGATCGCGATGAAAACGCCTCCGTTGAAGGACATAACCGCCAGCATCAGCAAGTAACCGATCGCAGCGTTGACGCCGAAAAGCAGCACCGACGCAGCTTTAGCGGCGGATCTGGTACCCGATTTGGGGATGAGAGGAGCGGATACGCCGGTGCGAGGAGGCGGAGGGTGACGGGTGGAGGAAAGTGATTTGAATTGGATGCGGCGATTCTCGAGGTACTGGTAGAAGGCGGAGAAGATGAAGCAGGCGACCAAAGTGAGGATGTAATTGAGCCATGAATCGGTTTTCCAGAAATCGAAGAGAATCGTAGCTTTGATTCCCCAGTAGAAGGTCATGTGCATCATCTTCGCGAGCTTTTCTGGGTTTGAGCTTTGATTCGTGTGAGAGTAGAGAGATGAAGCAGAGAAAATGATAAATGATATGATCGAAAAAGCTGTTCGAAAGCGGTTTTGGTTGTTGGCTTGTTTACAAGATAAGTATCCTTTGTGGGCTCTAACTATAGTCCAGTGGGCTTTTTAATAAGATCATATTTGTAGCCCATTCCGTATTTTTAGCACTAGATTTATATATCTGATCTATTCATCACTAGTATTTGAGTTTAAAAACAAAGTTTGTGAAGTCCTAGTTTTGGTCTTTACATACTTTATTTAATGAAGGGGCATAATAATAATTTATGGAACGGTAGGTACAAATCTGAAATCTTTGTGGGTTATACTCAAAGATATTCGTGAAAGGGGCTCGAGATATTTTATGACCAAAACAACAACAAAAAAACATGGAATTGTCTTTTTTATATATTAAAAACAATTAAGAAACAAATGGCAAAGTTAGGGTGTGTATAGGCCAAGTGGGCAACAAAGTGAAAGAAGAAGCTGGACCCATTCGCCACACAAATAGGGAAGTGATGTGAAAACATAACAAAACGAACACTTGTGTGTCTCCTTATCATACCAAAGCTGGACTGGACATATCCGCATGTGCCATGCATTTACATATACTGTCTCCACGATTGCCAGAAAATCTGGAAAAACTTTAAGTACCTCATTGGTTACACATTCATATATATACTTGGATCATATAGACTAGATTTTGTGGCATTTGTGCTATATTGATTCTTCGGGCTAACTAAGCGAATGCCATACAACTACTGAAATGACTAAATATAAATGTACCAGCCACCACCATGCCACCATGAATCGATCTCTTAAAACAAGAAAACTTAACATCTAATTAACAGTTAAATAGCTCTCTCAGTACTGCTTCCTCATAACTTTGTAACTATCATGCATCGACATAAGTTAATGTGTTTATGTGGCATGCATATAGAGATAGCCAATTAGTGACACGAAAAAATGTTGTGTGGTCTACTGATCTGTATTCAACTCTCTTGTGATCTTGTGGCGTATATTCTGTTAGATTTGATCGATCGTACAAACCACTAAATAATAAGATATCAATATTGTGGCGATATATCATTAAAAAGTATTTGTAATATTCAATCGAATTTACAGCAATTACTTACTGAATAAAAACTTCGATTGGACTAACGGTCTGATTTTTCGGTTCAATAATTTTAGTCAGCTAGATTTTGGGTGTGTTGGATCAGTTTCTATATAAGTGATAAAATCAAGTCAGATCAACTAGTCAAACTCGGATCAAATTGGGACATATTGATATAAAGCCAGCGTCGACATATTTGAGATATAATTCGGTCGAAAATCTTTCTTATTGTTGGGATTTGACATGCTGATACTCACATATAGTTGCATGTGCTACTTCTAGTTTTACTTGTAAATTAAAAGGTATATTTCCCTTTTCTGTATTATATCGAATTAGGTATAATCATTGTTGTATAAACTCGCCAGCCATCAAACTCACTGAGAAACAACGCAAATTGGTATAATCATTGTTGTATCATACGCTCTAGGTGTTACCAACTATGATTGAGCAAATTAAAGAGGGTGTCTTGATATATAAGTTAGTAAATTTATGAGAATTTTTATACCATGTATTACATAAAAGTACATTTTAATCAGTCTAGACTAGCATGTTTATTTTGGATCAACAAGCTAAGTTGAACACTAGAAAATGCTTGAATACTAATCCTACCAATGCTATAGATTATTTGTTTTTCTTCTTTTCTTTTTACAGCTAAGTTTTTAGTAAAACTCATTAATTACTTGTACTACATATAGCTATGTTATTCACTTATTTATAATCCAGATACAAAACACAGAACGAGTTACCTATTTAAAGTAAGCACTGCAAATCACATAATATGAGCTTTGCTCTTTTGAAACCATTTTATTAACTCACTTCACTTGTGAAGTAAGGCTGACGTCATAGGAAATTAAATCCTCGGATTACAACCATTTCTTCTCCCTCTAAAATGTAATTAAATACAAATAATATTAACTTAAACAAAAATTAAGGGAAATAAAAAAACAAATTTACAACTAACAGATTAATCAAGTAGAGAGAGACGGGAAACAGCTCCCGGATCGGAGAAGCGACCGTCGTGACTCTACGCCCTCGATCCCCGGCAAAGCCCCGCTCGAGTTCGTCCTGGTGGTGGTTCTTCGTGGAGAACTGTCGAGGCTCCGCCGTAGGATCCTACCAATGACGGAAATCGGATCTTCCTCCTCGTCGGGACTCCAAGAACGGAAACGGCGGCAAAACGTCGTGTGGCGGCGGAGAGCTTCCTCGACGGAGATTCGAGTCGGAGATCGAACCACCTCGTCCTTAACCGCCTCCGCGCAGAGCCCACAAAGCCAGAGTCCCTTGTGCCGTTCCTTGACGCGGTGGATGTAAGCAGGCGTGCACTCCTCAGCGAAACCGCACGTATCGCACGTGACAGACTCCACTGCCGGCAACGACGAAGCCACTGCCACCGTCTTCGTGTTAGTATCGGTGGCTGATGATGATGATGATGATGAAGACATGATTTGCTTTGTGGAATTTTTTTTTGTTAAGAGTCTCTGGCTTTTCTGGATTTAAGGTTTATATCATTCAGATGCAGGTGGTCTTTCTTGGATGTATATATAGATATACATGGTGACATATATCTTTGTTATTGTTGTTTATTTATTTTTTCTTCGAGCGAAAATTATTATGTGTATGTTAAATAATGTGAGGTTGGAGGAGGATTTGGATTCATGTGAGTGAGATAATGTGGCGAGAAACTTTTTGTTTGTTTCTTGAAATTTTGCATGTGGGTGTGGATGGATAATAATTGAATTTCGTTTGAACAAGTGATAAAATTCATAAAATAATCATGCGATCTTGCGGTTAAAGATTTTTCCTATGAATACTAATCTAGATTGTTCATCTACCAACTTGTATTCATTTTTTCCCATTATTTTCTGTAAGAGTGGATGCATGTTAGAATAATACGATTAAGGATTCCAACATAGTGTAACTCAAGGGAGGCCAATGGGAAACAACTTTCGTATAAATATATTATGTTTTGAGAAATCTCTCTAATGAAATGTATAGGTAACCGTAGCAATCAAATGATGTTTGCCGTTCTAGACTAGAAATTGAATATAGTTAATGTGTGATTCCACATATTCAATTGTAAACATATTAAAATAGCAAAATTAAAAAACAAATATCCAAACTAGTCTTTCACAGGTCTCAAAACTAGTTTAGACACCCGATTACAAAAAAAAAAATCTCCATATGAATTGCCCATAATTAGTCTTGATTCCGTCTCCTTTTTGTGTGTGTGCGGTTTTAGCTACGAAAATAAGTTAACGTAGGAAATTGATCACTAAATGTGTTTTATGTGCTAAGAGAGACAATGATTAAGGAAGAATCGTTCTATTGAGTTGGAATCAATAAGAATGAGGAGCATGCAAATAGGAAACAATAGGTCTTAAGTAATTATTGTGAGGCGATTTTAGGAGTAGAAATGTGTTACTAGCCAATGACTTGACTTACTTCATCAATATAGTATGATGACATATATAAATGATTGCTTGAAACCATCGGTATAGAATGATGAAATGTGGACCTGAAATTGAGGTTATCCGTCGAAGTATCGATGTGAATGTTAAAGGACGTTAAAAAAAGAGTTGTAGTTACATGAAAAAAGAGGTGGTCCATGTTTTCGATTGGGAATAGCGGAGAAGGTACCTAGTCTTTGAAGCAATACTCCATTAGTGAAGTATGTTTAACATCCTATCGAGCCAGAATATATATTAAAAGTTGGATATTTCTAGGTCTGTACGTAGATGAATTTTTTTTCTAACAATAGGAGAGGTTGATAGATTCATAAGCTTAGAGGCTACTAAAATGTCGATTGTTTGTTTACGTTTAAGCTTAGTGTAAATGTTTTTTTTTCCTCTAAACCCGAAACCTTATATACTTTTAAGCAAAAAAGGTGCAGAAATGTCATTTTTGTGTAAATGCGAAAACAAAAATGTGAGTGAAACATCGAATCCTAAGTCTATAGCCACCGTTTATATGAGGATGCAACCTTAGGGGAAATCGATGGTGGCTAATGTGGGAAGAATCTAGAATACTCTATCATTTTAAAATAATATATGAGTCATATCTACGTTGTACTATATACTAACCATCATATGCTGGGACCATATATTCAACGAGTGATATGTGACAACTATGTGAGAAATAATCATACCAACATTTCATAAGATTATTTTTTTTCAGTATTGTAGAAATTAATTTACCTCAAAATTGAGGAACGTGCTATAGAGGCTTAAAAAGTACTGCAGCTTTCTGCTTGGAAAACGATATCTGTCCTTGGCCTACTTAGAAATCACTCAGTTTCGTCTGCCATTCGTTCTCTTTTCTCATCTTTGTCGAAACTCTTTTGTTCTTTTCACCTTAGTAAATGTTACTTATTTTTGTCTTTATCTTTTATCCTTTTAACATCTAGCAAAAAGGGTTTTGCTAAATAATTGCTTATGCAAAGAGTCATAGAGAGTGATCAAGAAAAGTTATCAAGTTTGCATGACTCTCGGAAGATCCTAATTAAATTATAAGCTTTGACCTCTAGGAATAAATTAAAGGCAAGTTCGTACATCGATCGCAATGGCATTGTTGTAGTTTTGTTACGAGTATGATATGTTGGTTACAAGTCGATTTAAGTCTATATATTTTGGGAGTGAGATCAGATCGTTTTTTTCGGTTGGATTTGATGACATACGTACTGCATGTAAAATTTTCATATTCGTTCTGCAAACGAACAAATATGTCTCTTATATTATTTGAGATATTGATTAGTATACAAAAATATATTCGAGAAGGAAGAAAGTAGACATATCTACGCAACACTAAACAAAAATACTTGGGGTATTAAAAAGCTAATAATAGTCACATCGCAGTGTTTCTTCAAAAATGATTACATGTAACCTCAATTAATACGCAAATGTTCAATACAATTGATTTTTCAGTTGATGCCAAATGTTAAGTATTAATTGTGTAAATACATTAGTTTTTTCTTTTTCTCTTTTGACATATAACTGGAAAGTTCGTATATATTGGATTTTTATCTTCTAAAATCTTGCGATACATTATGTTAATACCTATTGATATTATTGTTTTACATTTTATAGATGCAGTATAAAACATTATTAGAAAGATAGACATGCAGGATCAACTTGATTTACTGGCATCATGACTGAGAAGAAGAAAAGAAAAAACAGTTGATTTGATAAATCAATCATTAGATTCATACTTAATTACGTTTAAGAATCGTTTTCTTAAACAGGCAAGATGATATGACCAATCACAAATAGTTACGTCGTAGAATCGTTTTCTTAAAGAAGCAACATGTTCTTTGTCTCTATCGCTGTGTTTCTCTATATATGTTGGTACAACAAATACAGCATAATTGAGCAGTACGACTAGTGTTGTCTATTTTTAGTTATAGAATTACTATGATCCCCCCCTTAATACAATTGTAATCTACTTATCAATTATGTGTTACGTGGTACCATTGAAAAACAAAACGAGTTACAGCTGGCGTGGTTTTGTCTTCAACATGAAATGATAGCCGAACTCTTGCATCTTTTATTTTATTTTATTATAAGAACACCCACTTATTACTTTTATACTTTCCTTCTAATCTCGACATTTTTCTTCTTTCACCTACTTACGGCAAATTTTTGGTCTTTTTGGCATATACTGATATACATATTACAACTAATCTTTTTTAATGGGCACCATGTGATTTCCAGATCATCCAAGTGTACAACAGATTCTGGAGTGAGCAGGTTTTTCAGTAAGAAAATGAAAAAATGTTTAGCAGTTTATATTCGAATAAATCAGTGGATCAAAACGTAATCATTTGCACACCGTTGAGATTAGTGTAATCTCTGTTGATAAGCGGAACTAATTTTGAAAACTCCCGGGAAGGGCCCGTTACAACAACAAAAAACCCGGGAAGCTCCGTAAGTGCTATTTGGGCCTTGCTGGGCCTTTTGAAACTTCTATTAACTTCCATTCATCATCATCCCTTTAAAGCTCTCTATGTGAAGGAAATAAACATGATGAAAACCGCTGTGGCTCGTTACCACTGGCCAACTTCCGATGAGCCCCTCCAAATTCCAATTTTAATTATTTTTCAATTATTTTAACCCTCTGTAACATGTTCATACACGACACTGAAAATTATTATAGGGATAATATATGGAATTGGTTAGGAAACTCATGCTGTATGCAAACTCTACGCTTTGGTTGATGTCACGGTGCATGTAATTGGTTTGGGAAAAATAAAAAAAGGACTTTATATTTGTGTCATCAGTAAAAATTCTACGGCCGACAAGTCATTAAAGGGTCAATATTAACTCAGGAAGCTCTTTCATTTTTCAACCTCTCCCCAAGTTGGATTTGAATTTTGATATTTTGATTCTCCAACGTTGTTTCCTCTCAACACGCCTCTCCGGAGAATCGGATTTCATTGTCGCTGACATCAAGGGATACATAAACGAGTGTCTGTTATCGGAATCGTTGATCCACTATCTTCTTAAAAAATTTGTGTTCCTTCGAAATTCGAATTGATTGAAGAGGAGGAGATTCGTTTTCTGATCTGTTATCTGAGATTCCAGGTATTTTCTCAATCAAGTACCGATTCGATCTGATCTATTTTCGCCTCGTAAACTGTCTCCTTATATCGTAGTAGCAGAATGAATGAAAGTTTTTTCATTTGATTTGTTTCGTTACTGAATGTTGGGTGTTCAGGAGAATTTTCCTCAATTAGTACGATTGAGGAGATGGATTTAGTTGCGTTGAGATTGGGATTAGGCTTGGAATTGGAATTGCAATATTGCCTGATTTTCTCAAACTTTGATTTGATATACTGAATTAATCAATTCAAGTAATGTGTTTCTTTTGGGGGATTTTACCAATTTTAGTTTGATTTGGTAGGTAGGAGATGCTAATTTAGCTAATTGCCCATTAATTTGACTCTTAAATTTTAACTTTTTCTTGTCCATCTCTCTCTGGATGCTCTTTTAAGGTACTAATCAATGCTTTTGTCCTACCAAAAACTTTGCTTTTGTGTCTCTTGTGATAGGATCAGTGTGTAGGATGGTTTTTTTTTTGCTTCCTCAGTAACAGTAATACGGAAATGATAGGATCCATTTTCTGTGTTCTTCTTGGCCGTGCTAAACACCAGTTATCTTATATGATTTGGCTAGGAATCTACTGCTAAAATGAGATATCTGTTGATCGACTAACTGTTCTGAAAGGATCACACTGAACATCGAGAGCTAGCTGGATAAATGGCTTGATCTAGTGTGAACCAAAGTTCTCTCTGAGACGCCAAGAAGCATGACCCTCCATAGAAATAGGTAGAAATTTCCTAGTTGATTGTTGTTGACATGTGTGTGTAAATAGGTAATTTTCCTGAGTGATGTGGTATTATATCTATTTAGGAGAATGGAAGGCTGCCACTTTGAATTTTTTCATCGTCTTTCTTTCTTTCGTTGTAGTAATCTCTTCTTAGGTGTGACGGAATGAAATCTTACAGCTTTAGGATGAAAAGAGGAGCCCTTCGACGGAGGGCTAGGGATGTCTCTCTTGTGCTTGTTGTGCTTCTCTGTGCAACCGTAGTCATTTGGACATGGGATAGAGCTCCAACCTCCGCCTTTCTTCCGCCTGAGAGTCACTATCTAAAGCTGCAAACAGGTTTAAATTTTAACACTAAACTCTCTCTCTTTCTCTCTCTGGCACATTTTTGTTAGGTGGTTTGAATGCTGGAACAATATCCTGGGATATATGTAACCTCTTTCGTTGTCATTTGCAGAAGAAAAAGTTGAGAGAATACCTACTGACACTAAAGACATCTACTCATCAGCTACTCCATTTGTAAACAAAGGTAATGTTCTAAAGTTTTTTTTGCACTTTTTGAGAGGGGTTGCTCCCTCTCTGTTGTATTGTGCATTCGGGGAAACTAAGCCTCGCACATTTTTCCCTTTTCGGGCTTTCTTGAATATAGATACAAAAGAAGAAGAGATACAAGGGGAAGAAGTTACTCTAAGTGAGACGAATCAAGGGAAGACACCAACTATTGAAGAAATAAAACAAGAACATGAAGATATTGCAACTGAGCCAATATATAGGAAAACACCAGCTATTGAAGATAATAAATTAGAACAGGTGAAACATGAGGTTCCTGTTGGTGAGGCAAAAGCTACGAAGAAGACACATATTAAAAAGACTAATTTAGATCCAGAGAGTAAGAGTCTTGCAGCAGACGAAGAGAGGACTTCAACAACTCACATCAAGAGTCAAGGTAGATAATCGTGTTTTTATAGATACTCGGTTTTATGATGCGTGAAAGTATCTTAGGAATGTTTATTTCTCTATTTTGCGTCTTGGTCAAACTATTAGTCTGCATCTTGGTGAATGTTGTTTCAGTAAGATTCCGTCCTTTGTGAAATAACAGGTTTTGCTTTTTCCTTTTTCCCCCAGCTTGTAATTATGCGAAAGGGAAATGGGTAGTGGACGATCACCGTCCTTTGTACTCAGGAGCTCATTGCAAACAGTGGCTTGCTTCAATGTGGGCTTGCAGGTTGATGCAACGTACAGACTTTGCCTTTGAAAGGTTAAGATGGCAGCCTAAAGATTGCTCTATGGAAGAATTTGAGGGTTCCAAGTTCTTGAAGAGGTAAAACATAATTTTGTATCCAAAGATGTAGCCAAGTGTTCCCACCAAGTCCTTTCGTAACAGTTAGTGCATGGCTCTGTTTTTGAAATTCCCCTCAGGATGAAGAACAAAACTCTAGCCTTTGTTGGAGACTCGTTGGGAAGGCAACAGTTCCAATCTATGATGTGTATGATCACAGGAGGCAAAGAGAGGCCCGACGTCCTTGACGTGGGACCAGAGTTCGGCTTCATTACTCCCGAAGGTGGAGCTCGTCCTGGTGGATGGGCTTACAGATTCCCGGAAACCAACACAACGGTCCTCTACCACTGGTCATCTACGCTCTGCGACATACAACCGATCAACATCTCCGACCCTTTAACCGAACACGCTATGCATCTCGATCGCCCACCGGCGTTCTTACGCCAATACCTTCACAAGATCCACGTCTTGGTAATGAACACAGGTCACCACTGGAACAGAGGGAAGCTCAACGGTAACAGATGGGTGATGCATGTGAACGGCGTTCGCAACACCAACAAGAAACTAGCCGCTCTTGGGAACGCCAAGAACTTCACAATCCACAGCACGGTTAGCTGGGTTAGCTCGCAGCTCCCTCTCCATCCAGGTCTCAAGGCCTTCTACAGAAGCCTTTCGCCGAGGCATTTTGTCGGCGGGGAATGGAACACAGGAGGGAGCTGCAACAACACAACACCAATGTCTATCGGGAAAGAAGTTCTGCAAGAGGAGTCTAGAGATTACAGCGCGGGTCATGCAGTGAAAGGCACAGGGGTAAAGCTTTTGGACATCGCAGCGTTATCTCATATTAGAGACGAAGGTCACATATCCCGGTTTAGTATCTCGGCTTCACCGGGAGTTCAGGATTGCCTCCATTGGTGCTTGCCCGGTGTTCCTGATACGTGGAATGAAATCCTTTTTGCTATGATTTAAGTTTTGCGCCAGCAGGAAAGTTCAGAGAAAAAAGGGCTTGAGCCTGAGCGAGAGCCAGAGCCAGCCTTTGATAGCTTTCTACTACACATATTGAAGTTTTAGCAGGCTGAGGTGTATGTTTTAGTATTATATTCTGGTAAAGAAACAAGGCTCTGGCTATATTATAGACGTACCACACCGGGGCTTGGTTTCCGACCATATTTACGAAACAGATTCTAACTCTTTTAACTTTTGTCTTGAACTCGATTAACAGAAATGTTAAGACTTCCGTGTTCTGCAAATCTGTTTTTTTTTTTTTTTTAGGATTTTGGGTAGAAGCCTACAGTCTACATCAGGAAAGGCTGAAGGAATGAATCAAATAAAATGAAACATTTTTGATCATGTTGCAGTGATGACCATTTATGTTCTTTATGTTCTTTCTCAATACATTCATACATCAACGACGCTTGGATCATTGAGATGCATTGATTTGGGTGGTTCACTATTTGAAAGTTAGTTCATGTTAAATAATAAATTTCCGGTGCCTATAGTAACAACTGAGAGAGCTTTATTGGCTGGAATGGCTTGACACACATGTTTGTTCTCCGGTGACTTAGAAAACAAATAAGCAGTAAGCAAGACACAAATGCAAACTCTTACTCCTCGAAGAAGAAACCCCGAAGATTACGGGGGGAGAGAGGAGGCTGAAACCTTAGAAAGAGAAGAAGAAAACATGGTCGTGAGAAAATCCCAAAAAAATCTCTAAGCTCTCTCAAAAACAAGAAAAGGTTTAAAAACAAGGAAAAAGGAACACAGAAGAAGCTATTTTTGGCAAGAAAAAGTCTAAACTTCGACAGCTAATTCAATCAAAAACAAGGAAAAAATGCCACCCTCTTCTCAACCCTCACAAACAAACAATGTCCAAACTTTGGAACAACAAACCCAATCTGAACAAAACTACATCTCTCAACGAACTATACATCATCATCATCAACAGCAAGATCTTCCTCGTTTTCAGACATAAAATACCAACAAGAAAAAAAACAGCAGCAGTTTCTCTTCTCCTCAATCCATGGCTGCTGTTCTGTTCCCTGGCTTCCTCCCCCTCTGCCTTCTCCTCCTATGTTTCTCAATCTCCCCTTCTATGCAGAACGTTAGCGAATCCGAACCGCTTGTGAGGTTCAAGACCTCGGTGAACATAACCAAAGGAGACCTAAATTCATGGAGACCAGGAACAGATCCTTGCAGTGGGAAATGGTTTGGGATCTATTGCCAAAAGGGTTTGACAGTCTCAGGCATTCATGTCACGCGTCTCGGTCTCTTGGGACCCATCAACGTCGACGATTTAAAAGCTCTCACGAATCTAAAGACAATCAGGCTTGACAACAACCTCCTCTCAGGTCCTCTCCCACATTTCTCCAAACTGCGCGGCCTAAAATCTCTCATGCTCTCTAACAACAGCTTCTCCGGCGAGATCCCTGACGATTTCTTCAAGGACATGTTAAACGTCAAGAGGCTGTTTCTTGATCATAACCAATTCTCGGGGAAAATCCCTTCCTCCATTATGCAACTCCCTAATCTCGAGGAGCTTCACCTGCAAGGTAACCGTTTCTCCGGAGAGATTCCTCCGGTGATCGACACAAAGAACCTGAAAATCCTCGACCTTTCGAGCAACCAGCTCGAAGGAAAGGTCCCTGAGAGCCTCTCGGACAGGAAAAATCTCGTCATGACATTGGGAGGGAACCTAAATCTGTGCGGGAAAGCGGTGAACGTTGAATGTGCGCCCGTCGAAGAAAAAACCACGTCGCCGTTATCAAACCACTCCAACAGGGCCACGGTGGACGCGATCATGGTGGCGATCACGTTTCTTATCTTGTTCTTTATCGTTGTGGGAATTATAAGGAAGCGAAACAAGAAGAGACACCCCGAGTTTCATATGCTCGACAAACACCATCCGAGCAACAACGATATCGTGGAGGTCAAGGTACCTGGTTCCCCGGTCGGCAAAAGGTCGTCTAAGCGCGGTGGAAACGCTGACGGCGGTTCCACCAAGAAAGGCTCTTCTCATAATGGTAAAGTCGGAGGAGGAAGCGTAGCCGGAGGAGGGATGGGTGACATTATTATGGTGAACAACGACAAGGGTTCGTTCGGTTTACCGGATCTTATGAAAGCTGCAGCGGAGGTGCTAGGAAACGGTAGCCTAGGATCAGCTTACAAGGCGGTGATGGCTAATGGATTGTCCGTTGTTGTGAAGAGGATTAGGGATATGAACAAACTTGCACGTGAACCTTTCGATGTTGAGATGAGACGGTTAGGGAAACTTAGCCACCCTAACATTCTTACGCCTTTAGCTTATCATTACCGTCGTGAAGAGAAGCTTGTCGTCTCTGAATATATGCCTAAAAGCAGCTTGCTTTACGTTTTACACGGTAAGTTTAAAATCTTCTGAAATGTTTTAAACAAATCTTCAACTACTAAACCTAAATGATTTTTTTTTTTTCTTTCTCTTAACAGGTGATCGTGGGATATATCATTCGGAGTTAACTTGGGCAACAAGATTGAAGATCATCCAAGGAGTGGCTCATGGAATGAAGTTCTTGCATGAAGAGTTTGCGTCTTACGAGCTCCCACATGGTAACCTAAAGTCGAGCAACGTCCTTCTCAGCGAGACCTACGAGCCTTTGATCAGTGATTACGCGTTCTCGCCGTTTCTTCAGCCAGAAAACGCGTCGCAGGCGATGTTCGCTTACAAGACGCCCGAGTTCTTGCAGAGCCAACAAGTCTCGCATAAATCAGATGTCTACTGCCTCGGGATTATAGTTCTTGAGATCTTGACAGGGAAGTTTCCTTCTCAATACTTAAACAATGGTAAAGGCGGGACCGATATAGTTCAATGGGTACAGTCTTCGGTCGCGGAGCAAAAAGAAGAAGAGCTTATCGATCCGGAGATAGCAAACAGTACTGGTTCGGTGAAACAGATGGTGGAATTGTTGAGGGTTGGGGCTGCTTGTATCGCAAGTAATCCAGATGAGAGATTAGACATGAGGGAAGCTGTTAGAAGAATAGAACAAGTAAAGACATGAGATGAGATGCTTAGAACGCAAAACAAGATCGGAACAGTCAAACTCTGGAGAGGAGAAACCTTTGGAATCTGTAGATATCATACTAACAACGAAAAAGAATTGTATACGTGAATAGGGAAATTTTTATTTTTTTTCCAAGGTTGATCTTTGATTACTCTTTTCTGTTCCTTGTTCCATGTAAAGCACAATTGTTCATTTATTCATTCTTTAGAAAATCAAATATTTTAGATTTTTCCTTTTCTTCTTCTAACTTTCTCTTATTTTCAATCACAAAACTTCATGTGAACACTATAGCACCAATTTCTCCAACAAAACTGTTCCCTTTTACTGGCACAGTATCCTAAACTGGTTATCTTGGCCAGGCTTATAACAAAAGAGACACTAGTACACTACAAGTATGGCATAAATCTACGAACTATGGTAAGAGAAAAACAACAACTGCATTTGTAATTTTTGAACCTCTTCTAATCAACGTAATCATTAACATATGCAACTAACCAGTAACCACATTGGCATTCTCTTATTATGTTAACCAGTAATTTTTTTAAATATTTCTCTAACTCCGTTATTTTTACCTTTATTTTCGATGCTTTCGTGCAAAATGATTAAATATCAGATTTATTTATTTTATAAATTAAATACAGTATTTCTCAGTACCTAGCAACATGGATCTTAATTGACCGCAACAACTCAAATTTATGTCTCAGTATGAAAGGAAAATCTAAAATGGATTATAATTAATAAAGTTAATATCCAAAAATTGCATCCACATATCATAATTAACGTCTTTATCTCCGAAGATCCGGTAAAAAGAAAAAAATGATTCTCCTAAGATCCTTTTCAGGTTGTGCATATTTCAAAGTTGAAGAAAGTGTCATCGGATAACAATCTCTCCTGTCATTGTTTGCTCTTTCCTCAGCATCTAACACAAAACAATGGATCTTTTCCCTTAGCAACCTAGTTCCGACAATCCATCATCCGAGCATGAACTCCATATGTTGCCTAATTACGGGTTTGTTAGCTTTTCTTTACTTACATTCAAAGAATTTATATTATTTCTTTATAATTATTGCTTTCTTTTTGTTACTTTTTATAATTGCTATGTTTGTTTCCCGAAGGAAGCTTAATGAATGTCTTTAATATATATTCAGGACGAATAATAATATGAGACGTGAAGGCCATAGAGCTCAAGTGACAATGATCTACGAGGGGAAAGTGTTCGTGTTCAATGATCTCTCATCCGAGAAAGCTGAACAGATCTTACTTTTGGCAGAACATGAAGACACTTCACCAAAGATCAACACTCAGCTTAATCAACGAATACCTCCTACAACGCCCCACAACAACCCTAATCAATGGCACCGTTCGGTCATCGTCTCGAACTTTCTGGAAAATATAAACAAAGGCGGCAATTTAGATGTCTCCTTGGATAACATGACTTGCGGTATTGTTCTTGAGAAAATGGTTTTTTTGTTCAAATGTTTTTAAAATGTAACAAAAATTTCTTCATCGATCTTGTTTTTGTTTTGTTAATACAGAACTCCCAATTGCTAGACGAAACTCGCTTCACCGGTTCATGGAGAAGAGACAAGATAGGTATACATATATATGTCTACAAACATATCTTCAAATGCTCTAATTTCTTAATTTTGTGTGTTTTGAACTGTTTTAGTAATTAATTTAATTGAATTTTGTAAGGTGTGGAGGGCGTGGACCATATCATAACTCCGGTAATCACTTCTCAGCTGTGTTGCAGCCACCGGTTGAGAACAAATGGTGGTTGGGATTGGCTCATCACCCACCTCAATAGTTACCTATTTTTGTTTTATGGAAATGGTTTTATGTGTCTTATATGATCCGGCTAACTTCTGATAGCTTCAAATTTAGAAACACAATAAAAGTTTTGGTAATTTTATCGATTTGAATTAGTTAATATATTTGGGTCAGAGAAAACCATTTATAGCTACGACTTCTTTTGTGAATCGTGATTACTAATTTAAAAATAGCTTCGAAAAAACACATTCTCTAAATATTTATCATCCAAATGTATCATTTTAACTAATTCCCAGTGAAAAGTCTGGTGGACCAAACTTTCTCTGTTAAGTTGGCTCATCTCTTAACATTAGTTGGACCAATTCTAGTCTTGACTCCAGTCGTATGCTGATCCGGATCACTCAATTTTCTTTTATAAAAGTGTTTAAACTCAAGCAATCATGCTATATTTTAAAGAGCAACATATTACTGGACCCGAAAGCTTGATTATTGGGTAGGAGTCGATTCGAATAGGAACAAAGACATTAAATTTTTGCATGCAAGTCAATTTTAATGAAAGGACCACAAAGAAATTAGGTTTTGTCTTGATCCTCCTATATAATATAATTAATTTATTAATAATTGGACTTTTATGGTGGACCCCAACCACTCAGCAATGATGTCCCTCTTTTGGGCGTATTCTCTTTGCTGGCTACTTCCATATGGGTCAATATTATTTTACCACATCAATTGTTTTATAGTTTTTGTATCTTTCACGAGTTGATTGATGTATAAACCACACACATGCCAACACGGCAACAACCTTTTTTTTTGCTTTTATATATACATTTATTTATACGTAATAATTATGCTCAAATTATTCGTTTATCATTCGAATTTTTTAGTACAATTTTCATCGCTCCATTTTATGTTGCTAATATTCGCTTCAATTATGTGATTTGATGCTAGGAGCAGTTCTTTTCACCTTTCAAACATCTTTTCTTTAGACCAAAATTTCAAAATTATTTCATATATATGTTAATTATCACAAAATACAAATAAAAACACAAAAACAAAAACAAACAAAAACCAAGAAAAGAGCATTCTTCCATTTATCGCCAGCTTAACGATCAAGAATTAGCTCTCTCTATATTCATTCACCCCCTCACCAAAATTTCTCGATGTTGTTTCGTTTCCACCATATAATTTTATGAACATACAATGTCATATTTTATATATATGTGCTAATTTATTTTTCTCGCCGATTATTTATGCCTAGTTATTCTATTTACCCCCGACCCCCTTTTTTGTATACTCAGTACGTAGTAGAACTCCGGCTAAGTCACTAGAACTCCGGTGGAGAAAATTTGGCCGGCGGTGTAAGGAGAGGTTGAAAATTTCGATCTACACCTCTCTTTCCTTTCGTCATTCGCTATATGACTCGATCGACACTCCGTGCTGCAAAAGGCTTTTTCTCCTCTGCATAGAAACAAAAAACCTCAATCAATACGAATTCGAGTGATATATATACAGTACGACCATACTATTAAATACTTATATAGTTGATCCCAAAATATACCTGTAAATAAATATATCTTGACCATGAAGTTTCTTTCTGCATAAGTAACACGAATTGAGGAAACCCAAACCCTGAAACGCCGGCGAATTCTCTGGAGACTCCACACCAGCATCGACCACGAAAAGTCTCTTCCTATGATCTTCGTTGGTCTTACTTGCGAAACACTCAAGTCCATCTCTATCGTAAACCCTTGTACTACAAGATCCACTAGGTCCATGGTGACACGTCACCAACGTATAATCCTCCTCGTCCATTGCGAACATTTCTTCGTCTTCATCCTCGTCCGTGCTTCCTCCATGGCTCATGAGCTGAGCTGGATCAGACTGACCGGATTGGTTCGGTTCCGATCTACATACGCTCGTGATTCGACGAGTGGTTGAGTTCTCGAGTGCGGCAACAATCCCTAGACCAACGGACCCACCAAGATTGTCATCGTAGAATCTCTTTGAGCTGTTTCTTTGAGATATCTGAGGGAGAATCTTGAAATCGAGTGGGCTTTTAGGGCTAGTCATCAAGACGTCGAAGAAAGGAGCAGCAGCTGCCGCAGATCGGTTGACGCCGACGAGGAGCTCGGATATCTTTCCGATCATGGGATGGGTTCTTTTGCCAAGCATGATCTTGAATATAAGGTTTGCTAAGCGTGAGAAGGGCTTTTGATCAGATTAAACCACAAAACGGAAAAAGGAGAAGAAACATAAAAGGAGAGGAGAGAAGAAGAATATAAGAAGATCGGTGGTGTTTGTGAAACCTCCACAAAGAAGAGATGGGAGAGAGATGTGTTATTTATGGTGGAGTTGGTGGGAGGGTTGAGAAACCTTACACTACTTTTATTTTATTGCAATATTTACAATAATTCACGTGAACTATTCGTATCTTACGAATAAAATCCCTACTGTTTATCTTCTTAAACAAAACTACCATATGACGTATTTAACAAAAATAAAAATATATCTATCTATTGACGTAACAAACCACGAAACGTATGAAGCTAACTCGATTCGACATCTTTTGAATTTATATTATTACTAATGTACATTCAAAGAGAGAGGGAAAACTTGGATATGTCACCATGTTTGAGAACAATTATCGAAGAAAACCAGAAGAGATAAATAAACAGATCGATTGAAAGTATATTAAATTCGTTTAGCTAGTGTATTATATATAAATGCATTACATTAGTTAGAAGCACATGATTAAGTCGTCAGTTATCGTTCTGAAGATATTCGATATATACTGACACTAACGTTGACGCAAATATTATTGGCACTTCCTAATTTATACAAATAATAGTGTGGCTGACACGGTGTTAGTTAACTTGTTAATACGTTACATAATTCTAATTTGAACAGATAATATATTCATATTCAAAGAAAATGCGTACTTTGTTTCTTTACTCACTGGCCATACTCACCCGTTACAAATAACAACAAGCCCTTTAGTCATAAAAAAGCTTTTATGTTATGTAACCAAAAGGTTATAGTAGCATTGGTTTAGATTGGTAATGAAACATTTTTTTTGTCAAAAAACATTCGAAGTAACATAATTATTGGTTTAAAATATTTACAGCGTTATAGAATTAGTTTCAAATGAATGCAATCACAATCATCCAGCCACATAGATCAAAAGATAACGTTTGTGAGCAGTTATGTCTAAACCAAACGCAACCTTCTGTATATGCCCAGACTTATACATAACAGCGACACATGCATGTTTTGTTTTCTCTGTTATTCAATAGTTAATGAATTTTAGTGGAGTGTTATATGTGTAAGTTGAATTGACATAAACCCTAAACAATGCTGATAATAATGGGACTTAGATTTGACAGATTTGTTTCTTATAAGAAAAAATATACAAAATCAAAAAATAATTTTTATATTAATTAAAGAACCGACTAGAAAAAAATAAAAAAAATGACACAAGTAATAACAGAGATATTAAAACGAATATAAAGATGAGGTGCCAATGAAAGAGTGGTCCACACTGTGAAAAAAGAAAACAAACATTAGACACAAAAAGTCGAGATCAACAATGTCGCAAATGGGTCCCACAGGCTAATTAAAGAGGATTCGTTGAGCACTTTCATGAGATGTGAATACGTGGCATTCATCAACAGCTCCATTGTACCCTCCACTATTATTTGCTGACTCGGATTTCTGTTTTACTTTTACTATTTTATACTCCTTTTTATATGGTCCCATTCCCCTACTGAGATCCCCCTATACATGTATTTTCAGAAAGTTTTAGTAAATCAAAATAATAATGTAAATTAATTGTTCTGCAACTATATTACGGATCTCACGAGTTTAAAAATAGCCTTCTCCTTTTTCTAAAAAATAATAAATTTGTTTTTAAAAAAGAAAAAAAAAATCATCTGATCTGTTTAAAAATATTCAAGTACATATTTTATGGAGTAATTTGAACAATGTTTTGACTTCTTTATAAAAAAAACAATGTTTTGATTAAGGACAATAATCATCTGTAAACTAAAACGTCGAAATCCTAAATGATTGCATCAAATACACATGTGTTTGAGCCTTAGGTAAAAACAACTCTGCTGGATGAAAATTGTTCTCTCTTATGACGAACACTAAAATGTATCCCACAGGTTGTCAAAAACAAAAACAAGAGGCATTTTATGTTATATTTTAAGTTTAAACCAAGAGGCAAGAGTATGGCTTTTCTTCTTACTTCCTTTTAATCCAATGTCTTTACTTATGGTTGTTTCAACAAAAAGAATCTAACTACACATTGTTTTTCATTTTTTCTAATTTGTTACTGTATACACATTATCTAAAACTCCTCCGTTTATGGGGAAAATTAAGTCCAAGAATTCCCTTTTTCCTCCTCCCTAATTGTTCGCCTGACCAACATTATCCAAGTACAGATAACAGAATCTGTTCATATAGTTTAAATTTCCCATAATTTTTTAAATAATACAGTAAGAAAAAAGTATTTTAAAATTTTGGAAACGAGAAAAATTATCAATTTGATATTTTTTTTTTTACATAAATTTTATAACACATAATAGTGATTGTATGCATACGAATGAACAAATCTTTCTTTTCTTTTGACGGCACGAATTAACAACTTTATGTAATGATAATTCAATCCGGAACAAGATAACCTAGTCAATCAGTGGATAAGTAAGCAAATAACCTAGTCAATCCTTCAAATCTTAGAAATCTAAACTAAGATTCTTTTTAAAAATGGGATTTTTTTTAGTTCTATAGTTACTTATTCAATCGTAAAAATCTATGTAATTAAGATATTGGACAAGTTGATCCGCAATCGGAAACTAAAATCGTTTTCTACTGTTCCATGCATGTGATCAAATTTTTGTTTTAATAAAAAAAACTTAGTCAATCCTAAAAATCAGTTTAATTAAATATTAAACAAACTAATCTAAAAAATCAGTGTTTTATGTTTTCTCAAAGTTACTATAAAAACAGCTCATCTAACACTCTTCAAAAACAAATCTACCGAAAAAAATACAACACTAAGCTATGAAAATGAAACATTACACTTGTCTCTTATCATTGTTCTTTATTCTCATCACTAGTTTCCCTTCATCTAACTCAACCGTTGTCTCTCATGACGAACGAGCCATTACCATCAATGGACAACGCCGAATTCTAATGTCAGGCTCCATTCATTACCCACGAAGCACTCCTGATGTACTTGCTTACACTTAACACACCATCTATCCACTCATCAAAACCATTCAAGCTTCGGGTCTTTACTCTGTTCTTCGCATTGGGCCTTATGTTTGTGCTGAGTGGAATTACGGAGGCTTTCCGGTGTGGCTGCACAATATGCCCAATATGAAATTCAGAACAGTTAACTCCGGTTTCATGGTATATAATCCAAACTTTAACTAGACCAATATTTTATTTTATTCCGTTTCTTGTATTTCTTCTAATGTTTTCTTGAATATATTTATACAGAACGAAATGCAAAATTTCACTACAAAAATCGTTCACATGATGAAAGAAGAGAACTTGTTTGCTTCACAAGGCGGTCCTATCATCCTAGCTCAGGTACAAATATTATTAGAAATGTTATTTAAAACTCGTTTACCTATGTCTTTTGTCAAACTTGTTTGGTTATATTTAATTCAGATCGAGAACGAGTATGGGAACGTGATCTCATCGTACGGAGCAGAGGGAAAAGCCTACATTGATTGGTGTGCCAACATGGCTAACTCTCTAGACATCGGTGTTCCATGGCTTATGTGCCAACAACCCAACGCTCCTGAGCCTATGATCGAGACGTGCAATGGATTCTACTGTGACCAATACAAACCGACCAACCCAAGTAGCCCAAAGATGTGGACAGAGAATTGGACCGGCTGGTACAAGAACTGGGGAGGCAAACATCCTTATAGAACCGCTGAGGATCTTGCTTATTCCGTTGCTAGATTTTTCCAAACTGGTGGAACTTTCCAGAACTACTACATGGTCAGATTTCGTTACATGTATTCAACAAATATTAATTTACATTCATTCTGTTTCTAACTATTGTGTTTGTTATCTGTAATGTGAAAGTTTACAGTATCATGGTGGTACTAACTTTGGAAGAGTCGCTGGAGGTCCATACATTACCACTTCATATGATTACCATGCTCCTCTTGATGAATACGGTATGTAAACAACTTCATGCATGCATTTTCTTTTATATATATTGCTTGAAAATGTAGGATATAACATAAACGTTCTTGTTATAAAAAAAGTTATAAACGTTTCCTGACGTATATATATTATTTTTTCAGGTAACTTGAACCAGCCGAAATGGGGTCACTTGAAACAGTTACACACACTGTTGAAATCGATGGAGAAACCTCTAACTTACGGCAATATCTCAACGATCGATCTTGGCAATTCCGTCACGGTTAGACCCGGTCTTGTTTCCTTGTTATCCCTTATTAAGTACTAAAAATTTACGATATTTTTAACCCACTTGTTGTATATTCTAAAAGGCGACGGTTTACTCAACAAAGGAAAGATCGAGTTGCTTCATCGGTAACGTGAACGCAACTGCGGATGCTTTCGTCAACTTCAAAGGGAAAAACTACAACGTACCGGCTTGGTCCGTGAGTGTTCTTCCTGATTGCAATAAAGATGCTTACAACACTGCAAGAGTGAACACTCAAACGTCGATCATGACCGAAGACTCTCGTCCTGAGCCAGAGAAGCTGAAATGGACTTGGAAACCGGAATTCGCTAGGAAGGCGATTCTTAAAGGCAGTGGAGACCGCATTTCCAAGGGTCTTGTAGACCAAAAAGACGTTACAAATGATGCTACTGACTATCTTTGGTACATGACTAGGTATGTATATATATAATATGGTCTAATTTTCCTTTTGTTTCCATACCGGTTAACTCAATGATTATATTGTCTTAACTGGTTTGATATGGTTGTTAATCAGGCTTCATGTAGACAAGAAAGATCCAATTTGGAGCCGAAACATGACGTTACGGGTTCACAGCAATGCACATGTTCTTCACGCTTACGTCAATGGAAAATACGTCGGTCACCAAATCGTGAAGGATAACAATTTCGACTACAGATTTGAGAAGAAAGTCAACCTCGTTCACGGAACTAATCACATTTCACTTCTCAGCGTTTCCGTTGGACTAAAGGTAAGAAGTGAAACCATATGTATACTATATAGCTTCTTGAATGTGTTGATACGTTTTGTAGAGTGAAAACTGAAGTTGTGTGGACATATTATGTTTTAGATTAATGGACCTTTCTTTCCGAGCAGTCCAACTGGAATCAATGGTCCTGTGAAACTAGTCGGATACAATGGAGAGGAAACGGTCGAGAAAGATCTATCGGAGCATCAATGGGACTACAAGATTGGTTTGAATGGATTCAACCACAAACTTTTCAGCACAAAATCCATTGGTCACCACCACACCAAAACCGTTGGTCACCACATCAAATGGTCAAACGAAAAGCTTCCTGCTGATCGGATGTTGACATGGTACAAGGTCAGTATCAAGTAAAAAATTTCTACAAAAATCATTTGATGTTGCAAATAAGCGGCTTCTTACAAAAAAGGTGTTATTTTTGTCAGGCAAAGTTCAAGGCTCCTCTTGGTAAAGATCCAGTGATTGTGGACTTGAATGGTCTTGGGAAAGGAGAGGCTTGGATCAATGGTCAGAGCATCGGACGTTACTGGCCAAGCTTTAACTCTAGTGATGACGGTTGCACTGACGACGAATGTGACTACCGTGGGGAGTATGGTAGCGACAAATGCGCTTTTATGTGCGGCAAACCAACTCAAAGATGGTAAACATAAAATGAAATAAATAACATAATCAATAATCAATAATCAATAATAGTTCATTTCTCTAAGAATAATGGTGTTTTCTACGGATTCTTAGTTTTTTTTATGGTTGGATTCTTGTAGGTACCATGTACCGAGGTCGTTCTTGAAGGAGAGCGGACACAACACTATCACTCTATTCGAAGAAATGGGCGGTGACCCGTCAAATGTGAAATTCAAGACGGTTGTGGTCGGAACGGCTTGTGTCAGGGGTCATGAGCACAACAAAGTGGAGTTGTCTTGCAAGGACCGGCCGATCTCAGCCGTCAAATTCGCGAGCTTTGGAAATCCTTCGGGACATTGTGGGGCTTTTGCAGTTGGTACGTGCCAAGGAGCCAAGGATGCTGCAAAGGTTGTGGCTCAAGAATGTGTAGGGAAACTCAACTGCACTATGGATGTGTCTTCCCACAAGTTTGGATCTACTTTGGACTGTGAAGGTTTCCCTAAAAGACTGTTTGTTGAACTTGAGTGCTAGAATAGTTCTTAGCTCTAGGCTCTAGCTAGTGATTGCAATAATTTTCTTAAATAATTTTAGGTTAATCTTGATCGTTAAATAATGTCGTTCTTGTTTTTGATCTAGTGTTTTTTCGATGGATATGGATGTGTAGGGTTGTGGAAATAAGTATTTACAATCGAATAAAATTTTGTCTTCTTTATATATTTTTGAGTTGCTTTTTTTTATAAGACCTCTATTAAGATTAAGCAAGGACAATTGGAAATTTATGTATCTCTGTTGTGTGACGAAAGAAGATTCTCGATGAGGATGACAAGAAGTCGCCTATTACATTTTCTATCACTAAACCACATTTTGTATGGGAAAGTTTTGTATACATACTAACAATGTATATTACTTTGATGTCTCTCTTTGAATCAAAGTAATATCAAAGTACTTCCTCTAGTAATACACGATTACGTTTAAGAAATAAACTTTGAAAAAAAAAAATACAAACATCTCAAAAAGATGATTAATCTAGAAATTTCAGAAATTTTACCAAGAAGAGTTGGTAACGGCCCGACCCGTTTAACAGACTAAAAAACCCGCCCGGTAGAGCGTTCGAGAACCTATCAACAAGACTTGCTGCAATAAAAAGGGGAAGTCATGTGTTAGGTAGTCTATCTCTTCTGCAATTTTTAGGGTTTTATCCTCCAAAGTCTCTCATTCCCCTTTTCTTATCCTCAAGGTATGAAATCTCTTCTCTTTACCCACACTCCCTTCACTCTCTTTTAGTACCATAGAAAAGTTTCACAACGAGAATTGAACACAAAGGTTTGATTTTTGGGCGGAGAAAGCCATTTGGTTAGCTCAGTAGTGGTTGGGTTTTGCGGAAATTGTGCCGAATCTGGGAGAAATCTTCATTTCTGCTTATTTATCTCTCTCTCTCTCTATATATATATATATATATATATCTCATTTCCTGCTAATTGAGAGTTTTATGTGTTTGTCTGACGGATAGCAGAAATGGCGGCGACGCAACTCACAGCATCACCAGTGACTGTGTCAGCTAGGAGCTTAGCCTCACTGGAAGGTCTCAGAGCTTCGAGTGCCAAGTTTTCTTCTTTCGGAACCTTGAAACCAGGAGCCCTTAGGCAGAGCCACTTCCGTCCTTTGGTGGTCAGAGCTGCTTCTGTCGTTGCTCCAAAGGTACTTACTTTGCTCAATTCCTTGATTCGATTCATTGTTGTTTCTTTGTTGGTCTTGAATACACAGTTTTTGATTGATCTTGTGGAACTTATCTGAATCTTGGATTGCTGTTTGTGTGGCTCACCAATTCGTTTGTCACCTATCTGTTTGTGTAACCAATAAATGTCTCTCTTTTGTCTTGCATATGGTTAATTACAGTATACTACGATTAAGCCATTGGGAGATAGAGTGTTGGTGAAGATCAAGGAGGCAGAGGAAAAGACTATGGGAGGTATCTTACTCCCATCCACAGCTCAGTCAAAACCTCAAGGAGGTGAAGTGGTTGCTGTTGGTGAAGGAAGAACCATTGGGAAGACCAAAATTGATATCAAAGTCCCTGTATGTAATTGCCTCTCTCAAGCTCTCTTTTGCTTCATTCGCTTTGTGGTCTTCTGATAAACAGTATCTGAGATGCCTTTTTACTCTCCTGATGCAGACCGGAGCACAAATTATTTACTCCAAATACGCAGGAACTGAGGTGGAGTTCAACGATGTGAAGCATCTCATCCTCAAGGAAGATGACATTGTTGGCCTTCTTGAGACAGAGGACATCAAAGATCTCAAGCCCTTGAACGACCGAGTCTTTATTAAGGTCTGCCTCTTCTGCTCTTCTTAATCATCTTGGTCTTTGTCCACGCAAGAACAGTGATAGTAACAAGAGGAGTTTTTGTTTCGAGTTTAGGTTGCTGAGGCAGAGGAGAAAACAGCTGGAGGGTTGTTGCTGACCGAGACTACCAAAGAGAAGCCCTCTATTGGCACGGTAAGCGAACAAGACACTCTTAGTAGCTTCATGTGTGCTCATTTCATTAACAAGTCCAAATAACACTCAATCTTCTCTTCAATTTGTGGCAGGTGATAGCAGTTGGACCAGGTTCTCTAGACGAGGAGGGTAAGCTTCAGCCGCTACCAATATCGACTGGAAGCACAGTCCTTTACTCCAAGTATGCTGGTAACGACTTCAAGGCCAAAGATGGCTCCAACTACATTGCCCTTAGAGCTTCAGATGTGATGGCTATCCTTTCTTAGTTTATATCCTTTGTAACTTGTATCCCAAATGTGGAAATTTTTTCATAGACGGCCTGAGCCATGATCTGCAATAAAAGACTTGAGTTTTTAAAATGTGATTGTTGTTTAATTCCTGATTCAGCGGCTTCCATTCTCTTTCCAATTTGCTTACAAGTGGTTTCAGTTCATCAGTTCGTAGAATCTGTGGCATCCATCAAAATAAAATCTTCATGTAAAACTTAGTGGAAGATATTTTACAGGTAAATGCTCTCTACAGTGCCCAGTGGAAACTTGAGACATGTTATCAAAAGAGAAGTTATAATACAAAACAAAAGAAAAAAGAAAGAATCTTTGACTCTTGAGAAATCTTCTGCTTTCACCGGTTAAACGAGGTGGCAGAGTTATCATCATAATGCCCTCTCCAAGCATTGCCACTGTCCCCGCCGCTGCATGCTTGATTAGTAACCGGTACACCCGCAAAGTTTCCGTCCAAGCTCATCTGTTGAACCTCAGCTGATGAAAGAATCTTTATGCTCTGAACACAGTTTACGAATTCCCTGCCAGAATCAAAGATTTTCTAAAGGTTATGAAAAAGAGAATGGAACTTTCAAACGGTTTGATGTGTGAATGTAATTGCTCTCTCTACTTACTCCCATGGATCATCACCAACGAGAAGGATGTCGTTCTCATGATCAACATAGACAAGTTTCCAGTCTGATGTTTGAGGATCTTCAAGCTGTCCTTCAATCCCAAACATGCGTGCTAGATCATGCCTCAGCTCATCGTAACCTCTGTAACGGTTGACGTCTATTGACCTCCCCACTGAACCTCGCTTTTGCACCTGTCAAGAAAATGCACAAATTTGTCAAAACCAAAAACATAATCCCAAATTTCTACAAGGAGGGATCATAGCAAAACCGAACCTTTGTATAAGTCCGCATCCGTTGAGCCTGAGTTGGCCACAATCCGCCACCAAGAACTCCAGCATCGTTGACAGCTACATCGTTTGAGATGGCGGGAACATTCGGGATACCGAAAGATTGCGTTCTTACAGCTGAAGTAGACATCTCTGTACCAATGTCATTTGTCACTCCTCCATAGTTTGAAAGCATGTTCTGGAGATCTTTCTGGGAGTCGTATCCCCTGGAGAGCAACGTGTCAGGCACAAAGCCATTATCGACATTAGCTCCACCTAGCAAGCTGTTTCTGGAATCACTGTCAAGGCCAAAGGTTGGAGCCAAGAAGTTCTGTTGTCTGTTGTTGTCGCCGCCATCTAAACCGTAAGAAGTTCCAGAGGCGGATGCTTCTAGTTGATGATGATCTGTTAAACTAGCTTTGGACTTTTGCTGGCTCACGAGATCTGGTTTTAGCCGCATGTCGGATTTGCTGTAAAGATCCTGAACAAGATTACCAGAGATATCAACCGATGGATCAGGTATCAAGATTGCTGGCCCGCTTTGCGTTCTGTTGAGAAAGGTTGAGGAAGAGATCTGGCAGTTGTTGGTGGAAGGCGAGGTTGAAGAGGAAGGTGCATCTCCTCCATCTGTGATGGCTGAATAAGCTTTGACCCCTCCAACAACCGGTTGGTTTTGTTTGTCCTGAGGCCGGCTCACCAGCATTTGAGGCGGTTGCAACGTCGATAAACCATTGTTAGTGCAGGACGACGGAAACTGCTGCTGACCTTGTGAGAGAGAAGGCATCTGTTGCAGCTGCTGGCTTTGCAACTGTTGGTGCAGTATCTGAGACTGCAAACTTGAGCTTCCTGGAGAAAGAAATTGCTGCTGTTGTTGCTGTTGCTGCTGCTGCTGCTGTAATCTCTGCAGCAGCTGAAACTGTAAATGCGGTTGTTCCAAGAGACTTTGCTGGAATATCTGTTGTTGAGATTTCTGCTGCATAGGCGTTTGCTGATTTTGTCCCTTGACAAGACCAGGAGGCTGCTGTTGTTCTACTTGTCGTGGAAACTGTGTGTCTTGAGGCGGTATGGACATCATATTAGATGAAGCCTTGGTGGTTTCAATTACACTACTCTGGCTAGTACTAGCACCTAAATGGCGATGTGTGTGTTGAAGCTGTGTTGACTGTTGTTGCTGTTGAAAGCTGTGATTAATGGAGCTAGAAGAAGGCGCGTTGACACTGCTTGCCATTGATCCTGAAACTACTTGTGGTTGCAAATGATGCATAGACGCTTGTTGTGCCTGAAGCTGCTGCGTTGCTTGTTGACCATTATAAAGCTGATTCTGAGGAAGCTGAAATTGCTGCAACTTGTGTGGTTGTAACTGTTGTGGCTGTGGCTGTGGATGCGAATGAGATTGCAATGACTGTGTTCTTAGCTGCTGCTGCTGCTGTTGCTGTTGTAGCTGCTGGCTCTGTTGCTGTTGTAGCTGCTGACTCTGTTGCTGTAGCGGTTGTTGATGTTGTTGCTGCAGCGATTGTTGTTGTTGTTGTTGAGACTGCGATTGCTGTTGCTGATGGTTCAAAGAGGAATGCAGCAATTGCTGCAGCTGCTGTTGTTGGGACAAAGTAGTTGGTGGCTGAGGCAACTGGGACATTGGAGCTTGCTGGTTCGGTTTGTTAAACTGGAGGTTTGATGAGGAAATCCCTCCTGACGGCATCTGAAAGCTCAGTAACTTGGAGGGATCGTCAGCGCCGCCAAGATTGTTGTGCATCGCCGAGGCTGGAGAGAGCATTGACGGGAAGAAACCAGACTGTGCAGCAGCAGCACCAGCACCAGCGGGTAACTGGCCGTTCTGCTGCTGCATATTCATCCACTGAACCAAACTCAGACCAGGAAATATCGTACTCGATGAGTCTTTCATCTCTAAGCTACTATCAAGCCATGGCATTGCTCTCTTCAGCGCAGACTCCATGTCATTCTCATCATCTGCAAGACCACAAGAACTTCAGTCTCAGAGGAGATTCAGAGATATTGTTGTGTAGAAATGTAACAGTACAAAGATTTGTTACCTGGCATTCCCGGTTGTCCACCAAACCGAGGTCGGAAAAATGGAGGAGGACATATGTAGAAAGGAGTTAAAACCGGTTCAATGTCCCAAACTGAAACTCGACTGGGCCTATCACCAGCAGCCGACTCATCCCATCCAATCTTTAGCAGAAATAAAAAGCAATGCATAACTAACATGAATGGTGAAATGTAGCAAGAAAAACAAATTTGGCATCATTCATCATGAGTTTTATTTCAAAACTACCTGAAGATTCCGCCACTGAGAGCTTTTCCATCTCACTGGATCAAGATCACTGATACCGGTAACTGTACCCATATACCTACGAACTCCGCATTCTTCCGTCTCAAATATCATCCTAAACCGCATACCGAGGGAAACCTGAGCGTACATAGCTTTGGTATACTTGGCTAAAGGAACCACAAACTCAGCAGGAGCAGCCCTGCAAGATTGTAATCTCTCAGCAATAGGCATGAAACAAGTGTTTAGTAATGTTAATGGAGGCAAAGGGAAACATAGATGAGCCACCTCGGATTGTAGAAAATGGTGAAAGGACTGTTATTAGCATTAGCATGAGCTGCAGCAGCAAGAACTCCAATGTGCATGCTATCGCTTGATATTACAGATGAAGAAAGCGCAGGCTGTTGTCTATTTGCACGTCTTATACCCAACATAAGTTGCGCTTTTCCATCTCTTAATTGAAAGTGAAAAAAAGAGTCAACATCCTGACAAGATAAATATCCAAAGAGTAGCAATGGCACATTGAGATTTGATATACCTTATAAAAAGAACAGAGTCTCCCGCAAAGAGCCTTTTCGTGCTGACAAACACACTCCATCCTGTAGTCAGCAGATGCCTTTTTGGTTGACCTGATGAATATTTAACAAATCCAAAACAGAAGAACAGTTTTATAAAAGCCAAAATGATTGAATGAGATGATCAACCTAAGAAGAATAATGAATAACCTCGATAAATATGTCTGAAAGTCCATGTGTTGTCGTGAATATCCTTAGCAACAAGCTCTTGACAAGGAGGTTGCATGGAGAAATCCTAACAGTATATTGCAAACAATGTAAGAAGCCAAGGCAATAAAGAGATCCTAACCATCAAGAAGTAGAGATATATAAAAGAGAGCATTGTATATACACCAGAGCAGGAAAGATTTTCTCAGCTGCTCTTCGGGGTACAGAAAATCCACCGTGAGTGCTTGTGTCACTCGCCGTGAGGGTTTTGCAGAAAAACTCATTAGGTTGTCTGTTGATCTTAAGACCCATGTCTGAGGCAAGCAGTGCATCTCTGTCATACTGTTCAAACAAAATCCTCAGAACAGTTAGTCTCTACTCCTCAGTCACACATAAAACTGAGTTACTCAGTGATAAGTAACCTACTTTGTTTACTGGCTGAAGAGTCATCTGAGCATAGACCTCATCCGTCTCAGGATCAGCCTGGTTTACAATTGACATTTAGCAAAGACATTAGCAACTCAAAAGCAAACCAATGTTTAAATATTTAAACATAGAGGCCATTTTATTGATACCATACATTCAATGTAACATTGTGGAGCATGCAGATGAGCTTGGAAGGAAGATTCGGGTAGCTCGGTATGAAATCAGTCTGCTTCTGCATTGAAGCTGCGACCTAAGACAATAGAACAGCCACGTGAAATATCCAATCAGAGACTCATTCTTGATCAGTCTTGAATAATATCGAACTTTATAGAACAAACATACTTGCTCGCTGTGACCTTGAGGGAAGTAAACAACAAGACTTCCCGCTGGAGGCAACGAAATCAGTGGCCCAGCACAAGCGTGCCATAACTCTGAGTTTATGTTTCTCCTTTCTCCTGCACTCACACAAAATCAAATCTGCGATTACTTCAAATCTCTGAAGTCTTCCTTCAGTTACAACTATCAAAACAACAAGATAGGAAAACTGCTCTACACTCCACAAACTAAAAGGCACAGCCTTGGATCCCAACTTTGCACAACAACAGAAAACTAACTTACTTTTAAAGCAGAAAATGAGCAAAAGCAACACAATTCAAGTGCCCATGTAAAACAGAATATACCTAATCCAGTCATGAGTTTCTACTAAAGGATTGACATTTATCAGATAAGAGAAAGCACAAACCTTCTGCGGGATTCGGAGAAGCTCCATTTGAAGAAGGAGTTTTCATGATCACTGAAATTCACTCCTAAATTTCTCTGAACACCGAATAATAATCTGAATCTGAGCTTATACAAAGCTGAGCTCTTTGCGTGAGAGCTTCATCTTCAAGCTTAGACCAAAAATCACTAAACTTTATCCCCAGCTCAATCGGAACGGAAACAAGGAGCTTTCTAGCTCCACTTCTTCACAATCCAAGTGACCAAAGAATGGAGAAATCGTTAATCTGTAGAAATAATCTGAAACTGGGAACTTCAAGATCTCTGCTTTCTAACTCCGACAGAGCCTCCAACTTCTCGGAAAGTTTAATTAGCTCAGAGAGATTACAAAGCTACGACTTTTTTCACACGCGGAATCTCCGGAGAGACCAATAAGTCACAAGACCGAGACAAAACGAAGAAAGATTCGGTTTTTTCAACGAAGCTCTTTAACTCGCGCCAGATAATTCCGAGAACCCAGAAACCGAAAACCAGAAGTTAGTTTGACTCAGCTACTCTTTCTGCTTTCCTTTCTTGGCGCATCAAGAGGGTTGGTATTAGAGACGGGTTTCTATAAAAAGAAATCTGGGAAATGGGGAGAGAATCGAAACAGAGAACAAAACGGAGGAAGAGGGAAAGAAAATCGAGGAGCAGGAGATTATGACAGAGAGCTCAAACGGGAGAGAAAGACCATCAGAGTTGTCGGAAAGGGATGATCAGCGACCAGGACAACTACCAAAAGGTCTCTGCAAAAGCACAGGAATAGCTTTTTCTTCTTCCTCTTTTATTTTTTCTTTTTCTTTTCTTTTTCCTTCTCAATTTTGGGGATATTTATTTTGTAAATTTTATTTAATACTAATGCTTACGAGCCGACATATTCACTCGCAAACTGGCCACGATAAATTTCTTAATGTTATTATTGTCCTCTAAAAGTATACTTTATCAGGGGAAAACAAGAAAAACAATACTGTCCTCTAAAAGTATATTTAGTATTGTTTTTTTATTTATGATTAGTGAAACTTTGATAACATTTTTCAGTAAGGTTATGTAAGAAAAAGAATACTAATTTCACTTCAAATATTAGTGTATCAACGTCCACATACGGGACTGTCAGAGGAGTCAACGCATTACAATTTACAAGCTACATAACATGGGATACAATGATATGAGTTTTTTTTTTTTACTTTGGTTACAAGATAGATTCAGAGTTTTCAGTGATTTTGTGTGTGTAGAAAGAACAAAGATGAGATAGAAAATAAATACCAATCTTAGGATTTAGATGTTGGGTGGCACATTCATGTCTCTTATTAATTAAACTATGTTTAAATTACATTGAAGGGTCCAGGTTGGAAAACAAAAAAAATATGAATGTAAGTAACATGCATTCACTATTTTTGAACTTTCTCCTGAATCTCAAATTGTTGGTACGGTGAATCTTCTTTTGATATAAAAAAAGGTCGAGATGTACGTCTTCCGCGATCACTTCCTCTCCTTTTTTCGTTTGTTCTCTTTTTCCTCTCTCATTCTTGGTCTTTCTTTAGGTGAGAATAATAGAAATCATTTACTCTTTTACAAATTTAGCAGCTAAAATATCTAGTGTCTATGAACCTCCATTCTCAATCGTCTGAATAGGTTGTTTTAAGCCATACGTCCGGTTAATAAACTAATATGTTCGTTCAGTCAAATACTCAATTAGGTGATACTTCCAATATTTATTTTCAGGCTAAAAACCAGTTTTTCTCTCTATTTCTTACATTTTACGCATTCTGAATGGTAAGGTGTATTGCTTGGCTTGTAGCACTACTTCTCACTCTGTAGATGTATGTAAACTTTCTTATATTCGGGTTTGGTTAACCATGTTTAACAAACAAAAAAATAAGTTGACAAAACAAAGAGAATTAGAAAGTCCAAAGAGTACAATTTTAATGGCAAAAATAGATTTTGTTTTTTGGGTTAAATGACAAAGCTCGATTTACAAAAGAATGTAGAGAGTTTGCAGCAATAAGAAAAGAGGCTCTAGTTTAATAAATAAAACCATAAGATAACAATAATCGAAACTCGAAAGCCAATTGTTAGAGAGATGTGTGGAATTGGCTGAAATGTTGTTCCAAATTTCTCGGTCAAGCTTGCGAAATAACAAGGATAGGAGTACTGTAACTGTGTAAGGCCTTTGTTGTGGCTCTGAGTAAAACCGATTTATTTTACGGACTTCTTTACTAGTTTAAGATTTCGTTTCGATTCGACAAAAAAGGTTTATTAATAAACAAATACTACTAAAAATTCTATATAAACTCATAAATGCACACATATTTATAAAAAAGTGGAGGTATATATGTATGCATGGATGTAAATTCAAATAAGTGGCAGCGACATGATGTCCCTGAGCAATGAATGCGTGAAGACAGACGTTTGGAGATTGGATTAAGGTGGGGCCTTATGAAGTTAGGGATTTTGAGGCTGAAAATAACACCCAACTATTATTTCATATTTTGTTCACAATTTCTCTTACACACAAAGTATTGTTACTTAGTATTTGGATATGTGAACCTTAATTAGTTCTTCGTTAAGAAATCAGAAATCTCAATAACCGAAAGGTCCTAAACCTCACTCATCGTATGTAATACGCTTCCACCACAACCTCCACAGTGAAAACTCCACTATAGTTGATAAGTAATTAGGTTAGTATATAATTTTTATAAGTTATTGTTATATAGGGAAACAAAACATACAATCAAGAGGGAAATACTTAATACTGTAATGTTTTTTGGAAAGATAAATTATTAAGGGAAAAGAAGATAAGTGGGCAAAATATTCTAAAGGATGGATCAAGAACAGAAATAGAGAAGGGCCTCTCACGGCAAATCCCACCTGACGTGGTCGCACTCACACCCCATTTTACATTGTTGTTTAGTGGCATGAGCTGGTTTGCGAAATTTCTTTCACAGTGGACTTGGATTGATTAGTCAAATCTGTTACTATTAACATAAAATACATTTCCCAACCTTGCCAAGAAAAAAAAAATCGATTAGCGCAAACAATTTTTTTAACTAAATTCACCAACTATATATGCAGCTGTTTAATTTAAGATTCACATTTATCATTGACATTGTGATTATATATCAGACAATTGAATACTACAATGGAGAGAAATTTAACTCCATCTTGGAGTTAAGAAATTTTGTTTGTTTTGAAAATTATTGAAGCAATGTACTCAAACTTTATTTTCGTTACTCACACATAAACAACTACAAACAGAAAAGAAACGATACCGAGAGTAAAGAAAAATTTACTCCTCCCTATCGACGATGGTATTCTCAACTTTTTATTCTTCATCTCGACTATTGATGATCAGAATATTAGTTCCACTGTCAAAGGATTTATCCTGGCAAGACGGCTCCAATCATAGTCATGGATACAGCTCGACTTTGTTCTTGTAGGTTGAACGTACGATAGCTTATTTTAAAATTAGTCCAATTTTGTTTTCTTCAATCGGTCTTCTTTGTTTTAATTAATTTGTCTTCTTCTTTCTGCCTTTCAATTCTGTCTCCTTGTACTTACAAAACTTCAAGGCAATTTCTTAGCTGTAACATATTCTATTGGTAATTTCAAGACATATCTATCTATTTGGTGCGCCTGTCGACATATGATTATTAAGGTGGTGGGCCGATTCAAGGAGGCTCTTTCCATAACCATGTTACTATTATTTATGAGTTTGGATA
Organism: Microthlaspi erraticum; assembly: GCA_902728155.2. Taxonomy (NCBI): domain Eukaryota; kingdom Viridiplantae; phylum Streptophyta; class Magnoliopsida; order Brassicales; family Brassicaceae; genus Microthlaspi; species Microthlaspi erraticum. The sequence continues at coordinate 67,934 of CACVBM020001089.1, forward strand.
ATAAATAAAAGGAACACAATTTCTATCTTCGATTAGGGCCTCCGAGAACATTGGGATGACCCTGAATATTAAGGTGGTGGAGCGATTCTTTGCACCAGTGGGGCAAGATATTAATCTTCCCTTTATCGAGCAAAAACCTATCTATCTTTCTTCCACCTCCTCGGCGAGACAAGAACTTATAGACAGCTAATTTTCCTTTACCTAGCTGCCCATTTCAACCTTCACCAACCGCTAAGACATTTCAAATTTTACCAACTGAAACGCGTGCCAACTCTTTCGATGAGATCGTATTGTTTAATAAGCATATTAAAAGTTAGAAATGATGAATTCATGCATGTATTAATCGGTACATGCATTTCCACATGATGGCACTAAATAAAAGTTTGGTCTGTCCCCCGACACTTCATATTAGTGTTCATGAATTGGTGACAATATAGGCCCATTCTTGTTCTTGAGGCCCATTATTGTATCTCATCTTCCATTTAGTGATGTACTGATGTAACAAAGAACTTAATTTTTTCTTTTTTTTTAACATCAGAAATTCTGTTTTTATTTATTAGTACTGCTATGGCGCTATGTACTTCAATTTCAATAGCTTGCGTAATTGCGTGTGGGAGTTGTTGACGGGGAAAAAAAAAAATTGTATGTATATAGTTTACAATTGCAAGTAATGGGCAATAACATTTTTTTGATTTCCGCTACGTCAGTTTATCAGTCTTTTAGAAATCTGATTTCTGTTTCATATTAAGACAAAATCACGTGCTCGAATCCGAACGGAACTATGATACGATATTAGTGACATACCGGACCAAAAGAAAAAAACATTTAATGTAATTTACCATTATGAGAGAACTACTTAAAACATACATTAACTAATTTCAAAAACTCTCTTCTTTATATAGTAGATATCTTGCATTTAAAACAGACAAACGGAAACTAACACACTCTTGACCAACAAAAACGAAAAAAAAAATAACTAAACACAGAATCAGGACCGTCCATTAGAACGAGCGCGCATTATTACAAGTTCACAACATCAAGAAAGTACGACGTGGGGCTTGCCACGTGTCTCATCAAGTTGGTTGATCATGTAGAGCGCGTTGCTCGTTACCCTCGCAACTTTCGTCATCCACTGTTTCACCTCCGTCTTGACATCACCGTCGATCCCTTGAAACCCGTCGAGACACGTGTCGTCGTCCGTCAACGCCGCGCTTGCCCACGTCTGAGCGTTGCTCATCTGCCACCGGAACTCTTTACCGGAACCGCCCGTAACGCGAAGATGCTTCAAAACGCCGAGCGTACGGCTCAGCTCGTCCACCGAATCCGCAATCATCTCAACGCAGTCCACAACCGCCGCTTTCTCGCGTTTCTTCCCTACAGTTTCTCGCACCGCCGCGAGTTTCTTGGCTGCGCTTTGAGCGTGGGAGAGGCTTATTCTGACGGCGGCTTGAGCTATATCACGACGGTTGGTGATGGTTGGACCAGAGTAAGTTGAGAGCGTACGGACGCATAGCGATGGGTAGCTCGCGTGCTCGCAAGAGGAATGTACGATATCTTCACGTCCGGTGATGGCGGATACAATGACGGCAACGACAATGGCGGCGAAGAAGAGCTTCTGTGGAGGAGCCATTTATTTTTTCTCTCGCCTCTTAAACTAAAGTGAGAAACCAAATTTAGGGCTATCTCTGTGTAAGGAGAGTTGTGACTGGTGGGTAAGAATTTAAAGTCGTAGGTCCTTGGAACATTAGTGTACTGTTCATGTTTATTTACTTTGTTACCCTCGGATATTTCCTTTGTTTACGTGTGTACGTGCAGAGATTAGGGGTAGGATGGTGAATGCAGCCACCTCTGGATTATGGGGGGAAAATCTGGAAAATTAAATGCACCGCAAATTACAGAACAGAGTGTAGCGAGTCCAGCGATAAATGAAAGACTGTCCAATGCACATACATAAATTATTCACAAAAATGAAAAATGTGAATGATAATAATTTATACTTAAGTAACAATACGATAAAGAACAAAATATGTGAAATTATTGGCCGACTGGTAACGAGTGCCCAATTATATATCAAAAGAGGGGTTCAGAAAATAGGGTCCACATTTCGTTATGAATTGACAAAAGAGGTTTCAGAGACAAAATCTTTATGTGCCATTTCTTTTGCTCGAGTCTTTTATCATTGGAGAGTGGATTTCTATGTACGATTCCAAACGAATAGAATTTAATTCAGTTTAGTTCAAATTCATATCCTGAAATTGAGTTTGAAAACAAACTGCATATACCCTTGATCAATCAAAATAACACCAAACTATGCCAAAGTTTTGCCTCTAATAACCGAACGAGGTTTACCTTGCAGCACAAATGAAAAAGAAGGCAGAGATATACCAAATTGAAAAAAAAAAGGACCTACTTTGTAGAAAATGTCCCATCCTCGTATGTTTTTTTTTTTCTTTTCCTTATCTCGAGAATCATTTATAAATCACTACCAATGTGTAAAAACATACATTTGACTATTGTCTTAGCAGTATGCGTGGCAGTAAGTTCCATACTTCCATGGTTGCTTGCACCTCGACACCTCTCAACTCAATCTGTAGTAGCCACATTTTGTGTTTGCCTTTGTCTTTTGAACTAGTTATAATTTGTATCATGAGGCGTGTTCTGTGTAGTAAATTTGTGTTATGACTCATGAGTATGTACTAAGTTTATTTGTATGAGTAGTAAGTTTATGATGCAATTTATCTTCTAAGTAATGGTAATGGTAGTGGGATTTATCAATACTTTAACTTAAAAAAACGCATGGTACTTGAACTATTTCCTAAACATTTGATTTTATTTCCCTACTCCTTAAATAAATTGAAACTCTTAATAATTTTTATTTATTTCTCTCCAAAGTCTTCAAAACATTTGATAAGCTGTGTTTACCAACACGAACAAATACGTGGGCACAGTCAGCTTTGAATGGGCCAATAAAGTATATGCGAGTAGTCAAGTTTTGGATGGGCCTAACAATCTTGACATATTGTGCCCAAATATTTGACCCTTATCCCGACTTCACGATATATAACTAAAATGACATGTTGGATTGGATTGATGATGATATGAGGCCGTAATGTATTTTTATTACCAATAATATCACTTGACATAATAGATAAAATTAATATGGTAACAGATAGCAATACAAAAATAGATAAAAACTATCATTATTGGTCAGGAATAGCGGCATAAAATTAGATGCATGCGCTAACTCGTTATATGTTTTTTCAGTTTTATATTCTCACTCTTTGATTGATCGTCATTCAAACACTACACTAAAGGAAGTGGTTATGCGGTTATCTTTCGACACAGTGCTCGGAAGCAACATTTGATATTGATTTTCTCTTATTCAAAGCCTTCTTTGTCTTGTGGGGGAAAAATTATGTACAAATTATAACTTGATCGACCAAAAAATACAATTTGAGTTTAAACCAAGAAGATTTAAAGGATAAATATTCTAAAAGCGAAATATTATCTAATGTAGACACCTGCCGCCGTTACGGGTTCCGTTATCATCCCATAACCTTACGACACTTCCATTGATCACCGTTAAATCCACGTAACGGTACCAACCTTCATCCTCACCGTTTCTCATCTTCAACACTCTTTCCCATTTCTCCCACCACTCCCCGCAATTACCCAAACCTCCTCCATAGTTAACGGTCGTTAACTCTCCGTCACTCTCAGCACGCCTCCCTCCGTCAACGTCTTCCTCGTAGTAGTGCATCGTCAGCTTCCCTTTCGTCACTCCGTCATCGCACATCAACGGCTCCCAAACCTTCGTTTTCTTAACCGTTTCCTTCACTTTAGCCGCCGTGTCTTTCGCCGGACCAGCCATTTCTTGCGGTTCAAGATGAATGCATTCTTGTACCGATTTCGAGCCGGATAGCTCCTCCAACAAGCCACATCCATTGCCGTCGACGACTTCGATAGTGGTGGTGACTCGGATCCTCCAGAAGCTGACGGCGGCTGTCACGACGGCGATCCATGTCCAGACGTTGTTGACCACGGCGAGAACACCGAAGCTAGCGTATTCGAAAGCCAACGCCTCTAATGGTGAATCCAAGGTCGCCATATTTCTCTCTCTCTTTAGTTATTGATTTTTGCCTTTTGAAATGCCGATGAGCAAAGAGGTGAATGATTAAGTGGATATATAAACGAGGGAAGAGAGAGAAGCAGAGATCAAATCTGGACCGTCGGATGGAGATCAAGTGAAATGATGGGTCGTGTGGAAAGAAAAATGAAAGCTAAGCCGTTGGATCTGGTCAAGTGGAAGTATGAATCTTTCGTAGATGCTGAGAATCGAGGACGAAGATGCTTTGTGTTGAAGGAAGATGCGGACAGCCAAATACTTATTCCAATCGGTTGGTCTTCCAAATTAAATACTGTAATAAACAACTTACTATAGTATACGTATGATACCAAATGGTTGAGTTTGGACCCCAAAAAATAACAAACTAATATACTTCTTTTTTTTATCTAAACTATTTAGAGTACACGGCTGTCTTTTCTGCTTACGATTGTGTGCATGACCGATAGAATTAAAATACTAGGTGGAGGATGTTCGTCCATCATCATATTATATAAGTTTAAGATAAAGAGTCTTTTTATATTTTTAAAAAATTATAAGTAAATAAATGAAAAAAAATTGAAAAATGAAAAAGAAGAAAAATTATGGTAGACGGACGCCGATGAAACTCTTTGGTCTTGATTGTTTTGGCTGACAATTGCTAGCTACTTGTTTGTGGTCACTGGTTTGTCACAACTCTCCTTTCGCCTTTCCTGTCCTCTTCTATTCCTTTTTGCTTTTGTTGGTTTGTGTTATTATTGCCGCCAATTTTGAGGATGATATGATAAGACGGTTTGGATGATCTTTGATTAGCTTCAATATATAAGGGTCATATTCATGGAAAGACTTGCAAAAATCATTTATTCTTATTCTTTTCTTGCTCAAAATGCATCTTTCATTTATGAGACCTGTAAAACATACGTATATATGCTTAAAATGTTCTTTCTCATTTGGTTGCACCGTCAGAAATTATAACAAATAAAGATGTTGGCATCTAACCGGATCAAAGAGCCTAGAGTTGAGAAAAAAGAAACTGGTCTCGGATGAACGTGATATTACTTGGTTCTTGACGGATGAAACAATGTCAATGGATAAAAGAATTAACATTCATGAACCAATGGATAAAAGAATTATCATTTAGTTTATAACCCACATATTCCCTAGTACTTAAAACATATGAGTTGAAGATTTTAATTACAACTCTCTGCTAAATTTTTAGAATAAGACTGAATAAAAATGGGTTTTAAAGATGGGAAACAGAAGAACATTTTCTTTGTTAAAACTTAAAACTCCACCAAATCACGTCATATTTAATTGTCACACTCACAATGATATAATTCTTTGCAGATATATAGAGTACTAATATTTTGTTTAAAATATGATCACCTTAATGAAGAGATAAGTCGGTGATCAATTGAGAGTATCGGGGTCATAATGTAATAAGCTCAACTTTCGGCGGAGAGAACGTGAGAAAACAGAAGAACCTGAAAAAGGCGAAAGTGACGGGAAAGCAAACAAAAAATCTTTTACGCGAGAATCAGTGAAAACTATAAATCCAAAAAAAGCCAATCCTCGATTTCTGATCTCCCAAAATTCGCTTCTCTATTCGTTTTTTTGCCCCACCAATATTTTAGATTCTATTAATTTTTAATTTTTGATATTTTTTGTTTTTGTTTGTTTTTTTTAGTTTTTACTTGAAAACATCTCTTCCTCATCATATCGTTTGAGCTCCCAATCTTCGAACAGAAAAAACCTAAAAAAAGAACGAAGCGACAGAAAAAAAGAAACAAATCTTTGGGAGCTCCTTCCTCTTTTTCTTTGTTTGTTTGCATGGTGTTCCTCCTCCTCATCGGGTCCATAGCTAAGAGTGATTCAATTCGTTTTCCTCTTCAGGTAATTACTATAATGTACATCCATATATGTTCTTTGATGGGTTTTAATAGATCCTGATCTAATCTGGATTCAACCTTTTTTACCGTGAGCCTCGTGCGTTATAGGTGGATCTGTTGAGTTTGCTAGTAAAAGAAAAAAGAAAAGTGAGGGAAACTGTAAATAAAAACTTAGGGTTGATGTTCTTGTAATTGATCTATTATGTTTCGGTTACATCTAGGCCTTTGTGTTGCAAATTCCATGCTCATAAGAATTTGACTATAATATTTAGGATTTTGCAACGAATCTATGAAAATATACCTTTGAAAACGACGGCTTGGGACTCCTGCTTCTGTGTGGATGTGGGTCCTCTGTTTTGGTTGATGATAATATATTTTCTAATCTATTTTTTTGGACAAAATATTTGTCCAGGAGCTAGGGGATTTACAGCTGGTTAAACTGATTTTTATTTCTGTCTTTACAAGTTTCATTCTCTAGTTTTGTGAATGCGACCATTGCATAGCATTTTGTCCTGTGACAGTTTTTTGTTAATATTTGCATAAACGTGTTTGACTAATCCTTTCTTTTGATACGATTGAGTCACAAAACAATTACGTAACGTTTTATCGTGTTTGACCAACTGTTTGTGATGTTTGTAATGCAGCTACAAGGGAAGAAGATCTTATGAGACATTTGATCTCTCATTAACGAAAACGTTGCGGGTTTTACACTATCATCATACTAGATGGATGAAAACAACGCCGCAAAGTTAACCGGAATCAGGCAGATCGTGCGGCTGAAGGAGATCTTGCAGAAATGGCAAACCGTAACGATAGGGCCCAAATCAGATGTCCCTCCGTTGGCAGCTGGAAAGCAAGCGGCGGAATTGATTTCACCGGTGATCAACAAGAGGCTGTTAGCCGTCAAGAACTGTGACTCGGATGAGGAAAACTGCCAAAGCCCCGAGCCTCCGGCTGATGTTCCCAAAGGGTATCTAGCGGTTTACGTTGGACCGGAGCTAAGGAGGTTTATCATACCAACAAGCTATCTCAGCCACTCTCTGTTCAAGGTGTTGCTTGAGAAAGTAGAGGAAGAGTATGGGTTTGATCAGAGCGGCGCTCTCACCATCCCTTGCGAGGTCGAGACTTTCAAGTTCTTGCTTAAATGCATGGAGAACAATCCTAAAGATCATCTCCCTGATGATGACAGCTCCGGTAAGCTCTTCTCTAGAGTTTAAATCATGACATTGTTGTTATGATGATGACTCTTGAGAAACCTACTGGGTTTAAAGTGGGCCGGGCCGTCCCCGTTAGGACAATAGTAACATCCTAGTCTTATGATGACTCTTGAGAAACTAGTCACTGATGATTTTGTCTTGTCTTTGCAGTTGGAGATGCAGAAGCAGCAAAGGAAGAGTAAATACAAATCAAGTGATAAAAACTCTTAAAACTTTTCTTTTGTTATTGTGATTATTATTATTATTATATCCTTCAATTTTATTATTTGATGGAAATTGTTAGGGATGATGACTTTGGGGTGTAATTGTAAAATCAGGCTATCTTTGTATTTTCCTGGTTTTTTCTTCTTCTTAATTCTCCATTATTTTTCAAGGATGATTTAAGTTTCTAGGACATGTATGTTAGATGTGAAAGGATTTGGTGGTGGAAGTGTGATACGAGATTAATAAAAAAATATAAACTCTTGTACTAAAAAATGTGTACATTTCTCTTTTTCTCCTCTGTTGTACTAAATGTTGCAACAAAAATAACATCAACACTACTACAAACTGTATATTAAAGTTACAAGATCAAATCGATCAATGTAGTACAGTTGATCGTGATCCAACAATCCATATACACCTCAGATATTAATAACCAGACACGACCAATTCTTGTCAAATCGATCAACTGTGAATATGTAGTCTATATGTTGCTCAGTCTATACAGTCAAATTGTGTTCACACGCGACAATGTTCTTATAAGCTTGGTCATGTGGGGACAACTCAATAGTATACTAGTTTGGATTTTATTTACTTTGATCAAACAGATTGGCGGGAACGGAAATACTACGGATAGGCAAATTCGTAGAGCGATCGTCTAACTTTTGAAAACCCTTGAAATCATGTCCTTTGGGATACATACAATCATATATAGCATGGTCAACCATGTATATATGGTGGTTCCGTGATCCAATTCTTTAAAATAAAAATCGGTTTTTCCATATAAACTATAGAAAAATCCAATATATACTGTTGACTACTTTTAAGCTATGTTAATTTCGGCTACCTACGGAAAAACTGCGACCACAAATTATCTAGCATAGACAAAAAGATTATAAATGCCCAATTTTGTAAAAGCTAATGGACATTCAAATAAAACATTAATCGTTTCTTCCTCTTCATTCTGCATGCTACCAAACAAAATCATTTTCTTACATGACTTTGACCAAAAGAACATTTCATGTAGGATTTGTCTTTATACGTACCATTTTTCTTATTCATATCGCTTTAGCGAGACTGAAAGACGCGCACCAGTCTAGACTTTATCAAAGCAACTTATTTATATAATAAATAAATATACAGTCATCGACTAATTGTGTTGCATATGTTGCCAAACAAACAAAAAAATTGTGTTGCATATACTTTATGCTTATTTACAGCGTTTATACATCTTCAATAAATTAAATGAACCACTTGATAAAACTTGAAATATTGTAACCGTGACTGATCTAATTCGCCGTCAGCAGAGCCCGGTCAAATCATTTGACCCCCCCCCCCTACTCCGAGTATTTTTGTATCCAAATTAATTAATTAATTGATCAACATTGACATTCCAAATTTACAGTAGGTTTTATATCCTTAATATACAAAATTTCATCATTTTTATATAACACTTGCAAGACAATATTCTTTACTTTACACATTCAAATATTTATTTATTGGTTGTTGTATCATTTAAGAGAAAGATGTAGATTTAAAACAAATATAGACTGTAAAGTATACAAAGTATATAATATACAAACATAAACCAATCATATAAATTGCAACTAAACTAATCACAAGAGTTAACAGGCGTAGAACTCGACGAGTTCGTGGACCGACTCAGGACGTGACTCGTCGGCGTCGGCGTTCTCAAGCATCCAAAGCAAATGCTCAAACAAGACAACCTCACACGAGACAGCGATCGAACCGTCATCACCGCCGCATCCACCATCCACCGCCGCTAGCTGCTGGAAGAGCGGGTGGTTCACGACGTCCGAGCTCACATGGTACGGCCGCCGTGTTCGGCCGACGTAAACGGTGTGAAGTTCTTCGGAAGGAAATGCACTCACAGAGGAGGACCGGACGTGATTGGCCGGAGCTGGTGGCTGGTTGGGCTTGGTGTTGAATGAATTGAGCTTCTTCAAAACTGATTTCAGCTTCATCAGTTTGTCTCCTCCTTTGGCCATTTCTGGTTTGGTTTGGTTTAGTGTTTACCGACGATGAGTGAGAGAAAGAGAGAAGGAGAAATAGGTCGATGTTGAAGAGGGAAATGAGGATGGAGTATTTATACATACTACGTTGATAAGGGTAGATTTGTAACTATACAATTTGTTTCTAGTAGTTATACTAAATAAATATTTGTTATAAAATTGATACTCCTCAGGTTATCAGCCGATTTGAATAGCTAACCAATATGTTTCCTATAGTCGGAGGCAATTTATTCGAAAAGATTATGATTATGAATTTAGAAAGATAAAGCGAGTGTCACACACGTCAAAAGTTTTTTTTTTCCATTATATCAAAACATGCAATATTGTAGTATTTCACATCACTCCAAAAGTTTTTGTTATTATCACAGTCAACCATATACATCACTGCTCCATGATGGTTTTATTACATTCTAACGTCTCAACTACGTTGTGGTAATAAGAGCGTTCGAGTGCGGATTTTGGATGACTTTTTTTATGTTTTGTTACGTATTTGATTTGTATTGGTTTCAGTACATGAAATCCTGTAGAAAAGGAAACTATAAGTTTTATGTAATCACTTAATTATAATAAATGAATCCCACAACTAAAGGAGATGGTTCATGAACTTCAAAAGCGGCTTTACGAGTGTTGATATGTTTGGTATGTAATTGGCTAGCTAGTATCTAATTATCTATACTCTAGACTATTGCTGCTTATTTTTATTTTACAAGAAAGGATCATCCTTTTCTTCACACATAACATGTTACAAAAACATGCGTGTAATTTACAGTAAATTGCAATTTTTGTCATTTTGCTGTGGTTGGACTAGCTAGACTCCGACATTATTCTCTTATGCAGTTCATTTAATATTTATTTACGTTGTATTGGCGACTACTGTTACAGCATGTGAGTTCCCGAAGATTTGTCTTTTTTGTTGTTTACTTAAAAATTGTTATCCTAATCGGCCGGCATAAAAGCATCAAATGTCTTTTTAATCATGTAACCAAAATATCATTATTTAATACGTCGACTTATAATATAATTAGTGTATTGTTTTTAGCAAGCTATTCTTATTAGAGTAGAGATAATATTAATTAAAACCCCGAGCGAAAAAATTGGCGGAAGAGTCCCATATATAGATGAAATAGAAGAAATTGATGCGAGTAAGTCCACTCATAACTTTATATAAAATAAAATTGCTTCAAGTTCTTATTTTTCGGCGGACTCTTCACATGCTAAAGCGTCAAGCTGTAGAGTGTAGACGAACCATTTATCTCATGGGACCTTCTGCGTAAACAAACCGTTTAGACGACTGAATTTTCTTTGCCAAAATGTTGAAGAGACTTTGGTTGTCTCCTTCAAAGTATGAATGAAGATAAACTCCTCCTTGCTAGGACGTTTTGGTGCTCAAATGGGAAAAAAAAAAACTAAATGAAATTAGATTAAGTGTACAAAAGCAATTGAGTACTTATGATTCACATTTTAGTATTTTTACTTTCAGATCGTTTTACTATTTGAACAAAAATGGCTAACATCACATTGGCATATATAACTTATGTCTGTCATTGCATACATATAATTAGCCTAAAACACTGAATTATTCATAAATTTGACGATAAGCTATATCTAGTTTTTAGTTAATTTCAGAAGTGCCTCAACCAAAGGGTAATGCACACACATGTGTATTCCCCACTTTTATGTTGGTGCATGGCATCTGGATATTAAAACCAAAACATTTGTTTTGAGGAAACATTTTAAAACAATGCCTAGAGCATAATTAATGCCTTAATAAACCGTTTATATTCCTCCTTAGTGTATGTTGGTGAGGGAGGACCCTTTTGGATCCGTTGATGTCTTTATTCAATATATTATATCATTAAAAATATAATTGTCGGAAACCCTAAACTTACCCCTGCATTATTTTCCATTTTTTCTTCCAAATTATTATTACATAGTGAGACTCGATCAATACAATACCATATCTTTTGTAAAATCCAAGATACGTTTCAATCACACGGCGGAGTTACATGCAAATGGTAGAGACTAACCATAATTAAGAAATAATTCTGACACAAGGTTTATAAAAATGAGAGATGCTCCGAATTTGTAATCATCACAAGAAATAATATCCTCCAATTAATCTCTACCAACTTAGATGATTTGATTTGATAATGTTGTTTCACAAATATAATATATAACATCGACATGTAAATCCTCCTTGTTGTTACAAAGATTGTTACACTACACATGTGAGACATCGACCATCGTCAACCATACCAAACAAGAAAGACATGTGAAACAAGTTGGTGTATATATTGACTTATGCGTCACTCTCCACTTGCATGATAAATGACACTCTTAATACAATATGTAATTTGGCACAAGAGCAATAACATTCATAGATTTCACGAAGTGGAATGTATGTGGATGTGAGTGTATATAGGTATAGAATTACTCTTTGTAACTCATGTCAATATGAAATTAGGCCCGGACCAACATTAATTATATATGTCCCTAGGCAAACTGAATTTGTGGAGACTGTTTAGTAGACTCCTTTTTGTTGGGTCTTTCTATTTAAAGAATTCTCAAAAGAAATTTGGCTCGGGCTCTGGCCCCCGCCACCGATAGAGCCTGTCGTGGATGAGACTGAGAACGAAATCAACCATCAATTTTAACCGTTCAAATGTCACTTCTGGTTGATTTTCGAAAGTTTCTTTCTAAAAAACACATTTGAATTATTTTTCGAGATCTATCTAAATTGTGTCAAAAATACCTATTCATAATTTCTATCTCCAATGTATATGTATGATCAAGAGAAGTTACATCAATAGGTAGTATATGTTCTAGGCTCTAGTAGCTAGTCAAACAACGACATAGTTGTTGATATTTCCACATTTTACGGCAGCTGTGATAAAAATTGAGCCATACATACCCAAGAATTGGGTTTCTTCAGTTCGCTAAGGAAGATTTGATACGACTCCAAGATGTTCGAAAAAGTTGTTATCAACTTTTGATCTTCTCTGGTAATTGCACTCATGAAAAATCTTGACGCAGTTCTGCTCATCCAAGATGATCACGACATAATATAAGCATGAAGTATAATCTCATAATAGTCAAAGCAGTCATTTTGGAAGGTGGAAAGATAATAAACACACTTGTTTGTTGTTTGTATGGTGGAATAATGTTAATATTTGATTATTGAGAAGAAAAAAAAAGTGCAAGACAATTTGAAGATTGAAAAATCGAAATTTTCATTCAATTATCAGAGAAATCTCTCAATAGCCAGAATACAAAGCAATGCCAGAGGCAAAGGAACAAAAAAAAAAAAAAGACAAAAGGATTGAAATAACAAAGAAGCAGAGGAACACCAAAGCGCTCCTAAATCCGAATTATAGAAAGAATCAGAACAGATCTTTTTTTATTCTTCAAACACTGGAACCTCTCTAATCTTCAAGCTCTTTAGTGGTTCCAAGTCTTTTCTCTCTTCTTCAATCTTCCTCAGCAAGAGGAACAGCCTGAGCCTATAAAACACAAAGCAACATCAAAAGATAAGTCAGCTAAAACTCTCCAATACCAAAAAGTGTTTAAGAAGGCTTTAAAGATGAGAAAATGCATACCAATGGGCGAAGCTTCAAAGCATAGAACATCTCAAGGTAACGACGGCTCTCAAGACGGTCAAGGTTCGAGACATGTTTCCAGAATCCATACACACCAGTCAATGTCAAGAGCCTCTGTGAGTAAATCTGCCATGTGTATCTGCCAAAACCAACAAAAGATAAAGTCAGCTAAAACTTTTAAGAATCTTGTAAAAGAACAAGAAAGCATGAGTTTCTTGATTTTTTTACTTCTCCTCGATCCTCTGAAGCCCTCCCTTTGAGATCTCGTCCCAGTAAGATGGATCTTCCTTACACTTGGTGAAGAAATCAGCAAGAGCCTCACCAGCCTGATCACCATGGTAAGGGTCAATGTGGAAACCCGATTTACCATGCACAATGATCTCAGCTGGACCACCTTTGCAAGTGGCGAATGTCGGTAAACCACAGGTCATGGCCTCCACAACAGTCAGTCCAAAGGCTTCATACAATGCAGGTTGCACAAACGCACCCTTGGTGTCAGCTATGTAACGGTAGAGCTCACCGTTCCTAACCCTGTCCATCTGAGAGGAGATCCACCGGAACTGGCCGTTGAGTTTGTATTTATCAATGAGTTCATACATCTTCTTCATCTCTGCCTTCTCTTCGTTGTCCTTTGACTCTTTCCTCCTGTCTCCTCCTACGACAACCAAGTTAACCAGCTCACGGAGGCGAGTGTTCTTCCCGTACCACTCAACAAGACCGGACAAGTTCTTGACACGGTCGAGCCTAGCCATGGTGAAGATGATTGGCTTTGCTTTGTCTTTGAGCACACATAAGTGCTCTAGGTTCTCAACATCGCTGTAGAGGAGCTCTTCAATCTCAGGGTTGAATTTAGTCAATCTACGCTCCTTCTCTGTGTAAGGGAAGTACACGCTCATGTCAGCACCAGGGGAGACAATGTTGAACTTGGGATCAAAAACATCAATTCCGTGAACAACTCTGTACAGTCCGGGAAGAGTAAAGGCCGTGTGGCTCTCATACTGTCCAACAGTGTCCTTGCTGCAAAATGAGTATATTAATACTGAAAACACATCTCTGAATGAAACTATTTACTGTCAACTGCATTCAAATCTCTGTTTACCTTCCAGCAATTTCTTGGAGAGTACTGGTGATGATGAAATCAGTGTGGTTCATTGCAAAGAGATCCGCAGTGAACTGGCATGAGAAATGGTACTTGTCGTCAAGCTTCTTCCAGTAGATATCAGAATCAGGGTACTTTGTCTTCTCCAGAGCGTGAGCAATGGTACACTGTAAGAAAGGATCCACACAGCATTAGCTTGAATCTTGACATATCTCATTGAAACAGAGGAAAGAGCCTAAACCTGAGTGACACCAAGTTTGTGTGCCAACAAAGAAGCAACCAAGTTTCCGTCACTGTAGTTTCCAATGATAAGGTCAGGCTTTCCCTTCAGCTCTTTCGAGAGCTCAACCATAGCATCCTGAAAATAGCAAGAGAGAGGTTTAGGTTTTAGTCTAAAACTCCAAACAAAAGTCATGGTTTCAGAGGAAGAGAGGGATGAGTATATACTTCACCTCGGTGTAAGTCTCTAGATAAGGCCAGACTTCAAATCTTGAGATCCATTTGCGAACAATACCCTTCTCTGTTCTGAAGGGCACACGGAGAATATCACAGTACTCAGATCCATACACTCTCTCAAGACGCTCACCACATGTGGTTCCTACGGCATCAGGGAGCAGTCGAGTGAGCTGTAACAGAACCAAAAACACACTGTGAGATTCAGAACATCAACAAAAAACCAAAGGTTAGATAAAAAATAGCTGAGAGCTTTACAATGATGATTCTTGGAGTAATGTTGAGTCCTTGTTGCTTAATACGTTGGAGCATCTCTGTCTCCATGGCACGAACTTGATCCAGAATGTAAACAATCTGCAAGATCATCAAAATTTTGAGCTCATCAATGAAGACATAACAAGAAGTGACATCTCTACAAGAAGAAGAGGAAGAGAAATGGTTCTGACCTGACCACCAGTGTCAGGGTAACCAAGAACATTGTCCTGAGCAAAGTAACCATGTGGAGAGAGGATCACAACGTTGAACACCATGGGGACTCTTCCAAGAAAGTTCTCAAGAGTACAAGGGTCAGGCGCCTCGAGAAGGTCCAGAAGAAGACGGATCATGTCAAGGACACGCTCAGCATTGTTTCCCCATCCCCTCTCAAGACCAATCTCCTCAAACTTGGCTTCAAACTCTTCGTACGGTGTTTCAGGCTTAAGCTCGGCCAGATACTCCTCTGCTTTCCTCAAGATGTGTTGCAGAGTGTTGAGGTTTTGAATTTTCTCGTTCAACACCAAAGTCTACACAGCAAACACACAACTCATTCAAAACAAGACTCTGAAGTTAATGAAGGAGAGAATTGTGATGATGGGGTTTGATCAATTACCTTGCCCCCATGGCTGTGTAGTTGAAGGAACTTGAGCAATGGAAGCAAACTCTCCTTGTCATGGAAGAGCTTAGCAGAGAGGTGACGGTTAAGGAACTCAACACCGTCTCCAATGTATTTGGGGAGCGTTGGGCGAGGGACAGACGCATTGAATGGCTCAAAGTCGAGCTCAAGCGTGAAGTCACCGTTCTTACTGCGATGCACAATGCCATTTTTTTAGTGTTGTTAACACAGAGATATCAGTAAAAACAGAGTTTTGATGTTACAAAAAGGGTTACATACACTCCATCAACGAGCTCTTCCTTGAAGTGAAGAAACTCAGCAGGTGTAAGCTCCTCAACGACAAGAGCATGGAGGTCGACTCTTAAGTACTCCCAAACACCAGGGCTTGGCCTCACAGCAAGAGCAACCCATGGTGGCAACACAATTGCTTCCTGTTTTTTCCCATTTTGAAAACCATAAAGATCAAAACTTTATTTTCCAAAAAGAACAAACTTTTTTACCCATTAATATTTTTTACTGGAGATCAAAACTTTCACTATCAAATGATTCACCCATATGTAACTTTTTAGCAAAAGATCATAACTTTCACTAGTAAATTTTTTACCCTTTTAACCTTTGTTAAGGTGGTTTTGAAATGTACCTGAGTGGTTTTGAGAAGGTTGAAGAAAGCACCACCTCGAATCTTCTTCTGGGTTTCTTCAGGCAAAGCCTCGAATTCAGCAGTGATCTGGTTTTGTTGCAGTATACCTTTACCTTTGGCTTCAACCCTAAAAATTCATGTGATGTGATCACCATCAGACTTTATTAACACAAAAAATCACGAAAAGCTATTGAAAAAAGGTGGTTAATTAGTAAAATACCTGGAAAGCAAGGCAAGGACTTCGTTTTTCTGAGCAGCAAGCGTTTCGTTCAAACGCTCACGCTGGCTGTGGACGCGCGTTATCGCACCGTTCGTCATTGATCGAAAAGAGACGCAGAAACAGTGAAAAGGTTTTTGAAAACTGCAGAGAGAAAAAAATAAGTAGAAGGTGAATATCTTGTGAAATCAGATGAAAGTCTTGTGATGCCCACATTCACATTATATACAGAGAAAACTATGAATTAGATATTATTATAACAAAGGTCAAGAATTTTGATCAAAAACATGACTTTTTCTGTTTTGTTTTCAGCCTTACACTTCAAAGGTATTACGAAAGAACCATAGAGGTTATTAAATTCAAATACTTTACCTCTAACCTACACATGGGCATACCAAAATTCGTATAGTTTTCATTAAACTATTTGTTTCCTAAGTAAACTAGATAGATAAAAAAAATCGAGCCGACCTAGAACTTGGACGTGTGTACAAAACTGAAAATTATATTCTATGAACTATTCTTATCCATCAATTTTATTAGTTCGTTAAACATTCCTATCCACCATCCATTTTAAAGCAATGGTGTTTAGGCCTCCTCACAGTCACAGATATATCTTTCTCACATTTAACTCAAGTGAGACATTATAAAAAGGAATCAAAAATATAACTAAAACCCAAAAAAAAAGAGAATCAAAATATAATAGGGATATAGAGACAAAAAAATACCATTGCTATAAAAGATATTTAAAGTGGGTACAAATATCTACGATATATTAGTGGATTCCATATTTGGATAAATGTTTTATGAGAAAATTATTCAAAAATTCAGCACTCACAAGAATTTTCCGAAACTGTTCAAATAATTTTAAAGGAAAATAGTAGACGTGATACTCTTTTTTTGGAAAACAGCTGGAAAATTCTCTTTGGTGAAAATTCCTCTTAAAAAATAAAAAAAAAAGAAAGCGAGAAAATAGAATACAAGTAGGACTGATTCTCCAGAATATAAAGTCGTTTGGTGTTTCTCTTCTAGCCAGAGATTTTTCAGGCAAGAATTTTCTAATGAAAATATATTAACGATAGTCTAACAGAAAAACTGCAAAGCTTTTGAGAAAAAAATTCGATAGAGAAGAAGAAGAGAACCTGGAGTAAAGTAAAGAGAAGTGGTTTCAGTTGGCTGTGGAGTTTTCGTTCAGTAGATTTTAGATTTATATAGAGAGACGAATTCTTAAAGCTTGATGCAGTTTTTGGTAAGTCGAAAAGTAAATAAATGAATCATTTACTTCCTCTGTTTCCTTTAACGTTTATTTTCTTGGGCTCCAAACAGAAATCGAGATAAATGGATTTTCAAAGTTCAAGAGAAAGGGCAATTTAGAGAAAAGGAAAGTTCTGGATGTGTGTACATTTTCCTTAAATAATTAATTTAATGGATATATGGACAATCCACCGATATAAGTTTCCTTAAATAGTTAAATCTGATCCGATCTTTGGATTAAGTAGATACTACATTGGATTGAAATTATATATCTCTATACACTTGGTCGGCAAGACAAAATTATTAACACAAAAATCATATTTATCACCAAAATAACTTTTACCAACCATAAAAAACGGTCTTCTATATTGCTGATTTAGTCCACTAAATATGAAAATACATTTATTAAAAATATTAATATGTTGATTTAAATTATGAATAAATGGGGAAAAAAATAAGAAAAAAATTAATAGTGATGATTATGCAATCAAACAAAACTTTAAACTTATATCCATTCCACTTTAATTTAATTTACAATTGAATCAAATTATTATTCCAACCCCAAAATAAAATAAAATTTCTTATTTTTTTTGTAAATGATCTGTATTCTTTTTGTTTTGTTATTGCTAAAAAATAATTTAAGAAACTTTTGAATGGTTTGAGGAATATGCTGTAAGCATATCTCCCTCTTTCATTTTCTATAACTTTTCCTATCAACATTTCCATAGGCAAACTAAAAAGGTGAAGTAACAAAGTAATAAAAACTCATCATCTAATTTATGACACAAAGTAATAAAGTTGAAGTTTGGACACAGAAACAAAGACATCGTCACTCTGCAATACAAATAAATTTTAATCAGATTTCAGAACTCAGAAGGCGTAGGTGCGCCTCGAAATATTTTGTAGGTTCTTACATTACCAAGCTGGACTGATAGGTCCACGAACTTTGTTCCAATCTTAACAAAGGCCATTAAATTACTTTTTGTTTTGTTTTATTAACAAAGGCCAATAAAACGCTATAGATACATAACTTCATTGCTTTTGACAATTCACATTTCACATAACGTTATAGATGTTTTACTATTCACAATTTAATCAAATGTTTACGCTATCATAGGTTTTGAAAAATGACTCATGTATATGCTTATACATTTCTTTAAAATATAACTGCCAAACTATTAGTAGACAGTAGTATTGCTTATGATGTTTCATCAATTAGCTATTATAATAGTATACGATTCATTTGACATAACAGTCTATCTCCTCAATAATTTTCATTATCATTCATTACCACCAATATTTTACTATTCAGTTGTAGTTGTCAGTTTCATAAGTATGGTTTCAGAATGGTGCGATAACAAGTTCAAATGGTTTTCAATGAAAAACCGTTAATGGTTTGTCATCCAATTGCTAAGCTATCATTGGTTAAAATATAAAAGTATATAAAGTATTTGGTGGTGGCGGAACCATTTAAGATAAATAAATTTGTTTTCTCCATGCATCTATCACCACGTGTCGGGTTGTTAAGAAGAGTACCACGCGGAGTGACGGTATTAGTGAAGCTAGGAGCTTCACCAACAAAACAGGAGGGACTTGTTTATCTCTACACTTGTTAGATAAGGCCAACGTTGAGTATGACGTTGCCTTCTACCGACTTTCGATGATAAAAAAAGTACAAATCTGTGTCATAATTTGTATTAGGGTTGGAGTAATTAAAATTGATTAATTCAATATCGTACGTACTAAGTAATATTTGGTCCACTAACACAGCAGTCCACTGTTATTTACTTCCGTGTGGGTGGTTTTTGACTTTTGAGGTAAGCGGTATTTGTTCTGGTCTTTTTTTTGTATGTTTTGTTATTGTAGTTAAATATGGTTGCTAAGTCAAATGATTATCCATAATATTTGTCGAAGTCTCATAAAACTTTTTAAATATGTTCAATGCACAGTGCACACCAACATGTTTTTCATTTATCTTTTGTCACACTTACCCTCCGATCAAGCATTTACACTCGTATGACCATAGAAAAGGAAATTGCGATAAGGTTTGGTGGTGGCGTGGTGGTGTATGAACTCGTAATAGTATGAATTCCACCGAAGTCCAAAACGGCAAATAAGACTTTAAACTTTGAGATAAGGACTAGATTTTGCAAGTTTCGAATATATAGTTGGATTCCCATTAATATAAACTTGTGCTAATTCAGATAAATCTTTGTCAACTCAAGGTAAGACTATCTGTAATTAACAATCCTTGTAAAACTATATATGCTTGCCACTAGATCATAATTACATCTCCACTTGCCTAATTAGCAATTAGCAATAGAGCTTCCACTTAAACCGAAAATTAAAGGAACAATCATTATGTTTTAACTTTTAAGGATAGAAGTGACAAATAAAGTTTTGTTGTGTCATTGTGTGTGGGCCTGTGCAAATGCATAAGTTGATAATAGAGATTCCTTCTTTTCTTTTTCCTTATTATAAAACAAAAGCCGAAGGTCTAAAGTAAACAATGGAAAAACTAGAAAACGCAAGACTGGTCTCTCCACTCCAAGTAAATAACAAAGCATAAAGGGAAACAGCAGATTACACTACGATAGCTGCACGTTTGCGACTGACAAAAGTCAAAAGTGCCGCAACTACAGTACTAATCTTTACATGATTCACTGAACATTTACGATGCAACTACTCTTTAGTTTGTTGTTAAAACATGAATAGATAGATAAACGTTCTCTAAAATATGAAGTACCTTTTCGTTTTTAGGTAGTTGCCAAACATTACATTAACATAAAATATGAATAGGAAAGCTTTTTCTTCCTAAAATATGAAGTTACTGTTACTTCTTTTTTTAGGTAGTTGTCAAACATAACATGATTTCCATTAGGTTTGCCTAATTTTTGGAATTGAATTTCCATTTTCGATAATTGATACAGGTTGAAGCAACAAGAAATAATACGAGTTTTTGCTATATTCACTCATCCATCATTTTCTTTAACAAACCACGGTTTTATGGATACCTATCTATCACACGGCCGCCTTGTCTTGAAAAGTGATTGGGTTTGTATTTTTTCTGTTCATCAAAAGACATAAATATGCAAAATATAACACCTAGGCAAATTTTTATTTCGTCAGAGACCCACATGTAAAATTTTATGTGTTTTTGTGATATGATTGTTTTTCCAGGTTTTTATAGAACCTATGAGAATCTTCATATCACATTTTCTTTGTATACGTTCCATAAATGATAGTTCGAAAAAATTTCATCGGATTAAGACTTTAGAATTACATGAAATGATAGAGCAAGCTTTTAACAATACGAAGATTAGATATAATCTCAAACCAAAAGAAAGTTAGCGTTTCGCTCTCTATCCAAACTAAAAGAACTCAAACACGTAACTGCACTTGCGTTTGTGAAGCAACTACAGTCTACAGGCGATAAAGAATGGACTATTTTTACCAAACGGAAAAGAAGTTAAAAGATGGATTAATAACCAAACAGATATTTACAACAGACTTCAAACCAAAATAAGAAAGAAAAAAAAAGAGCCTAACAAAAGTCTCAGATTATCACAAGTTTATCTCGACAAAGATGAAAATTTTTCCCTACTCTCTGCAAGACTGCAAACTCAAACTTCTCAGCTATTTTATTATTTGCTCCTTAATACCTCTTTTTGACCGTTTGGTCATTCACCGTGAAGTTTCAAATACGTGTGGTACAGTGAATCTCTCTACCACTCCCTTCTCCATGTTTGCACCGTAATATACCCAAATGTCCATAAGACCATAAGCATGGTGAAGGCAAAAGATGTATTTGTTTGGAAATGGAAAGTTGAACGAGTTTCAATGGCAGATTGCTTCTCCATATGCTACCCATTGTTTGAAGCTATCTGGAAAGTCATCACGAATCTTTGTGTGTACTGACATTTCGGTTCCCATCGGTTCCTTTCCCTGCCAAAGGAAATTAAATCCCGTTAAGTTTCAAGTGAAGTAAGCAAATGAATATGCCAAGTAGAATCTGGAAGATACTAACCTTCCTGCTGCTTGATCCACCCTCGCTTTTAGCTGGCCTCGGCTGTTTTGCTTCGCTGATGATATTCTCTGATGATGACGTTTCTGCGGTTGAATATCTTGTAAGCGCTGACGACCTGCCAAAAGAATACAAATGTGAATCGACGAAACCATGGTTAAAAATCGTAAATCGATATGTACAGTAGTTTTACCTGTATTGATCGTTCTCGCATAGATTTTCAGATGAAGAGAGCCACTCCACATCAACAAAATTTGAGACACTAGACATGTCTTCCTGCTCGGACAAGTAATTGGAGCTACTACCATTATGTTGAACCTTCTGCGCATCTCCAAAATAATGTGTGCTAGGCATTGACGGAGTACACCTACAAAAAGTGTTCAAGCTGAATGTTAAGACCAACAAGAAAGACAAGGGTTCTATGTGCTATAATTGACCTTTCTGCACCCAGCAAAATTATAATTCATACATAGAGTGTACAGTCAAATTAAAGGAACTAGCAATACATGTTTTATTTAGCTATAAACAGAAGCAAAATGTAAGAAAGATTTTAAACAAACCTCGATAATCCTACATCACTAGCAGTTGGCATATCTGGTGATGATTCTGAAATTATGTGAGTCGCTTGGTTTGATGACACGAACCCTTTATGTGATATGCTTTCACGCTGCTTGCTACTCACTGCGGACATCGTTGTGCGACCTTCATTGATAATATTCCCATCTGATAAACACCTCTTCACAAGGAACCTGGAAACAGAGTATTAAGAGCTATGATCAGAGATGTAATGAAACACAAGTCAATTTTGCTCACTTTTAGAGGAAGGCTAGTAGGATGGAAACTTCATATGCTAAGAAACAGAGAAAATTCATAAACAAATAGAGAGTACAGATGAAGGTAAAGTTTGATGCAGTTAACAAACCAATCCTAGTTTCCCATGACTCCACAAGTCTAATACGACAAAAGCTCATACCTCCTTTTGTCCAGATCATATGGTCACTCTGTATGATTAGGGTCACAACAGTTTCATAGGATGGAAATTATGGTGAAGAATGACATTCCATAACAGGGATAATGTTGACAGATGTAGAGCCTATTTGGTTTAAAGTTCGTATACAAAACACATTGCATATAAGTCTAGATATTATAATTCGTATCTCCTACAATCGTCAAAGTATGTCTAAAGAAGAAAATGGAATCCTCAAAACCTCAGAGAAGGATGGAAACCAATTTCTACATATATATACCTAGCAACAAATTAAATTCTGAGTTTTGGTGAATCTCTGAAATCCAAGTTTACAGGCAAAGAAAACTACCTTTCATCTTCCCCCATGCTTATCTCTCCATTTTGTCCGTTAGACTGGGAATCTGAACGCAACTCCCAAACTGCCTGCCTCCCTTGCTCAGGTTGGAAATTACCAAGAAATCTACATATAAGTCACAGAGCCCGAAATTTTTCTGTAAGACTCTTGGAAATCATGGCGTAACATGGATATATATGAGAGGGAGTGACAGATAGCAGCTTACATATTAATGGCATCTTGTTTATCGGCATCCATATATGCGTTATTATAATAACGTTGCAGAGTCCTCAAGAACTCTTGTGACTGGGTTGCTGCTTTCCATTGGCCTCTCCTCTCACTGAAAACCTATTGCACACCAGAAACTCCAGGAATCAACAAAGCATAAAGTCCGCAAGATGAACATTTGTCCATTTTCCTAACTGATACTAACTAGAATATTCTTTGTACATAATAAACAGAGCAGCATTTTTAGTATCAACTAACTGTCTCTAGCAGAATACTTATATAAGACTGTTTTATGAACATAAACAAAGTTACTCCGATGCTCTGTCAGAACAGACGGAAAAAAAACAGAAAAAAAAAGAACTACCTTGTTGTGTGCTGCAGATCCACCATACTGGTAAGCTAGTGTATCTCCCATTCTCTCATATAACCCCATTAATGAACTAGACAAAGGATCATCAAGTTCTATTGTTGGAGCATCTCTAATTCCCAGAGCATGAAGCTGCTGCCCTAGAGCAGCCCAACCATACGCATATTGGGCAACATTTGTACGATCAAGGCAATCTATGCAATTGGTCCTCAGTACGCCCCTCTGGAGCGTGCCAGGCTTGATATTACAATCGCCATTAGCAACATTCTTACTCGGGAGAGAATTCTTCTTTAGGGAATCAGATTCCCCACTATCATCATCAGAACTATTATGTGGGGAAATGTCGGCACTGCAATTTTAAGACATCAGTACTGTAACTGTAAGAGTTTATTATATAGCTGCAGTAAAAATCTTAAAAAATAACATCACTTTCCTATAGTTAAATCCTATCATCCATTTCCAAAGAGTAACACAAATTACGGATATTTTTAATGACAATTAACCAGGATTTCTAAACTAGAAGAATGATTCCATGAACTTGACAAGGTTTATCTAAAAAACTGACCACAAATTCTAAATCGGGAAAGAATTTCTATGATGAACATGTAAATTACAGGAACTCAAGCAAAAAGGCTTACTCAGAAAAAGACAAGCTCATATAACCCTCAAGCTTCATTGCTGGAGTAACTTGATAATAAAAGAACCCTGTTAGCATCAACGCACATGTAGCGACTTTGCCAAGAAGTGCCAATACATTTGCTGTTTTGCTGAAATAAAGAAAGAAAAAAGAAAACTAGTTTAATCTAAAAAATGTACTTATAGATAAAATTTATTATTTGAAACAGCTGGAAAGCCAATCTAAATGGATACCTCTGAAAATGTTTGTGCAAGTCCCAGTGGAGGAATCTTAGACGATATTCTTCAGGCAGATCCTTGTTTATAAAGTCAATTGCATTAGCAAACTCTGCCCGGAGAATAGACTCCCTAGGCCTCCTCTCTTTTGTCTATTGATTGTCAAAAGCAACATGTCACATCAGTGACAGGTTTGAGGTGTATGAGCATCAAATTCATAATGCACAGACAATATTTCCTTTCATTGCTAGTTTAACTAGATTAAGGTGCAAGAAGACGCATCACTTGCCAATACAAAGAGTACCCACTACCCAGGGAAGTGAAGTGCTTAAGGTGTGGAAGATGATAAGAACATGGAAACAAGCTCGATTAGGCAACTCACCTTGATCAAGTTCAGAATAATGATGGGGATTCCATATCGCTCTACAAGGTTTTCAAAGTGAAGTCTAGTTGCCTCATAGTTCAGGTCCCTTTTTGACACTGGATTTGACATTGAGGTATCAAACACAAAGGAAAAAGAAAAGAGGACCAGGCAGAATATTTTGTAATAATAACACTTACATACTATATCCGGCTTAATATTCATCCGTGAGGTTTCCTGCGACCAGAATAGAGGGATTGAGCCACGATTCTGAACAACAGAGCTTATTTGCATGGGATGGTCTTCAGGAACGTCCTCAGACAATATTTGCTCTGTTTCAACATCATTAGCCACATTGCCACTTTCGTTTATTCCTCGTTTCAAGTACCTAAAAATCAAAAGGGGTTTAGGAGAGAAGCAGGATAATAACTAACTCTAGTAAAGATGTATAATTTGTTGGGAAAAAAATCTGGAAATGGACAAATATTGCACAATGCTTGCGCATGTATTCTTATGCGATTAACAGTGTGGGCAGCTTTATTTGCAATCATTTCATGTCACTGCTACAGAGCGAGTTATTATAGTCATGTTTACCACGGAAGAGGAAATTAGAGAGTGATGAAATCTAGTACCTGGTTCCAGCATTATGGCGGGAACGCCTAGCAATAAGAGTGAGTTTGAAATTCCGTCCAGCTTCACAAAGAGTTGTCTACATCCACAATAAAACAAGGTTCAGCACCCATGAATCTAAACAGTACTGTGAGACTATCAACGTATTTGAGAACAAAGACGACAGTGTATCTGAAATAGCACGACCAAGAATATCGAAACTAATACATAACTATTAAAAATTTGCACGTGAAACGAAAAACTTCCTTTTTCCCGACGTTTTGGTGCAAGACAAAACATGACTTGGGGACGCAAAATACTGACCCCAAAGAAAATGGTAGGCAAATAAAAAGGACTACTGTAGCGAGAAACGAAAAAGAATGCATTTGATTCAGGCAAACTTTCTTTTCTCTAGCAGCGAGGCGCAGAAATTATTACCTGCTTAAAGAAACCATACACCAATGCTACAGTCCACACAGTATTCCGAAGATGATGCCGAATTCCCCGAGTCAAAAATTCGTTCCACACAAACATTTTCTTATAGAGAGCACCTCCACTCTCATGATCGCATATATTCTTCTGGAAACTCCGCATTATATTGTAAGAATAGCTGAAAAAGAAGTCTTTTGTAAGATCCACCACACACAGGAGCCTCTTGTACCTGTTTATCAACAAGTGAGAAACACCAGATAGAGAACGCAAGGGTTAAATGGCTTCAATTCACCAAACAGAACTTTTCTTCATCAATGGGCTTGGAAAAAATAAAGGCATAATCTAGCAACTTCTTTATATCAAAATACCTATTCTCGTCTCTTGAATTTGCAATGTTGCAAAGCACACTAGAACTTTGCAATGAAATGATCTCACTCTTTGCCACTTCATAGACCCGGTGACCACAGATTTCACCTATCTCTCTTCTTTCAGTTATAAGCAACATGTAGTAGGGTCCCAGAAACTTAATGAACCCTGAGACCACAAAAAAGATGAGAACAAGCTATAAAGGTAAAACCATCTACTCTCCTGCAACATTAAATAGGGACAAATAAAGCACATACCGATGATGCCATAACAAACAGTGACAAGTTTGAGTCCGCCTGTCGCTTTGTTGCCTTCGTGTATCCGTTTCAGCAACTCGTAGCATTCTTTTTTAGTATACGAAGTCGAATCCTCACTGACATTAAGCTCAGACGCATCAAGCCGGTCTATCTTTAGTACTCTATACACTCCACTACCATTCCAACCAATCATGTAGAAATTCTGGAAAAATAAAAAGTATCAATCTTAGTGACAGTCAATGAACGAACACGAAAACAGATCTAACGCAAATGATTGTATCATAGCAATCAAATGGCAGTGAGGATACTCGAGGCGGAAGTTGTGTTTACCGATTGAGTCTCGAAGAGTTTGTATTCTTGCATACAGCCATGAAGGGCAGATGATCCGGAGGGCGCCGAGCTTCCATTTTCCATTGATGGAGATGAGGTCACAAGCTGCTGATTCCCAATTACTCGTTGATTTTGACTAACACAGATCTACGCCCAAGCCGCTGGCTCAGTGAATCTCTCTCCGGAGCATTCACCGATCCCCAAAATCCAGAGTACGAAGTTCTCTCTCTGGAATAGATGCCGAATTCACACGCAATCGAATCAAAGATACTCTAGAACCTGACCACGTTTCCGCAGCCAACAACAGGAGGAGAAGCAACAAAAAAGAGCGGAAGCTCGTTGGTAATCAAGCACGATAAGAATCTCTTTCCCCGAGGAGTCGCAAATAATCGAGCAGCTTGAGAAAAAAATCTCCAGAATCGACTGATTCTTCTGCTGCTGCTCTCGAATCGAACAAATGGGAGCAATAGAAATGGGGAAAAGAAGGTAGGCAACTAAACAGACCCGATCACGGAGATCACCACTCGAAAGCTCAAACAAACGAAGAAGGAAGCTCAGATTCGGTGAAGAATCAAAAGAAGGAAGACGGAATAAGAGAAGATGAGATGAGAAATTGGTAATTTGAAATAAGAGAAGCTTATATATGGGGGAAGAAGATGGAAGGAGGTAGAGAGAGAGAGGGAGAAATGAGAAGAAGATGATGATGAATGATGATATGTTTCAGCTGTTTTCTTTGTTTCTGTCGAGAGTTGGAGAAGATTGGATCGGAAAAGAAAGAGACGACGAAAACCACAATTTTCTCTATTTTAATTTTAATTTAAATATCTTCTCTATACGGATTTGCAAAAAAATAAAGAAAAGAAAAAACAAATAATACCCGTGACAATGCGATACCTACAGCTGTCTAGACTTCTATAGCTGCACTTTCGAAGGAGTTAATTACTCTTTCTCTTTTTAAAATATTCATTCACATCCTTGTTTTTAGTTTTTAACTTAAATCATATTGAATCATGATTGAGTCGTTTTAGCAAAATTTTGATTCATTCTTTAAGGTAAACAAAACAGTTTTGAACTTAAATCAATTGTATAATGATTGAGTCATTTTAGCAAAATTTTGTTTCATTCTTTAAGGTAAACAAAACATGTTTTGAGAATCAGAGATGGTGAGGTAAGCGTTGACTATAAAAGATTGCTATCTTTTTATGGTTTTATTTTTTTGAGATAAGGTGTTTACTTCATGCATGGTTTGTTTTATATATAAGATTTATTATCTAAAAGAACCTCAACAACAATGACAGTAAGAACAGAATAAACGCCGTGGAACCAGGTTTATTATTGCACGGAACAAACGAAATAAGTGTAGTTTATATAGGCGGTGATATATCATTTGTTTGCTGTCACATTTTATTTGGTCTAGCACTCTAATATTAACTTTTAGTATAACTTTTTCTTAGGATATTTGGAACTAAAAAAGATTATATGAAAAAATGTCTACTTATAATTGGGCTTCCACTATCTTTTTCTGTGAATAGTGATAAAGTACAGCTCTGCACTTTTTCTGCGGACCATTCACAACCTAAAGGTTAAAGGAAGTAGCCAAAAAGGTATGTAATGTGCAGTCAAAACTGTATATTAATATTGCTTTACACACACGAGCCTGTGTGCAGAAAAAGGTAGCAACTTCCATTACTGGTAAGTGGGAACAAACCTAATTACAAAAGCTATTTTGTTCCCTCATCACTACTTGTATGCTTACACAAACTCTTCTTGATCAACAGTGACCAGAAGAGAAACAAAAGGAACTTTTTGTTGTGACATTACAAGAAAGGGATTGCAAAAAACACAAGAGGGCAGAGAACAAGAAGCAAGGCAATGTGTTTGCCAAAAACCAATCAATCCTTGCAATCTGTTACACCTTCTGTAGATATTTGGAATCGAGCTTCCGCTTCAGGCAGACATGGCGAGCTTATCACTTTGCAGATTCTCTCCTCTGCTCTTCCTTTCCTCAAAGCCAACCTGTTTATCACACAACATCATAAACAAACACACTCTGCCAAACCCTTAAGAAAAAAGGGATTCAAATTTGCAAACGTTACAGACCTTGTTGTGGTGGCATGAGCCATGATATTCCCACCAATCGGCTTAAATTGTGGACCGGCAAAAAGAGCAGAGCCGTCTACTTGCGCAACTACTTGGTTTGTTATGACAACAGCTACTCCAAACTAGATCCATTAAAACATGTGAGAGAAAAGCTTCAGGATGGTGTCTTTGAGCAATATTGGAAAGGAAACACTTTAGTACTAGTGAATGTTTACCTCATCAGCTAACTTCTGAAGACTTCTCAAGAACTTTGCAAGATGCATCTGTCGAGCCGAAAGCTCTCCCCTTCCAGAGAAATCTGTCCTGTAGAGAGCGGTAGCACTATCGACAATCATGAGAGCAAATCTGTGACATCATAACTTTCACAGTTAGCACTCTCGTGATGGACTAATGGAGCTGAACACCAAAAGAAGACTTTATAAACCTTGTTTCAATCATCATTGATGCTGCTTCAAGCAAAAGCCTTGACTGATGATCAGTATTATACGCTCTAGCATAGGCAACATTTTCCAGTACATCAGCTCCATTTAGTCCAAACCTGCAGCGTTTTAATTGATTTCTTATTGATAAATCTGTCTCAAGAAATCTCATCTCGATCTCACATGTGTTACATAGATAACATACCTGTCAGCTATCTGTAAGAGTCTTTGTGGCCTGAATGTTCCCTCGGCATCAATGTACATCGCCTTTCCCTCTCCACCTCCTTGATCCATGGGAAGCTAATCAATCAAACATGAACCTTAACGTCAATATCTTTCTCGTATTATCGATTCCTACTAGATAAGCAATAACAGCTGAGTGGTAGATTCAGAAAACGGAATCTTACTTGACATGTTACACACAGTGTATGGCACAACTGAGTCTTCCCAGAGCGGAACTCTCCATATAACTCAGTAATGGATCCAGTTTCAATCCCTCCTGTTGAGATTACAGGCAAAGTAAGATCACAATATCAAAACGCCATTTTAAGATGCACCAACAATCAGAACCAACCTTCAAGAACTTTGTCAAGCTCCCTTGATCCAGAGGTAATCTGAATGATCTCCTGTCTCTGGGCATGCAGCTGGCTAGCACTAGTGAAACCCAGAGGAACCAGCTTTGAAGCTGTCACAGAGGGAACACACAAGTAAGAAAATGCATAAACTCTAAAAGGATCAAAGAGGTGTTAATGTACTTAACAGAGATGGAAGGGATGTAAATTATTCTCATGCGACATACCTGCTTCTACAATTTTGTCAACTTTGGCATCACTAATTCCTTTAATCTGCAAGAGATCCTTCCTAGGAGTATAAGCAACGCCTTCAACAGTGCAGAGACCAGCATCCCTAAGCTTCTTTACATCAACAGAAGCTATACCTGCCGCCTGAAGTGTGAAGGATTAGAGAGATGAAAGAGCGTATTACCAGAAGACTCTAAACCAAAATAACAAATTTTATTTTGACTCATCTCTCTTAATATATACAGATTATAAGAACTGAGAAGACCCATTAGAGTTAGAGCAAGAGAGAAATTCCACAGTATTGAACAAATTGACAATGTATTCGCGAAAGGGTGAAAACCCCTTAAAAGTGTTAAATTTATCTGAATTAAACAAAACCCTAAGATTGTTTCACTCTACAGGCCGCAGCGAAACCCAATTCTCGTTCCGATTCACTCCTATTTCACATCGCGAGAACGAACAAAGGGTAGAAAAAAAGCAGAAAGCTTTAGTGAAATTAAGCCGAGCCCAGTTCGATTAGCGCAAGATCCGGAAGCTTATCCACCGCGAAGGTAGATTTCTACTAGAAATGAAAGAAAAAATCGGGGGAAATGGTACCTGAAGCTGTTCGACGGGAAAAGGGCCGTGCTGGATCTCTTCTTCGTCCTGTTGTTGAACAGCATTCTGGTTTCTCCGCTGCTCCATTGTCGTCATCGCTCTCTATCAGATCAGATTCGTCGCACCAGAGAAAGTGAGAGAGACCAAATGAGACTTTTGCGAGTGGAGGGAAATGGCGAAACTCTGAAAAATAATTGAAAGAAGCGCCACAGACTTATACAAGAAGATGCGGCAAAGGCTTCTCCAACAAGTCTCAATTGCGTTGGGTCAGCTTTCCTTTTTGGGCCTTTCTCGAATCAGCTCTTTAAGCCCAAACTAACTCGAACCGTTACTAATCAATTACTGTATGTATTTTTCTTTCTTTTGGAAAAATGTAAAAAAAAAAAATTTTTGGTCAACCATTTCATCAAACATTTACTGATCAGCCTATCAAAACAAACTGATCTAGTAACTCTTCGTGGTTCGATTTCCCAAAAACTGCGATATGGAGTAAGTTAAGAAGTTTTAGCGTGGTGCAAGTCGAGAGTCTGTCATCGTGGATTCTAGTAGAGCAGTGAGATTTGTTGTAGATTAATCTTTGTACTTACATTCAAAATTTTGTAATCAAAAATATTGTAAAGACAAAACAAAAAATGGTAATTAATTATCTATTTTCATACTTGTCATATTGTTTTAATTTTTTTTTTGCTTTCAGTTTCCATATTTGTTTGATGTATGAGAGATTCATATTTTTGTAGCTAGATATCTTAGGTAAATATATTTATATATAAGTTTTTATATGATAATTATTAATTTCTGATATTATTGGGACCATATTTTACATAGGAGTTTAAAAAAAGTTATTATCTTATTATCTTATCGAATTGTGTCATATTTTACACCGGCCCAACTTGGGACCGGAGAAATTTATTAATTTATCGTGGTTATTAATTTATCGAGTATTAATTTATAGAGTTTCTACTGTATACTATTTATGTAGGTTTATAGATGAAGATTCGGATAAGGAAGACAAGAGTAGATAAGGAAAATTTTAAAAATCGGTGCAAGATATCTATTAATTGTAGGTTTACATAAAGATGGATTTTGATAGAATGGTTAATTATCCATTAATAATTGTATTTATGATTATCTTCTTAGACGTTAAAAAAAAACAGTGAAATAAAAGATCGGTTAACAACCAGATTGATGATCCATTTGTTTGCAGTAAATTGCTCCACCACTAGACTACGGAGTACATGTTGATCTTGTATGGAGTACTCTACTAATCGCACATGGTCTAATCAATTATCTAGTGGTGGTCATTTAAAAAGAACAAAAAGAATAAACCTTACTTTCACTAAAAGTTGTCAACTAACCCTGTGAAATGAAAGATTAGTGAACAACTCGAATTAACTTTAAATACCAGAGGAACCATATCAACTTGATTTACATTCGATGCTAATCTTCTAAAACGTATCTTAATCTTATACATATAAAAAAAAAATCACATCACGTCTTCTCCTCTTAAATCCCCGAAGCGAAACTTATGCCCGTAGAAGGCAACCAAGAAACTCCATCAATGAATTTACCAACGCTAAAATAACTCGCCTCTTCAAACCCAATCAAATGAAACCCTTGCCACGTCACTCTCTTGGAAACCCTAGCTTTGGGACCATAGTTCTTGAACTCTCCGAAGTACAACGTCTTCAACACTTCGTCTCCGGAGTTTAACCACCCGGCCCATCCTTCCTCCGCGATCGCATCGTCAATATACGTTTCCATCACTATAGACCTCGAAAACTTCTTCCACGGCCGTCCCAAGTATGAACTATACCCATGTTTCACGCCCGAAAAATCCATATCCGTACGGATCTTGCAACTATGAAGTGCAAATCCGGTATTTTGATGTTGGTCCGTCCTCCCGTTAGCTAGAATCACGTTATAGGCTTTGACACCATAAGGGCGACGCAAGAATAGGCTGCAGCTCTGGAAAACCGCGGCCGCGTTTCCGAAAATGAAATCAATGGTTCCATAAATATCGCATTCTCTATAGAACTGACGCAATGCAGCTGCGTAGAGTGTGTCTTGATAACCGGAGATGCTACATCTATATAACACTGCTTGGTCCGATGTGATGCTTAATGCTATGGCTTGTTGGCCTCTAGGCCCTGCCGTGTTCTTGATTCCGATGTCCCGTCCAATAAATCCGTCACCCGTAACCGCTGCAAAAATTACATTTTGTCACTTATATAAGTATATAACCAACTTTTGTTATAAATAAGTATACATAAATGTAAATGAATGAATGAATGAATGAATGTATGTACTAACTCATTGTAGCGGTGTCCGGCACCGAAGTTCCTCCGGCGGCACTATCATCACCGACAATGACCGTCAGGTCTTTGCCTTCTCCGATCAACGTGATCTCATCTTTCTCGATTCTTACTTTCTCATTGTAGATCCCTCTTTTCACGTAAATTACGAACCTGCCATTCCCGTGGGCAGAGGTGACAGCCTCCATCACGGTTCGGTAATCACCGGATCCGTCTTTGGCGACTACCACGTGTGGTCTCCCTACTAGAAGTCTCCGTTGTCCGGCCGAAACCCACCGGGGAAGGACGGTTGAGTTTGACTTTGGCTTTGGATTCTCCATGAATTTGTCTAGGAGTGCCAAGGAGTTGCTGACGAGCCGAGAGAGGTGATCCATTTTCTGTGTTATGTGGCTGATCGCAGCGGAGGAGGACGAGCGACCAGAGTCGATGACGGAGTCTTTGCATGACTGTTGGAAAGTTATGGCGGCGGAGAGCCATGTTTGTACGTCATGTTTGGTATGACGCTTTCTCGATGAGCCGTTGAGAGCTTCCATGGCTTGCCCAAGTCGTTTTGTGGACATCTTCATTAGTCGTTCACATGAATCTGTAACGGTTTGTTATGGCCAATTAAAATATTCACATTAAAATCATGGTCATTTTCGTTTCAGTTTTGAATAAAATACAAATTAATATGTGGACGAATATCAAAATCACAACAAATTAATTCGTTTCGTTGTACTTGCACATGATTTGTCAAAGTCATTAGGTAAGTTTTTTTTTGGTAGGTCATTAGGTAAGTTGGTGGAGGTAAAAGAGTAATATTTTAGTAATGAATAATATAACTTTGTTTATGTTAGTTACCATGTAGATGATATTTTGGGGCATACAAATTTAAGTGTATATCATATATTCATATGTGATAATATATATCTAAAAACTCAAATCTGTGATTGAAAGTAGTTAGTAAGAAATGGAAGAGAGACTAAAATGGTAAAAGAAATAAAGAATCATGCATGTGTTTTGATAACTGTCTCCCTCGTAACATAAAGAAGGGTGTTATTTAGATTGTGTTGTGTACCTGAGACAGAAGCTGAAGGCAACGTATGTGTGGAATCTTCCAGAGAAACGAATTCGGAGGAATCCATCGAAGAGAAGAGAGGAGGAATTTGAATATTGGAGTCTAGGATAGTCTTGTTAACAAGGAAAGACACAAAGTCGAGACCTTGAAAAGATCCATGTTGAAACTCTCGTAATGTTTGGACACAAAGTGAAGTGTACTTTGTGGAGCTACATTGTCTTTGCAGTTGGTTTTGGTAAGCAAATGGCATGTTTCTTGAGGCATCAACGAGGAGAAGGGCATTGACCAATAATACACCAAATAGAGCAAAATCTATGAAACCCATTTCTATTATAAAAGTTGATATATTTTTATTTATTTGCTTAGTTACTTTAGGAGGGAAAGTTGGTGTATCCAAATGACAAGAAATTAGCAATGATTTATAGAGGGAATGAAGAAGCTAGTTGTTAGCTGATGACTGATGAGGTAAGTGTCTGGTGAGTTAGTTTAGCGGTCTACCATTTTTTTCATTGAAGTAGATTGAGACTTGAGTGGCTCCGATGGGATTAATTTTTCATTTCTTTCTCTTGCATATATGCTTATTGGTTTACTTTCGGATAATCATCATTTTTTTGTTTGGTTGGATAATTCGATATCGCTTCAAACTGCTCATATGAAGTCAAATACCGACAATTACAAAAAACAAATCTCATACTTGCTCGATCAAGCACAACATTATTTTTGAAAAACAAAAAATCAGATGAACGTGAAATAAGAGATTAGTTGACAAATGACAACTACTGACCAATCATCTCTGCATTAAAACTTTAAAAAAAAAAAACAAAGAAGGGCCCAACCGGGTTCGAACCGGTGACCTATTGATCTGCAGTCAATTGCTCTACCACTGAGCTATGGACCCTTGGTGATCTTATTCATTCAAAGAGTTATTTTGTATTTATCTTTTTGTTATTTTGTTATTCGTTCAAGTCAACTCCAGTTAATTCTACGTAAGAGTAACATCATAAATCTTTGCTAATTCATGTTAAGTGACATCATAACACCCTCAGTTTCAAGTAAACACAAACTCATACTTCTCCTAATTAATTAAAGATGTGAACACATGTTGAAACCCACAAGTTACTCTCTTTTTTTCCTTACATTTAAACGGCATTTCTATTAGTACTTGATAAGAGTTAGTACGGCAAGCAATTAAACGAATTTGGAAAATTCACCAAGTGTTCCTCTTGACGTGCTAACTAAACATCCAAACTAATTATGAAAAAGTTTTACTCGAACAGTTAGATTCAAAGACATCACATATTGTGGACTCAGACTACTACGAATCAGATCATCATATCATAAGTGAAAACAAAAGAGTTCTAAGAAGTTTTAAACAAACACTAATCATACGTCTAAATATCGACCATTGTATTTATTTACACTTGTAACAAAGAGAATGAAAACAATTGTAGAACAATGTACAAATTGGGAAAAAAAAGCCTCAATGAACCAATGATCAATTAAACACCGCACATCCGACCGCAACCGCAACCGCCACCGCCCCCACCGTCCTCCACTTCACTTCCGTTGCACCGGAATTCCCCCGCGGCCGCAGCGTCTCGTGCCTGCTCGTGTCGATTTGAATCGGAAACCTACACGAACCGCGCGAAGGATCAATCTTAGTAGTAGTCCCAAGACCGTTGAAGTTGCACGAGCCACTACGATGATCCATTCTCTGGAAATACATATTGAAGGCGTAAGACGCATTCGCGACCGAGTCTAACGCCGCGCAAGACGAGCCTGGTCCCAGAGAGGTGCAATCAGCTTGCTGGCACGCGTAATCCGCCGACGACGCCCACGTGGCAACGTTCCCGCCCGCCCGAGGTGAAAGCACGCACCACTCACGTGCCTGGTAACGAACACCTTTCGCCGGAACCAGTTGACGGCCGTTTCCTAAGCTGAGAGGGTACTTCACGGCGCCGTCGTAAGATAATATTCCCCAATGCCGCTCGAATTTCCCGGGATCGATGCTCTTGATGTCTTCGTCCACTAGCGAGAATATGTAAACCTCCGGCGCCGTTTTCCGACGAGGCGTTCCTTGTCCTTGGAGGATACGGTTTAACAAGCCTTGGTTGAATCTCTGAGCCATCGCCGGATTCGCGTTTGGATCGCCGTCGGTGGGCCATCCGACTTCTCCGACGATGATCTCCACCTTGTTCGGATCGAATCCGTTTTTCTCCAGGGCCGAGACCAGAGTGTCGAAATTCGCGTCGAAGACGTTCGTGTAAGAGATGGATCCGTCGACGACGGGCTTAGTTCCACCGCCGCCGCCTCCGCTGCCTGGGAAGAAGGCGTATTCGCGGGGGAAATTTGGATCGGCGTTGAGAGAGAGGAAAGGGTAGATGTTGAAAGTGACGGGCGAGACGGAATCGGCGAGGAATCGAACGATGGAGATCATTAAGGTTTTGATGTCGGATCGGAAATCGCCGGAGGAAGGAAGACCGTCGCCGGATTCGTAGACGTCGGCGTTAAGAGGCACCGTCACTTTGACTTGCCGGCCGAGACCAGCTTTCACCAGAGCTGCCTGAACGTTCTGCAGCGCCGGGAATGTCAAATGGACGAATCTGTCCTTGTACGTCTTCAAGAATGGCTCATTCCCCACCGCTACATATCTGATCAATAATCAAAATTCAAAACCTTTAGAAACTCGAAGCATGTTTTAGCTTAAAGTTACAATCTTCAGAAACTTTGATCAGCTGAAAAATCTGATCTTTACAAACTTGGAGCATGTTTTAGCTTAAAAATCTGAACTTTAGACACCTAAGCATGTATTTAGCAATGGGGTAATTGAAATGTTCCATGCAAAATTACCTAATGTCGGTTCCATATTTGGAGATGTATTGAGAGACGTTCTGTTGAACCCAGAGCTCGGCGGCGGTAACAGTGGAAGCCATAGTTGCCAAGAGATCGTTGGGGATACCGACCATGACCTGAATACCAGATTTGCCAAGAGCTCTGAGTGCACCAGAGTCAGCTTCAAAGAGCTTGACCTTGTTGAAACCATTGTCTCTAAGGAGCTTCACCACTATGTTTGGTGGCAGAGGATGGCTCGCCATTGTCCCCCAGTTACATGCCAAGCCCTCCACATTCTTCAATACGTTGTGAAGTAACAATATAGATAGGCAGAAGTAGATGAGTTTTTGGTATGTATCATGACGACCCATCTCTTTATAAATGAAATTTTGGGTTGGAAGATTGTGTGGGGTCTCATGAGAATTTGCCTTTTGTGTGCGTGTGTGTGTATATATACAACAAATACAGGTTAGAGAGAGATAAAGATGTGGGAGTTAGGGGAAGATGAGTATATGGAAGAAAGAAGGGAAAGGAAAGGTATTTTGTGATGGTGGTCCAATAAAGAACTTGATTCCATTGTAGCTAAACCCTCAAATTAAAGTTTAAACCATCCAAGCAAGAGCTTCTACTATTCACATGGTATTCTCTCTCATTGATGCTAATATACAATAAGAGGGAGGGGTAAGAAGAAAAGGATGGAGTGTGTGAGATGGAGATCATGTTTTTGGGTTGTTTCATAGAGAATATTAGAAAAAGTTGACAACCTTTTCAAAAACTTTGCAATCACATAACCCAAACAAAAATCAATATTTGATCACAAGTATGAAAGCTTGGTTTTTCCCCCTCAAATTGTATATCATTAGATCAAAACCCGATTATTGAAAGAATCCATGAAACCATCGTCGAACAACAAACAAGACCCATAACAGAAAATGTATGTTAGGAATGAGATGACACTCAATGCTAAATTTCTCGATAGCTAGATTTCTAAATAAGAATCTAACGAAGCTTACCTATTCACAGAAGACAAGCCACGAGAAACCAAAAGGGTAGAGGGAGACTAATTGGTGTGTTTCTTCTTCCTGATGACACCTTTCTTCGATTAGTTAATGTCATCAGTTTCGATTGGTGGATTCCAAAAACAAATCTTCTCCACTCCGCGAGCCTTTGTGACCATATCGTTTAACCCCTTTGGTTGATACAGAGGAAGCATACGCCTAATCTCTTGCTTGAGCCCACTGGTGAAAAGGGTTCTCAGAAGTTCATCGGAGATGTCCGACGTCGACGACTGCGACGCCAGCTTCTCGAATTCGCCGAGATAGCCTACAACAGAATCCACCTGTTTGAGAGTGAGTAAACGACTCAAGCCACCACCGGATACCAACGAATCCCCAAATCGGTCTAACAGCCGAGATTTGAAATCGCTCCAATCCAGAAACGGTTCACGACGCTCCCAGAGGTTGAACCAGTTCAAGGCTTCGCCGTCGACGCTCAGGTAAGCTAGCCGAAGCTTCTCCGCCTCCGTGAAACCTCCGATTTTGAAATACCTTTCAGCTCGGAGAATCCACGAGTCTACATTGCGGCCGTCGAACACCGGCATCTCGATCTGGATCTTCTTCAGATGAGTGTAGCGAGACTCCTTCTCGTCCGATGTGTTATCCGCCGCGATCGGTTGTTTCTTCGGGGACACGGGGAGGTCCTGATCCGCCGGTACTTGTGATGATTCCTTCGCCGGCGCTGCTGTAGTCGCCGTGGGTTGAAGCGCTGCTTTCAGCTCCGACATGGCTTTTAATATCTCTGACATGGTATTGCGTAACGTACCCACCGTCGCGTGAATAAGAGCCATCGACGTTTGCACCTCCTCCATTGCTTCCACCAGAAAATCCGCGGTATCGCCAACCTCATCGACAATGTGTTGATTTGGTGCCGCCATTGAAGATGATAGGAACAAACACTCTTCTTGAAAAACCCAAACAAAAATCACATAAAAAGGGGTAATAACGAGTAGACCCCACAGTCGACCTACCATCAAAACGACTGTGCTTCACTTTGCTTCGACCCGACCCATTAATAATTCCAACACGTACCCGCTTCCTAAATTTTTTTAAGATATTGCTTCTATACTTGTAAACGTTTCCGTTTTCGCATATCCGCTTCTCATTTCATGCACTTCGACCCGACCCATTAATAATTCCAACACATACCCGCTTCCTAAATTTTTTTAAGATATTGCTTCTATACTTGTAAACGTTTCCGCTTTCGCATATCCGCTTCTCATTTCATGCACTTTGCTTCACTCTTTGCTTCGACCCAACCCATTAATAGTTCCAACACATATCCGCTTTCTAAATTTTTAAAGATATCGCTTTTATATTTGTAAATGTTTCCGGTTTCGCATATCCGTTTCTCATTTCATGCACTTTGCTTCACTCTTTACTTTACCTGTTTCCTATTTTTTAAAAAAAAATATCGTTTCTAAACGTTTCGACTTCCCCATATCGCTTCTAATTTCATGCGACTTAGGTCTGTTAGACCGTTGTTCAAAAAAAAAAGGTCTGTTAGACCATTAGTGATTATAATATTTTCTTTATGAAATTGTGTTCACTCGATGCCTTGGTACAACTACAGGATGTTAGAAAATGAAACATTTTTTTCGCTTGAAGGTCTATTGATCAACACTCTCATGAACAATATATAATGTTGTTACGAAGAGTTTTACGAACAGTTACAATACATATTTGTATGCTTGGTTTTCTCACGAAAACATTAACCAATTTTAGCTCACACAACAACCATGGACTCATATCTGACTTTTGGTGTGGATCAATTAACCTAGAATAAGCTGCCAAGCCGGTACCGGCTTCCTATTTTATTTTTAAATATCACTTATATAACTTGTAAACGTTTCCGTTTTCGCATATTGACTTCTCATTTCATGCACTTTGCTTCACTTTGTTTCGGCCCAACCCATTAATAGTTCCATAGTTTCAACACGTATCGGCTTCCTAAATTTTTTTTCTAAAATATCGCTTCTAAACATTTCCGCTTTA
Source organism: Microthlaspi erraticum (assembly GCA_902728155.2). NCBI lineage: Eukaryota > Viridiplantae > Streptophyta > Magnoliopsida > Brassicales > Brassicaceae > Microthlaspi > Microthlaspi erraticum. Next base: position 107,797 of record CACVBM020001089.1, read on the forward strand.
GCATATCGCTTCTCATTTCATTTCATGCAGCTTAGGTCTGTTAGACCGTTTATAATATTTTCTTTATGAATTGTTTTCACTCGATGCCTTGCCTTGGTACACCTACAAGATGTTAGAAAATGAACATTTTTTTCGCTTGAAGGTCTAATGAATCTCAACACTCCCTGAACAATACATAACGTTGTTATGAAGAGTTTCACGAACAGTGACAATACGTCTTTGTATGCTTAGTTTTCTCATGAAAACATTAACCAATTTGAGCTCACACATCACCACAACCATGGACTCATATCTGACTTTTGGTGTGAATCAATTAACCTAGAATAAGCTGCCAAGCTGGTACGATATGAAGAATGAGATGAGTAGATGATTGTTAAGAAGTTTGATTCGTTTGGAGTTTTTCATCCGGTTAACTTTGATCTTTGTATGCTCCGGTTAGCTTCTATTATTTGTGATGACTAGTATATAACAGAAACAGGTGATCTTAACAGAACTTATATTAAATGTTGGCGGTAAAATTTAGTTGTGTAGACTCAAATAAATTTTGGATTTGACTTATATATTAACGTTACAGAACTCAAAGATTTGTGATTAGAAGTTTAAAAATTTGATATTATTATCATATTCCCTATCCTACCCTTTAAATCCCCAATTTACAAAATTAACCATTTCTCACGAAGTAATTTCTATCGATCAACACTAAAATCATATGAAACTGGAAAAGAAAAAAAAAATCAAATTCAAACGAGAAGATCGTCTCCGAAGAGGTAGAGAAGCCTCTCAACGGCCCAGCTGGGCTCGTTCTTCGCCGGCCAATCTCCACACGACGACGTATTAGCAGCAAGCAGCGGAGTTCTACACAGAGGACAAGTCCGGTGGTTATCATCCTCACCGTCGTTATCATCTCCGCTGCAGCATTCGTAATCCAGCCACCGGTCGATACACTCGCGGTGGAACACGTGGCTACAGTTCCTGAGCTCTCTGACCTCATCTCCGTCTTCTAGATCCCCGAGGCACACCGCGCAGGTGTCGCTGACCAATTCAGGAGACCGCTCCGCCGCGTCGCGGAAGGTGGTAACGGATAGGCTCTCCTTGATGGCCTGTGAGGAGATCGGAGGAGAAGAGGAGGTGGAGGTGGAAGCGGATCTAGATCTGGATCGGTAGCGTAAGATCCAGGCGAGAATCCATCTCAAGACGGTGATAAAAACCGCCATTTTGTAGAGAAGTTGAGTGACGATGAGACCGGAATCTTCGATGAAGAAGCTCATTGTTTTTTAGCTGAGGAATGTGATGAGTGAAGGAGAGAGAGAGAGAGAGAGGAGAGAAGGGGAAGGAAGAATGGAGAATGAGATTCGTTTTTAATAGGAGGAATATAGCTGTTTCTTGCTGATGCTTTCCTTTTTGTTAGTGCTGTCTTTATTTTTTCCTTTATGGCTTTTAATTTTTATTCTTTTAGTAAATTAAATTTTCATTTTTGGTTTAGTCATTTAAAAATGCAAGTTGCTCGGATTTTTTTTTATTTTTTTACAAATTAGGTGTCCAATTTTCAATTGTGATGATATACACTTTTTTGTTTAGCTCTTCAAAGTTCAAACTAAAGAATGAAGGATAATGTAATGCCAAAATTATATAAGCTTTATCTTTGTTAGTCGGTGAGAAATAGCAGCTGATTTACATGTTTATTAGTTCACATAAATCATTCAAATAATTTCAAAATCTTGGAGACATCTGAAAAAGATTCGTGACAAAATATGACCCTTAAAGAAACTTAAAGAAACATAGGGGTCAATTTCTGAAAGTTTAACAAAAGAATCTTACAGAAGTTCGCCGTGTGCGTAACGAGTGACGGAGTGTGGGGTCGAACTGCAATTTGCGAAAGTAAAAGAGAGTATGACAATAAGAAACAAATAAATGACGTGGGAAAATTGCAATTTCGGAAACGTAAAAAAGAGTAAACGATAAGAATCAAGTAAATGACGTGAGCCAACTCTTTGTGCCGTTCGTGTCATACTCTTCTGTTCTCAACTAAGTAAGGCTTCTCTCTTCTTCTTTTTTCATCTTCTTTTTCTTTACCAAAGCATCCCAAAAGAGAAACATTTCTTTTATATTTTGTTATCTTGGTTTTTAAACTTTTAGTGGAAGATGACCATTCGATGACCAACAAAGGAGATAAACACTGTAATATCTCCTAATCTACGTTTTCAAAGTTCAAATTATAATATGATTGATAGCCTAAGAGTATATATGGCGTCATTTCTGGCTTTTGACTCATGTGCAGGGACACATTTGTATAAACCTACGTGATTATTGACCGTCCATGATCTTAACTATATTTAATACTTACGCTTATGTAATACCTTTTTCTAATGACTTGTATGGATTAATTTAAAGAAAATCTTGCTAAGTAAATAGTAGATCAATCGCATTGGTCTTGCTTTTATTCTCCTAGTTAAAGGCTCAAAAAGCTGTTCATTTCGTGTCGGATTTTCTCTACCACCCATATAATACAGGATCTAAATCTGCCCACGCATGGCTATAAACCTGACCATTTGGGTCCTTTAAGATTTAGGTCATCGAATTTTCTTTTCGTATGTTCGTTGAGAATATTTTGAGTAACTATTTAACAATCTGATACGCGCACCTATACTTAGTTAGTTTACGTTTGAAACAATGATGACATGTCAACCAACCTAATGATCTTGTCACTGGACCAAGAGTTCATGATCATGCATTTCTATAAGACTACGTGATTAAATGGTGTACCTTTTGTTTCTTCTAACTGTATTGGTAAAAGAAACTGAAAGCTGTGAAATCATGAATATTTTTCTTTGCTTTTGAAATCAAATCGTCTATAAAGCTACTGAACCGAAGAAACATAGTTTTCTGGTAAGAGGATTGATAAAAAGTTGTCGTTATAATTAAAGCTAGCGATCATAAGGTCCCATCTATGATCTGCTCTCCTTTACAACGTGTTTTGGTCGGTTGACCAAACTTTACAACTCCAAACCACATCAACCTTGAAGTTTAGGTGTGACGACTCTGAGATCTTTTTTTCAGATATTTAAATAAGACTAACCTAACCAATTTTGCAAATAGATAGGATCATTCGAACTACTTATTTGGTATCCAAATCACTGACCGATTTTGTATTATGTTGTATTCAGTTTTGTTTTTTTTCACAAAACTAAGAACTTTCAGTTACGAATATATGAAACAAAATTCAAACTATGTTACCAAAACAGGATGCAAGTATATAAACAAGTAAATCTCCAAGGAGCTTTACCTTTTTTTTTTTTTTCTTAAGGTCCAATCTAAAAATGTCTAAAACCATAGTCAAAACCATACAAAACAATATCCGAAATAAAAAACTGCAAAAAAAAGATCCAAAATCGAAAACACAATCTAAAGCACTGAAACATGGTCACTGGGGAGGGTGTGATCGTGTAATCATCAAGTCTCGCTCCCACCATGAGCACGTGTTGGGTTTTACATCCTGTCTTCTCTCCTCCTCGGAGCACATGTGATGATCTCATCCACTCGCAGAATCATCTCCGCTGCTTCTGTTGCAGAAAGCAAAACCGCTTGCTTCACTTTGAATGCTTCATAGATTCCTCTCTCCTCCATACTTCCGACCTGTAAAAACAATCAAATGGATCAATCACCATCACAATTCAAGTCTAATCCTAGTTTTTGTTTCTAGAGTTTACTTACAGCTCCAGTGATGACATCGATTCCGGAGTTACATCCTTCGCTGTGGTGCTCTGCACGAAGCTGAGCCACAAGTTCTGCACTGTCTAAACCAGCGTTGTCAGCGATTGTAGTCGGTATAGCCACCAGAGCGCGTGAGAAAGCTTCAATCGCATGAGATTTCTTGCCAGCGGTTTTACGTGCGAGCTCATCTACTTCCTTTGCCATCACCATCTCTGGCCATCCACCTCCAAGCAACACTCTCGAGTCGTTCACTGTTTGGGAGAGCACACATAAAGCATCATGGAGTGATCTCTCAGCCTCGTCTAGTACATGGTGACTGCAAGAAACAAACATGTCAGAGAGTGAACTAGACACAGAATGAAGTCTACACAAAAGATGTGGACGAAAAGATGGATTGATACCTAGCACCCCTAAGGACGATAGAGCAGGCCTGGCCCATCTCAACACCAGAGAAATGGATCAACTTGTCTTCACCAATCATGATCTCTTCAATGAGCTTGCAGTGGCCAAGTTTAACAGACTCTGGGTTGTCGAAGGTGGAAGCGATCTCACCGCCTGTAACCAAACCAAGACGCTCGATTCCCTCAAAGTCGGCGTGCTCAATAGCGAGTACACCGGCATCAGCAAAGAGTTCCTCGGGGAAATTGTAGATCAGTTGCCTGTTGACGAAGCAGTTGATCCCGTGAGCTAAGATCTTCTTCACCTTGTCCTTCATCTTTTCCTTCTCAGCTCCTTCGATCTCAGCAACCTTGGTCATGGAATCAACACGGACACGTGCACCATAGATTTTGACTTTATCAGTGTCCATTGCTGTATTAGCTACCAGGATCTTTGCATTCTCTATGCGCTTGGGCTGCCCAATTCCGATCTTCTTGTCAAGAATGAACCTAAAGGCATATATTTAAAATGATACGCCGTGAGAAAAAATAACTGGATGACCAAAAGGAGGAACTCAATATAACAAGATGACAAAGTGCCTATCAAATTTTCAAAGTAAGACTATACATATGAGATTGAGGTGCACAAGCTGTAAAGAAGAAAGGAACTACCATAAACAGGTGAATACTAAATAGAGATCCATAGCTCTCAGAAACATATTTTGTACAAAAGGAGGAACGCAACATAACAAGATGACGAAATGCCTATCACAATTTCAAAGTAAGGCTATACATATGAGACTAAGTGTACAGGCTAAAGAGAAGAAAGAAACTACCACAGACAGGTGGATACTAAATAGAAATCCATAGATCACAGAAACATATTTTGAATAGACAACAAAGGGACACGTGGTTTCTTACCCTTCATCCAAAAAGGAATCTCTCAGGGAGCCTCCAGGTTTTTTGATGATTTGAATAGCTTCCAGGTTTGTGCTTCCCTATTTAAACGACAACACCAGAATCTCAGGGACAAATCCAAAATGACATTCGTCAAAGAAAAATTCATTCATGAAATAACACATAAGTTCCAGAAAAAAGAGAAGGAATAAACACATTGCACATTAAGTTTAAAAAGAGGGCAGAAATAGAACCTTAAGCCTGAAAACAGCATCCACGGCCATTTCTGCGAAGTGCTCCTTGTCCTGTGATAGAATTTTCGAACATAAGGTAGTCATTGCAATCTTTGTCAAGTCTGACTTGAACTTCTCTGCATTGACACGAAACACAACATATTGTAAATAACAAGGTGATTTTCAAAGTTAATGGTGAAGGAGAGCACACAACACTGAAGAAATCACAAAAACAAGAGAATGCTATATACTTTATTATGTCTGCATAACAAGTCTTAACCATCCATATAATGATTACCTGGATCCTCCTTATTATCGATCACTCTTTTCAGTATAGCATCACGAGCACATTCAGCAGCCATTCTGTATCCTAAGGAACCGGAAAATGAGAGAATATCAAACATCATAGCTAATACAACGATGCCACTTTAATACTTAAAAGCACCAACCAGAGCCATACCTGCAATTATCGTCATTGGGTGAATCTTAGAAGCAAGAAGCTTTTCCGCTTCCCTCAGTAGCTCGCTCGCCAAGACGACAACAGATGTAGTCCCATCACCAACCTCATCATCTTGAACTTTCGAGATGTCTAAAAAATCACATACAAGAGGTGAGAATGAGCAAAAAACAAATGAAAAATGAAATTGTAATTTGTTAAAGCCAGAATGTTGCAGGAAACCATACCAACAAGAACTTTAGCAGCAGGGTTGTCTATGTGAAGTGACTTTAGAATAGTAGCTCCATCGTTGGTGACAGTGACGGCATGACCTCTACCAGTAGACTGTAAGATTTTATCCTGAAGAGCAATAAGATTCAGCTACAATTAATAATCTCAAATTAACATTTACAGAGAGCTCTCAGATATTGGGGATCGGAAGTTTACCATTCCCTTAGGGCCTAAGGTAGTCTTAACGAGGTCACCAATCGCCATTGCACCAATACATGATGCCTAAAGAGCAAACAAAAGTGAATCAGATTTATTAAAAAAAAGAGCGAATCTGAAAAACCCTAAATCCTCGATGAACACTCACCATCCTAGCTCGTTCACCCTTCTCCTCACTAGCGTCATCTTTGAAGATCTTATCGATCTGAATAAGAGTAGCTAAGTTAATGACCGGTTCACGAACACTGGCAAAAGCAAAAATAAAATGAAAGAGACGGCGGAGAATCATACCGGCATTGGGAAGAGCGGAAGAGCACGGAGGGCCTATCAGTATCCGAGATCTGGCAAAGTCCAATCTGGTTTTCAATAGTCGGGTCCTTCGAACGAAGAAGAAGAAGCCGAGAGAGGAAAACCAAAATATTGAGTTTGCTGAGAAGAGCAGAAATGAGAGCAGGAGCACTTAGTAACCCTAAGAGAAAAGGCCCAATGACCAAATTACCCTTCCATTTTCCAGATTTCTGATTTTGAATTTTTTTTGTGTTAAAAATTAATGTAAGCCCAACAAGCTAACAGTAGTTTATGAGCCCAATGGATGGGAAGCATATTGAGCACATACAGTATTTATTTTCTTATTTCTTTTTTTGGATAGACCGAAAAATCACGACCCGTAATCCAAACTACACGTTTCCCGTTCTGGTTAACCGAAATTGGGACCGAACCACATGGTTTGAAAACGACAGGGAATCATATTCGCGCACGTTTCTAAATGGCTGTCTTAACGAAGTCAAACAAAAAAAATATCCAACACACGGTCGATACGTGTCGAATAGTTTAAGCTTCTGGGGTGGTTTCAATTCATAGTCAGAACGACGTCGAGACAAAGCGAACAAAGCTGCAGAGAATATCAAATTCCGTGACAAGATCTCTACGAATTCCAAAGAAAATGGCGATTGCTAAAGTGGAAGATGAGCCACGCGCTTCCGTTGAAGTTGGATGCGGAAACATCCTGGGACGTGGTGCTGGCGACGGCGAGGGGAATCGCCGAGTTGAAATCGGCGGTGACGACACTGTGAAGGGTGATATCGCCGGATCTGTCGCCGGAGAAGATGGATTTTCAGCTGAGAAATCGATTGACGGAGCTAGGTACGAGATGTGTTTGAGAATGACTGTTTTGATTCATATGATTTCATTTTAGTCTAGTTTTGGAAATTGATGGTGGATGCCAAAAGCCAAAACAATTTATGGATAAGACTTTGGATCTGTTTTCATTCGGATGTATATGTAAAAAAAGAGTGGGTTTTAAGGATTTAGATATTAGTTGCTATTTAGGGAAAGTCGTGTTTCTCGGAGGAATCAACTTGTTCTTGTCTGAAAACATTGGTTTCCACTTCTATCATTGTCTGAGAAGAGAAAAATCTTATTCATGTAGCCACTAAACGAAGGAGCTTAAAAAACTAAATGGCCCTGTTCGTTTGATAATCGCAGCGTCTGCGATTGCGTTTGCGACTGCGATTACGATTTTATAATCGCAAGATATTGTTCGTTTGGCAGTCGTGCGACTGATCGCGCGATTGGTCGCAAGCAATAATCGCAGTCGCTGAAAATTCGTTGCGACTAAAAATTATAGTCGCTGAATCGCGCGATTGATTGCTGCGGTAGTCGCAGGATCCTGCGACTGTCAAACGAACAACAAATAATCGCAGTCGCAATCGCAACACCCCTGCGACTGCCAAACGAACAGGGCCAATGACATTCAAACTATGTGGAGACTTTTTTGTGTCCTAGCTATTTGATTGTGCTCAATGTTTTTGCATCAAATTTTAATGGTCCCACTACTATTGAAGGTCCTCTGAGGCGGATGCTTCAACGGTCACTCCAACTCAACTTACTATCTTCTTTGGTGGGAGAGTGACTGTGTTCGAAGGAATTCCAGCAGAAAAGGTTTGGTCCACTATTATTAGCACATTTCTGCTTTCTTTTGTTTTGTCTGAAAATATCTTGTTCTCTCACTGGTGTGATCCATCATCGCTTGCAGATTCAAGAGATCCTCCGTATAGCTGCTGCTGCTGCTGCTAAATCAATTGAGACAAAGGTTTCGTCAACGAGCGTCAGTCCTGTCCCTTCTCCAGCAATGAACAGAGCTCCTTCTTTCTCAAGCACATCCACTGCTGCTTCACCTGCTGCACAGTCCTTTCCCGTTAACCCTATCTCGTTTTGCAGATCCGCGGCTGGTAAGTATCGGATTTAACTGAAATCTTTCAAACATTGAAAATGGTTTTTCTCCATGAATCTGTTTTTTTTTTTTTTTGTTGTTGGCCGATTCAGATCTACCAATTGCAAGGAGGCATTCGCTTCAACGGTTCCTTGAGAAACGACGGGACAGGTATCTGTATGCATCATCCATCTCCATTTCACTCGGAATTCAAATCTTTTTGATTTTCTTCAGTTTTTGATCGGCTTATAATAATACAAGGGAGCTTTGTTATTCCTTAGAGGGACTTGTGAGTTGTGAAGATAGATTCTAATGTCAACATTTACCTTATTTATTTGCAGATTGGTCAACAAAACCCCTTACTTTGTTCCCCCCACAAAAAAGGACGATGTCCCAATAGAGAATGCCGACACAAGCTCTCTTGGTGCAGCCTCTATTAAGGAGGAAACCCCGACTGCTTAGCAACAAGATCAATCTCCAATAAAGAAAGGGGCTTAACAAACATCACTTGGAGAGTAAAACGTTATTTACATGTTTAATATGTTTAATCTGGATTATATAAACATGCAGTCATGTGTGTATTGTATGATATAGAATCTTTAAGTCCTGTGTAAGGTGTTGTAAGCTCTTAAGTATTGTGTTGTATTGGATGCAAACGCAATTGTACCACGTAATGCTCTGAAAAAGGTGTTGTGAGCTCTTCTTTAACCAATCTTCGACTTAAGTATTGTGTTCGAAAATACTTAAGTGACGGCAAAAGAAAGAAAAAAAAAGCAGTAGCCTTTTCAAAACATTAACCAAAAAAGTTGTAGTAACAACGAACGAGTTCGAAAAAAAAGCTAAGACCGATATGATAAAAAGAGATGACAACAAGTAGCGTTAATCATTTAACTGCAATCAAAGTGCAGATTTTAGTCGACTTCCTCCATCTTGGAACCTCAGCATCATCTTCAAGCGGAGGCATCTCTGCATCACCTTCAACGGCTTCATCATCCTCCTCAATGCTCAAGTCCAAGCTTCAACATCCTGTGGATTCTGCTCCCGAAAGTGTTGGGCTCGTCGAGGCTGAAACCAGAAGTGAGAAGAGCAGTCTCAAAGAGAAGAAGAACCAGATCCTTCACGGACTTGTCGTTCTTGTCCGCTTCAGCTCTCTTCCTCAGCTCGTCCATGATCGAGTTCTCTGGGTTGATCTCCATCGTCTTCTTGCTCGACATGTAGCCACCCATGCTGCTGTCTCTCAAAGCCTGAGCTTTCATGATCCTCTCCATGTTCGCGGTCCAGCCGTACTCGCCGGTGACAAGACAGCAAGGTGAGTCCACGACACGGTCAGAGACGATAACCTTCTCGACCTTGTCTCCCAAAACGTCCTTGATCACTTTGCAGAGCCTTCGAACTTCTCCTTGAGCTCTTCCTTCTTCTTCTTCTCGTCTTCAGTCTCTTCGAGTTTCAGACCTTCCTTGTTGCAGAGACGAGCTTCTTTCCCTCAAACTCCTTGAGCTGACCAATGGCGTACTCGTCAATGGCATCAACCATGTAAAGGACTTCGTACCCCTTCTTCTTGAGCTTCTCGAGGAATGGAGAGTTCTCCACAGCCTTCTTGCTCTCACCGGTGATGTAGAAGATGTCCTCCTGACCTTCCTTCATCCTCGTCACGTAGTCCTTGAGGCTGGTCAATTCATCACCGCTCTTGGTTGAGTGGTAACGGAGCAACTCAGCGATCTTGGTTCTGTTCTGAGAGTCCTCGTGGATGCCGAGCTTCAGATTCTTGGAGAATGCCTCGTAGAACTTGTTGTAGTCCTCCTTGTTCTCAGCAATCTCAAAGAAGAGCTCAAGGCACTTCTTCACAAGGTTCTTGCGGATGACCTTGAGGATCTTGTTCTGCTGCAAAGTCTCTCTGAGATGTTGAGAGGAAGATCTTCAGAGTCGACAATACCCTTGACGAATCCAAGGTACTCTGGGATGATGTCCTCACAGTTGTCCATGATGAAGACACGACGGACGTAGAGCTTAATGTTGTTTGGCTTCTTCTTGGTGTCAAAGAGATCGAAAGGAGCTCTCTTGGGAACGAAGAGGATAGCCTTGAACTCGAGCTGTCCCTTCAACGGAGAAGTGCTTCACAGCCAAATGCTCTTCCCAGTCATTGCTGAGACTCTTGTAGAAGCGGCGTACTCCTCCTTGTTGATCTCCTCTGGCTTTCCTCATCCAGATAGGCTTCTGCTTGTTCACCAAATCCCACTCGTGAGAAACCTCCTTGATCTTCTTCTTCTTCTTCTCCTCCTTCTCCTTCTCCTCATCTACCTCCTCGACCTTGCCTTCCTCATCCTTCTTCTCTTCCTCGTCTTCATCATCAGAAATCTCCTTCTCAATGGTCTTCTCAATCCAGAGAGAGATCGGGTAGCTGATGAACTCAGAGTGCTTCTTGACCAAATCCTTAAGCCTCCTCTCCTCAAGGTACTCCAACTGGTCTTCCTTGAGGTAAAGGTCATCTTCGTTCCCCTGCCAAGACTCTCACCGGAAGTGTCTCTGGTCACGGTGAAAGATCCACCAGCCTGAGACTCCCAACGTACTGCTCGTCATCGTTGTGCTTGGTGGTGACAATGACCTTATCAGCAACAAGGTAAGCCGAGTAGAAACCAACACCAAACTGCCCAATCATGCTAACATCAGCTCCAGCAGCCAACGCCTCCATGAATTCCTTGGTACCAGACCTTGCAATTGTTCCAAGGTTGTTCACCAAATCTGTACATAGAACAAACACGCATTAGCCAAAACATCAACACAGAGATACAGATTTTCAAAAGCTTAAGATTTAGTCGAAATCAATACGTACCAGCTTTGGTCATCCCGATACCACTATCAATGATGGTCAAGGTGTTGTTAGTCTTGTCAGGGATGATGTGAATGAAAGCTCTGGCTGGCCATCGAGCTTGCTCTTATCGGTCAATGACTCGAACCTAATCTTGTCCAACGCCTGCATCAACGCAATACAAACACTCAATCGTAAGCAACAGATACACAGAACATATACAAACCTGAAAACGCAGAGTCTAGAGCTCAAATCTATCTCATGAGTGACAAAAAACAAATCATAGAGTGTCCCTACTACAGTGAGCAGCACAGATTTCCGAAATCGAGAAAACAGTAACCTACTCATACCTAAATCTACAGATCGATACAGTAAATCAGATACACATACACAAGCAATAGAGAAAGAGAGAGAGAGCGAGAGACGTACATCGGAGGAGTTACTGATGAGCTCACGAAGGAAGATCTCCTTGTTGCTGTAGAAGGTATTGATGATGAGGGAGAGCAACTGGTTGATCTCCGCTTGGAAAGCAAAAGTCTCAGCGTCCGCCATCTCGTTGATCGGAATTCTAGGGTTTATGAAGCAGATTTAGAGAAAGGGAGCTAAAAAGATTTTTCTTCAGATGGTAGAGATGGCGACTGAGAGAGGAGGTTTGTATTTATACGAGATAGTTGGGTACGCATAGGGCTTCCAGATCCTTCTGTGAGAGATTACATTATGCTAATTTTAATCTTTGACAACTTAACATAATACAAAATTAACGTTTACGTGTGTACTTTTCTTTGCTTTTTTACCGTCAACAAGTGTAGTTTACATTTTTCTTGATTTTTTTTCTCAGGGTCTAAGTTACTGAGTAATTCTTTATATCGCTATTGTTATTTTTCTATTTTGCCTTTCTAAATACAACATGTTTAGTAAAATGCAGTATAACACCACTAATTAGAAATGTTGTGAACCTTAAGCTGAGAGAAGATGATGATCAGTTAATTATGATAAATCGTTCATATACTTTACAGGAAAGTTGGGTAAGAATTGAAATATTGAATGGTTACCAAAACATAGTAAAATACACACGACTAGTACAGTAATTTTGATTGTGAATGACGAACAAGGCAAGGAAAAAACCAAATGGATCGTGTGTGCTTCTAAACGTACATATATTCACCTCCTCTGACAGCATTCTCTGCGCCTTTCCGCTCTTCCTCAGCCTCCTTCTCCCTCTCTTTCCAGCTCTCGTACTTCTGATCGTCTGTCGGTAATTCATGGCGGCATATAGGGCAAGAGTTATGCTCGTCCTGCCATAACAATATTTGAATGCTCGCTCAAGATAAGCAATTTTATATAACTATGAACAAAGATTGAGACTTTTCATTTTATTTTTTACCATCCAAGGCTTTAGGCAAGGAGGGTGGAATGTATGCTTGCATGGCAGCTCCTGCATTTTGTCGCCGATCACCAGATTCTCCTTGCAAATGCAACATTCCGTCTCTGCTCCCAACTTCTTAAGCATCTCCTCACTGAAAACAATCACCGGAAGTTTCTCCACAACTTCTTTACTCGCCGGTGGAGCTCTTGGTGGTCCACCATCTTCTAGCATCTACACACAGACCACATCACATATATGATATATCATTCGTCAATCACTAGGCTAAGCAACGTGTGATCATACAACAATTGTAAGAGATGTAAAAGCTAACCTCCGGGATGATACTGTCAAGACCGTTGATGAAGTCTTGCATCAAACTGGCCGTGTCCCCAAGAGTGTTTTCAGCGGCAGGGCCATTGGAAGATTCACCAGCAACGATGGAAGCGAAAGCAGACATGAGATTCTGCTGCACTAGCCACTGAGGCTGCGGCGGCTCGCGATCAACAGTTAGATGTCCTTCGAAAAGATAACCCTGTGGCTGCGAGCTCTCGGTTGGCTGGTTATCTACTTCGGTTAGCTGCTCCTTGGCTTGAGCAATGCAAGACTTCAAGTGTTTCTTCTCGGAAGCATCAGAGACGAGCCGCTCAGCTTCCTCGAGAAGGCTCAGCCCCGCAACCCAAAACCCGGTGGCTGTGTATCTTGTCTTGAGAACCGTTGCCACACGAGATACAACTATATAGAACTGCAATTTCCATCAAACACACACACACACACAAACATTCGATTAAGCAACGAAACAAGTGTCCACTGAAATTCAAATGGGATTAAATTGAAGATCTTTGACAATAAACATGAACTTTAAGATGTTTGATTCCTAATTCAATTCCTTAAAGAAGTAACCACAATCGATCATAAGCAATGCGTACAAGTCAATCAAACATTCAAATAGCAGGAATTGCGCAAAATGGCCAGCAAAATCCTTAAATTTCGAGCTATTTTAATATCCGTTTTGGTAAGGAATCTAATAATGAAAACCAACCTGTTTGCGGAGAGAAGGAGAGGAGGAAGTGTAGCGATCACGGAGAAGAGAATGGATAGAACGGACTGATGCCTCGAATCTCAGCTTTTTGTTGAGCTGTTTCTGCAGATCATCGAGTTCAAGCTTCAAGCTTTCCTCGGAAGGAGACGGTGAAGACGATGCATCCATTAAAATTTTGCCTTCGAGAGTTAAATGAGAATTCAGGGGTTTGGGATGAATTGAGGATTTTGTAAGAGGCTCCGAAAGAATTTGATCAGATTTATGAACAACGATCTCGTATTCTGAGATTTTTGTAGAGATTTGAGTTTTCTTGAACAAGAGGAAAGGACGAAGTCGGTCGGGTCGAATCCGGTCCAATTTGATTTGGTTTGGTTTGTTGGACAAGTAGAGAACAATCGTTAAAATTAGACGTGTTGACCGATGAAGACCAGGCCAGTCAAAAATGGATAATGTCTGTAAAATGCCTGTAATCCATAGGTTTGTATTGGAATCTGGAACATTTTTTATAAACCCACATGAAAATTATCTTTTCATATCAATAAGCTTGGAATTGCATGGACAAGAACACTTGACACAAAAAAGAGTCTATGGGTTTAGTAATTCGACCTTGAAGAGTTAAACCACATGAATTTGACAAACTAAGAAGGTTTTGATCCAAAAAAACAAGACAAGTGTGAAGAAGTATCTCAACTCCATGACAAACTCTTTAGTTCCCCAAAACAAAAGACCATACGCTTCATCAACCATACGTTTCTCAAGTCTTCCTGCGACCAACACGGGCAACGAAACCAGCTTTGATCTGCGCCACAGATCGTCCAGATCCACACTGCAAAAACAAGTATCGTTCATCATATATGCAAATCAAGAAACACAGATAGTCAAACATAGCTCAATACACGATAGACTTGGCAAGAAGAGATTTTACCTTCTCGCATCTGAGAAAGAAGAGACGATTCTCTTTCGAAAGAATCGTGTCTGGACTCTTGCAACCAAAGCAAATGACGTACTCATCTACGGATAACACAAGCAAGGAACCACATTAGCAACTCCAAATTTATATTCTTTATTTTCATGGCAGTTCAAATTTCAAGACTAGAGAGAAAGTTACTTACTGACATAACGCCGCAAAATCCCTTCAAAATTCTTGGGCGCAAATCTTCCCTTGACAACCAACCTCTGCTGCCCATCAAGCGAACCACTAGTACCCAACTCAGCAAGCAAGAAGTTCATAACATGATCTGGTTGACGATGCATCCTGATATTTACACAGATAAAACATGCCTTATAGTCAATATAACTAGTACTTATGGTTAATTAAGAGAATATAAAAGGAGGGTGTGATTGTCATACGTCTTGCAAAGGTCCATGAAGTTGACAAACACTGTCTTCTTTGTCCCCTCACGAAGAACTTGAGGAGGCCTCATAACTGTACGACGCCTATCTCCAGCAAGCTCCGGATTGTTTTCACGGAGGATGTTAAAGACTCTTCCAAGAAGCTGCATATATAACTCCCCCGTCAGCAAAAACCAAGCAATATACATGAATAATGCCCAATTTTCATAACCAAAGAACGTCATCAATCGATTCTGGTTTTATGCATGAAAACAATCTAAGATATACTCACCTCCTCATATAGATAATCTCTATCAGTTCCCTCCCAGGGGTAAAGTTGTTGCTGCAGAGGTATTCCTTCACCTTCTTCCTCATCATTAACATGCTCTGCAATATATTGTAAGTAAGATTCAAACAGTCTGGCCACGAGAAACAGTTAATTAGCACCATTAGAAAGAACAAAATACCATCCAAATCTTCTCCAGTATCAACACTTTCGTCATTCACTAAGCTTGATTCAACCTAACCATCAAACAAAAAAACCAATGTGAGGCACAGAATCATCAAAACACAAGCTTTATAAGGAATTAAAAGAACTTTAGAAGGCACAAAACGTTAAAGCACTCACTGGCTTCTTCTTCTTTTTCTTCAGTCCAGCAAATGAACTCTCAAGACCATCGCTAGCTGCAGGAAACGAAATTAGGCAATGTCACAGCTAAACCACTGAAGAGAAACGAAAAAAGAGTTTCACACCGCATTGACTCTTAAACATACCAGGCACTGAGTCAGATTTCTCCGCCTGTGACTCTGTTGAGTCCTCAACCGGATCCTGAAGGACAACCTTCTTCTTCTTCTTCTTCTTGGTTGGATCAAAGGGAGCGAGCTGATGAACAAGGATAACCAAAAAAAAAATCAATTAAAAAACAAAACCACAATCTATATAGGTAACTCGAGCTTTATCGATGGAGAATCTCCTTATGGACAAAAACCGAACTTACTTCTTGCTCATCCTTCACCTCTTCCTTGATGTCGTTATTTTCGTCAGCCATGATTGCTACTGAGAAATTAAAAAAACACTAAATATTAGAATAAGCAAGTGGAAATTAGGGCTACTACTTCAGGGCGATAACCGCGGCGCAAGGATAACAAAGCTTATAGATCAGAAACTTCGATTCAAAATTCAATTTGATTATACCAAATAATAAATCTATGCCAAGGCTTCACAATAGAACTTTGAGGTCTATCAATCTATTCGCATGATTTCTCCAAATACGACTTAAAAACTTTGAGATCAACAGAAGGAATTCGAGAAGGATTCAAAGGAAACTGACCAAAGGATGTGAAACGGAGATCGGTTACTAACGTGGAATCTGAGAGAGAGAGCACGCGGCGCAGGGGAAGGAAGTGGGAAAACTAGAGGTAAGGGTTTCTGATACGGTCGCTAGTTTTGTCGCGATTAAGAAGAAAAAGCCTCTGTCTGACTCAGAGGCTTTCAATAGATATACAGAGATGGAAACAATGTGGATAGTGTATCAAACGCAAAAGGAAAAGGAAAACAATTCTTATTTATTTATTCAAAATTGCATGTTATACGTACTTCTTTTTTGGTATGATGTTATAAAATACTTTTGTTATAAAACACAAACAATTTCAGTGATGATATATCAAATCGAAATTAAAAATTTAGTAGATCAGCTAACTCCTATGAAACTCTTGATATTGATTTCTAACAGATGTCTATAAGTTTTCATTACCAGATTTGGTGTTTTTTCTTTTTACATAATTTTTGTATTAGACTAAGAGCGGTCTAAGTGACATATGTATTGGTAGGGCTGGGCACAAGTACTTGATATTTATTCAAAACCCACTACTTGCCCCGTACTTTCCCCGTATTTGCCCCGTACTTGCCCTGTAAAGGCAAGTAACAAGTCGCTTTTATAAATTACTTGCAAGTACAAGGCAAGTATCAAGTCTTAAAAAAAAATCATTACCCGCCTTGTTATGACCCGCCTTGTACAAATATTTGACATTTATGAAAATTTTGTATTTTTTTCTATATATAATGAAAAAATAAAGTTTTTTTCTTGTAAATAAGAGATCCATTGTCATTAATTGACAACAATAAGAGTTTTTAAAAACCTACATTATAAATATGAACAAAAATTAATGGGCTTTTTCTAATTATAGCCCAAAATTGTGAAATATTTACTTTTATTTTTGTGTTTTTACAAGTCACAAGGCAAGGCAAGTACTCGCAAGTAATGAAAATATGAACAAGTACTTGAAAGGAGCAAGTACTTGACAAGGCAAGGTAAGGCAAGTCGCAAGGCGAAATTTCAAGGCAAGGCAAGTCGCAAGTACACTGAAAATAGCAAGTACTTGCCCCGTACCCACCCCTATGTATTAGTGTTTTGGTTTCAATAAAGCACACTATATTTTGTTGTATATAAATGCACATTATAAATCCAAATAATTTAAATAATTTCTACTTCAATTAGTCTTTCAAAAAAATGAAAAGAAAATTTTGAATAATTTACGAATAACATGAAAAAACGAATACGATGAAATGATGAGAGATTAGAATTACTATACATTGTTATTTCTAGAGTTATAAGTTGCAATGTAGAGATTCGGAGTATATAGTACTGGTAACATATTGTATGCTTTTAAAATTGTACAATGCACTTTAATCTAATCAGTTTCAGGAAATGAAATTATATCTACATGCGATTTGTTTCCTTAAATAAAACCATACGAATTTAAAACATATCTATGTTGATAAAAAACTAGTTTGAATATATTTTTTTCTAAATGAAGATGGGAATACTTATCAACTATTACAAAAATAAATAAAAGAGAAAAAAGAACATTTTGTAGATATTCCCATCCAGCAATATATTTCTTAAAAAAAGTTACTCAAACCTGTGAATATAATTAAGGCTAAATCTGATAAAAACCAAAATGTCACACAGTGCGTTAAAAGGAAAGGAACTTCGTGTTGACCACAGTCCTCTCTTTCCCTCCTAATTCCTTAGGGTTCCTCAATTTCCTTTTCCACCTCAACACAACCTTACTTGTCTCTTCTCTCCAATCTTTCTCTCTACGTTTTGTTCCACTTGAAAGATAAAAATACCTTTTACGTTGATTGCAAAAAGCATAAAAGCCCATTTATGGGTTTCTCATTGATATCCAGATTCTAGCCTCCAATTCGGCAAATTCTCCACAAAAAACCCTAATTTCTCGTAATCTGAGCTGTTTGCTTTGCTCTGGCTGATCTGGGAGTGTATTGCGTCGAGGCTTGCTCAAGTGTTGGCAATGTCTGATGATATGGTGATGCATTTCACCTCGAATTCTTCCAATCAGTCCGATCACTCTCTTCCCGACAAAATCGCCAAGCTCGAGGCCCGCTTGACCGGCAAATCCGCCTCGTCCGCGAAGCCACAGCAGCAGCTCGCCGCCTGGTCATCTGCTTCCGCCGCTGTCAAAGTCGTAGCTTCCACACCGGCGGGATTTTCGGAGGCCTCTATCAGTGATTCCGACGACGAGGTAAACAATTATTCAAATTTATGATTTTCGTGCTTGTTAGAGCTGGAATTGTGGTTTATTGCCAGAATTCACCGCTTGTTGCTAATGTCCTTATCCTCTAGCTTATTGTATTGATTGATTTGTGGGTTTGTGCCTGAGAAAATTTCGATCAAAGGTCTTATGCAATGCTGGCTACATATTCTGACATATAGCATGTAGGTGTACCATGGAATTGCAGATTATTCTCATATCTTAGATTCGTTTTTACTGTCTCAGGATACAGGAGATTTCCTAATCCGAGCCAATACCAAAAAGCGCCAGAAAGTTGAAGATTTTAACAACTCCAGTGTTGTTGATCATGTTGAGGTACTGACATTTCGTTCTTTTCGCCCCTTATCTGGTTCATGTTTCTTTTAAATGAAACTCTGGTGTATGTTTGTACAAAGTTCTATGTGATATTGAAACAACTTGTCATGATGCTAATCTTAACTCGTTTTGAATTGAAGCCCCAAGAAGCGGCATATGATGGAAGGAAAAGTGATGCTGAGGCCAAGTCAGGCCCTGATGTAAACAAGAAGAAACAAGGTCGAGGCCGGGCTTCATCAACTGGCAGAGGGCGTGGTTCTAGAACTAGTAACGATGTGACAAAATCTCAGGTTTTGGCTGCACCAGTATCAGCTGCAAATTGTCAACTGGATGCCTCTGATCAAAAGGTTTGTGTTGTTTACTTCATATGATCTTGGATGCAACCACTCTTCCTCATCATCGAGGAGTTATAAATATTAGATGTAATTTCATTGACGAATTCGTGGACTTTAGTTTTATGTTCTTAACTGAAGTAAAACCTTCTGTTTGGCCTATAGGGAACAAAATTTAGCAGGGCAAGAAAGAATTTAGATACCATTTCCCATTTTGTTGAAGAGAAAATCTAGATTCTAGATTTGCATTGATCTTGGCAACCAGACTCAGTTATCAGTGATATTTCTGCATTTGTATTCTTCAGGATTTTAGGCCTGATGGACAGCTCAGGAATGGTGAAAGCTTTCTTCGGGATGTAAGTTTCTCCTATTATTTCACTTACTCTGTAATACTTCCTGCCTAGAATATGTAATAGTCTCATCGTCTATTACTTATCTGCATCTCCTAAGCTTGTTAGAATAAGTGAATGTGATTGGTATAAATGTTTATTCTCAACCCTTTTTGATTCACTATTTTCTTCTCTGTTTATAAATCAGGAAGATGTGTCATCTTTACGTGCAAAAATTGCTGTGCTGGAGGAGGAATTGAGTAAATCTCGACAAGATTCTTCTGAGTATCACAACCTTTCTCGGAAACTTGAGAATGTAATGTGTGAATGCCTTTTGTTTTTAGCCAATCCTGGTTATGCTGTTACCATTTTTGCCTATATCTATTCCACTGATAATCGTAATCATGATCTATGCAGGAGTTAAAAGATCTAAAAGAACAGGAACAACAGGGGAAGCAAAAGGTGGATAAATTTAATTGTTTCTGTGACTCAGTAATGGTTTTTTTGAAAAGTCTTATTATCTTTGCTTTAATGTACCACCTCGTATGGCATTGTTAATTTTGGTCTTATCAATGTTTCTAGGAGAATCTTAGAGCAAGTGATCATTTTTTTCCCATAAGAAGTATGGTTGTTTATCCTGAGAAAAGGCAAATCATTGAAAGTCTCCTGATTTTCTTAGAATGCTCGCTAGATCTAATGATGCCCTTGCTGCTAGAGAACTGAATATCTGTGAAGAATTGGATCTTGTAACTGTCTATGTCACATCTATGTTCCATTCACAGTGAGCTCTTTTCGTAAATCATGGATTAGTATTCTCTAAGTAACAGGCAATCTATGGCGGATGAGATCAATTTTTAGGTGCATTAGCAACTTTTGCACACCCTCTAGAAATATTCTTAGTGAAGAAACTATTAATGTCTCTCGCTACTTCTCTGTATTTTTCAACAACCTCTGAACCTATTCTTTTTCATGTTGCAGACAACGAAAGTAATATCTGACCTTCTCATATCTGTTTCCAAAACTGAGAGACAAGAAGCAAGAACGAAAGTCAGACATGATTCTTTGCGATTAGGCACTGTTGGTGTGCTCAGGTCTGCTATAATGTTTTCATATGAGTTCTAATGGTGTTAGTATATGGTTAAGTGGGAAGTAAATGAAAACATGTATAGCATTTTTTTTTTTTTTTTGCTTTTTTAGTAAAATCATTAAACCATCTCGACGATTGTTTTTGATAGGAGTTAATCTATAACCCGTAGCTCAGAAATGTTTTTGCTAGGTTACGAAGTTATTTCCTTGACTTTGTGATTTAAAGTTCAATCTATCAGCTGAGGCTATTTTGGTGATTTCAGGACGGGAACGATCATAGCTGAGGCATGGGAAGATGGACAAATGTTGAAAGATCTGAATGCTCAACTCGTAAGTTAAGCTGTATAGCAAGATAATTTTATCAAACAACATCAGTAATTCCTCTAGTACCTGTTTTAATTTTTCTATAAAATTTGCAATGAGAAGAGACAATTGCTGGAAACAAAGGAGATTATTGAGAGACAGAGAAAGTTCCTAAAGAAACGACAGAATGGTGGTATGTTTCCCCAATTCTTCTTCCCTTTTCAGTCAATCCACGATCTTATGTAATGTATGCTGTCTTTTTTCCTTGGGATAATTGTAATGATGTCAGCACCCTTGGCTTTTCCAATTGCTTGTAGATAAGAGTGATGGGACTGAAACAGAATCTCAGGAGGAAGATATCATCCCCGATGAGATTTACAAGTCTCGGCTTGCTAGTATAAAGCGGGTATGTTCCTCCTTATGCATCATCTCGGTTTCTTATGTCCTAAGGTTGATTGGTTTCTGATTTCTTATCATACATCTATTGGTTTTACTTTTCAGGAGGAGGAAGCAGTTTTGCGTGAGAGAGATAGGTATGAATTGGAGAAGGGGCTGCTTATGAAGGAGATGAAGCGCATACGAGATGAAGATGGTTCTCGTTTCAACAATTTCCCAGTTTTGCATGGCCGATATGCTCTTCTAAATCTTCTTGGTAAAGGCGGATTTAGCGAAGTCTATAAGGTCAGAACATTGATAGATGCATATGAGAAGTATAATTGAGCTATTCATGTGAGAAGTATTCACAGTAGTTTGATGTTACGGATTTTGAGCAGGCATATGATTTGGTGAATCATAGATATGTTGCGTGCAAGCTTCATGGTTTAAATGCTCAGTGGAGTGAAGAAAAGAAGCAAAGTTACATCCGACATGCCATGAGGGAATATGATATCCATAAAGATCTTGTGCATCACCACATTGTCCGGCTTTGGGATAAATTCAGAATCGACATGGATACATTCTGCACAGTTCTGGAATATTGCAGTGGTAAACCAGAATTCTCTGATCTCTTTGTTGGTAAACGAAGGATTTGTCTGTGTCGTGCAGCTCTCATTTGTATGTTTTGAATTTCGATTGCAGGAAAAGACCTTGATGTGGTTTTAAAGGCAACACCTAATCTTCCTGAGAAAGAAGCGAGGATTATCATTGTACAAATAGTTCAAGGCCTTTTATATCTGAACAAAAGATCACAGAAGATAATCCACTATGATCTCAAGCCAGGGAACGTTCTGTTTGATGAGTTTGGAGTAGCAAAAGTGACTGACTTTGGTCTTAGCAAGATAGTGGAAGACAATGATGGTTCTCAAGGAATGGAACTTACATCACAGGGAGCTGGAACATACTGGTGAGCAATCATTACTTGATATGCTCTTTTTTTTATAACCCTCTTCTACTTGCTGACAAGCTAACAAGGCTCAAAATCTGAATTTTCAGGTACTTGCCCCCAGAATGTTTTGACCTTAGCAGAACTCCTATGATCTCATCAAAGGTTAGTGGTTGGTCAGTGATGTGTTAATCAGATTGTGTTAGAAGTTTTGCTGTACTAAACTGTGGTCAAATTGCAGGTTGATGTATGGTCGGTTGGTGTTCTGTTTTACCAAATGGTGTTTAGAAAGCGACCCTTTGGACATGACCAAAGCCAAGAACGGATACTGCGAGAAGAGACAATCGTTAATGCCAGAAAAGTTGAGTTCCCAGCAAAACCTGCCATCTCGAATGAAGCAAAGGTAAATTAGCTGTGCCGGTCTTATTAAGTTAAGTATAGAACTGTATCTCCATGGTCACTCACTGTTGCATTTTTCTGCAGGAATTGATTCGACGGTGTCTAACTTATAACCAAGCAGATAGGCCTGATGTTCTAACTCTGGCACAGGATCCATATCTTTCCTACACTAAGAAATGAGAGAGTGTAGTCTTCACCAAACAAACCAGAGATGCTAAAGGACCAGGTCCTAGAATATTTTTCGTTTTTGTATAGCTTATAAAGTTTCTTTTGTTTGTTTAAATCGTTTATTCCCCGGCCCCTTGAACCAAATTAATTTCGGGTGAATTTATATTCTTCTGTCTTCCTTCAGTTATGTAACATTTTATGTATATTCTTCAATCTTCATGTCTTTGAATAGAACATAATCTGAAAGTTAAGACAGGCTCCAATTCATTCCACTGTGTCTGCTTCTCAAGTCATAAGGCAAGATAAAATAAATCCGAATGTAGACTAAATAAACCAAGTGTAAACCAAGACATAACCGGAAAACGGTACAAAACTGAGACCATTGGCTTGCAAGCAATTACTCCAAGACAAAAGTCTACTTATCCTCTCATACAACCCAAAAACTCACACTTGCTTCTTCTTTTTCTTCCATGGCTTTATCCTTTGCTTCTTCAAGTAGATTCTCCAAGATGCAATCAGGGGTATGGTACAGTGGATCCTTCAGGCCACGAGTCACCACCGTGAGATGCTGTGAAACCGGAAAAGAGACTCCGCGACCAAAATCGAAGCTCCAAGTGGGATCGCCAATCATAATCGTGGAAGTCCCCAAAGTTATAAAAACGGCAGCTTCAATGCCTTGTCTTAGGGCTAACGCTGGCTTGGTCAAGCTTGGCGATGTTGGAAGGTTTGTTTTCTTGTGCATCTAATCCAAATTCCCATTTCATTCATAACCGTGTAATTTTTATAACAGAACTTAAGACTAATCCCAAGATTCATAGAAAAAATGGTGTTTTCTTGCCAGACAACACGTCTACAGTGTCTGTTCTTGTGTACACATCGTGTTGTAACCATTGTTTTTCCCTCACGGGTTAATTTTAGAATCTGAATGCATCAAGTGAATTCCGTTACGTTAGAATAGATAATTAGCAACATTATAGTCTGAAAAATGCATCCAATCTCATATATATATTATTGATTAACATAACTCAAACATTCGAGCTCTAAAGAGATTCCTCATTACATGATCAATTCATCTTTGGCTTGAACAATTTTATTCACTTAACTAATCTATATTCATTTTGTGAAAATATCAATCAATTTATGGTTTTTATGTGTTGCAGAATCGTGTCGAGGAAACCAAAGGACTTGTGGGCAGTTCGACTCTCCATTGGAACGTATCTTTTAGATGGTAAATATTTCAAAGCTTTGGAGCTCGAGGAAGAAGAAGCTAGTGATTGAGATTATGCCACGTAATTTTCAGATGTAATTTTGTAAGTAGTACTATTTTTAAAAATATTGCTAGTAAGAAAAAGGACAATTCTAATCCAAAATCCAAGTACCGAACCCGATCCGAAATTTTGAATATGCATTTTTTTCTCAACATTTCTCATGGCGCGAGAATCAAAGCTGTTTAATTTGGCTTTGTAACTAACCCGAACCCAAACGGGTACAACGGGTCGTAATGCGGGTCGCCCACGTTCATCGGCAACTGATCCACTGTCCTAAACCACGTCCGAGCCAACTTCCCGGTGAATCCATAATCTCCGAAGACAACATCAGCCACTCCCTGACCTTCCGTTCCCGGCAGCCACGCCGCCACGAGAGCGTCGATGCTCGAGATGTACGGCTGCATCACCACCGGACGCCCCGACACAACCACCACCACACATTTCACCGATCCGCAAACGTTTCCGATTGTGCTCGGACCTGGTTCCGCTATGGTTAAATTCGTGCTGTCTCCGAATCGCTCCGCGTACGGCGTCTCTCCGACGACCACGATTGCGTAATCGAACCCGCCGAACTTGACGAAATTGGCGTCGGGATTCTGATCGTAAACGACTTTTGTCGTCGGATCCACCGTGTTGTTCACTGCGGCGAGGATCGTTGTACCTGCAAAAATTCAATCTCAAATCGGTAACGCTCTTCCGAAAAATCCCAGCTTTCATTAGATTGCTCTGAATTCTGAAACTTCTTGTTGCCTATTGGTATGAAATTGATAGTCTCGAATGATCTTAGCATTTCAATTTTGGGGATTTGAGATACCCAAATGGTCTCGTCTTCTGATGATGAAGAAGAGATGATTTGATTGGAATGCATTTAGAGGAAAAGGTGTGTGTACCAATGGTGAGATTGTTGGCATTGAGTCCTTGCCAAGTGATAGTCCAGCCACCACATTGGTATCCCAAGTTATCAGCGTGTGTTCCTGCGACAAGGATCTTGTTGGCTTTCTTTGGAAGAGGAAGCAATGGCTTATCTGCATTTTCACCATTCTTCAACAACACTACAGACTTCCTCACTGCTTCCCTTGCCACTTCCCTGTGTTCCTGTTGAAGGGTGCAATGTAAAAGCTGGGCTCTTTATCTTAAAGCTGGTGCTTTTTTTTATCTTAAGTCTTTGAAAATTTACAGACCTTACAACCGAGTTTGTTGGCTAAGCTATGATCAGCCATGGGAGCCTCAAAGAGCCCCATTGTGAATTTGACTCTCATGATTCTCTCCACAGCATCGTCGATTCTGCTCATCGGGATGAGGTTTCTCTTCACCTGACTGGTTATGTCTTCGATTAGCTCGGTCAAGTTTGATGAACCCATGAACTGCACCACAAGATCTTAATCACATCAAGTGACAGCAAGTTTTGTTATATCAAAGAACCGTTTTGAGACACTGACCATATCGAGTCCAGCAGTGATAGCAGCATGAACAGAGTGTGAATAGTTAGCATGAATAGGCGTGGTGATCTGATCAACACCTAGAAAATCCGATATGACAATGCCCTGCAAACAGATTTTAAATCTCTCTTACTCAAGTGACTACTACTAGATGCTCTGCTTAAGCCGGATTGTTATAGTTACCTTGAACTTGAGCTTGTTCTTGAGGAAACCTGTGATAAGTTTCTTATTGGCGTGCATTTTCAACCCGTTCAAGGACGAGTAGGACACCATAACTGTTGCAACGCCCTTGTTTACAGCATCGTAATAAGCCGGCATGTGAATGTCGAGCAGACCATTTGAATTAACAACCGTGTCGTTTGCATTCATCCCTCTCAATGTACCTCCATCTCCAACAAAGTGTTTAGCACACGCTGCAACTTTTGTCCTGTAAGTTTTCTATTAGTTCAATATTCAACTCCATGATGAATCTTGACTTTGACTCATCAAAGTTTTACTTACTTTCCAGCGACGAAAGGAACGCCCTTTTGACCTGTGGGAAGATCACCTTGCAAGCCAGGTATGATCTCAGTCATCTGTTGAACTATTCTGTGATCCTCACTGTAGCTCTCGTAGCATCTTCCCCATCTAGGGTCCCTACACACCTGTATTCATAAGTGATTAATCACAAGTACAACAACTATATGTTTCCGCTTTGGTGCAGGTCATATTTTACTTACTGCAATACATGGAGCAAAGACGTATTGGATTCCCGTTGCTCTGACTTCAAGCGCAGTTGCTTCGCCAATCCTCTTCACAAGGCCAGGATCCCTAATAGATGCATACAACAGTAAGGAAACAATGTTTAACATTTGGAAATTGGATTCTCTATATGGAACTTGCCTGGTGACTCCGAGGCCTATGTTATGAGGGAAAATGGTGGCGTTGTAAGCGTTGTTGTGGCCATGAACAGCATCGATCCCGTAGATAATGGGAATCCCTAAGCGTGTCGAAAGAGCCGCCTTTTGCATCTCATTCACCATTTCCATCCAAGCTTCAGGACTTGCATTTGGCGCTGGCACGCTCCCTCCACCGCTAAAAGCACTCCCTGCACACATAACTCTGAAACATTTGAGTATTCGTGTAGGTTTGCAACAATGTTCTGAAAGGTACTGAATCGTACCGATGAAGTGGTTTTTAATGACTTCGGTTGTGGCATTGGCGCGTTCCACCTGAATCATCTGTCCGATTTTCTCTTCAAGAGTCATGTGGCTCATCAGGTTCTTGATCCTGACTTCTAATGGCTCCTTTGGGTCCTTATACTTGGCGTTCTCAAGTGGTTCTTTATTAGCTGACACGGCATAGCAGAGCAGAAGAAGCCCTAACGTATGTAGCAAGTAGCTCAAACTCTGCATCTTTGCTTCTCTCCTTCACACTCGACACCTGCTTATGATGAGTAACCAGTAAAATAGTTCAAGATTGATTATTGGTTAACCATTTGAGAAGGAGAAGACCAAAAGCGATATGATGACATTGGCGACGACAACGATGAGGATGATGTATATTACACTATGTTTTCGAGTGAGACAGGCACGATCAGAGGTTGAGATTTTGTTGTTTCGACTGAGACAGTAACAAGAGGCTGAGATTTTGTCGTTTATCTTTGTATTTGTGTTGTTACGTTTGTGAGATGATTATATGCAGAGACGAGATAGACAGTTCCGTGACTAGAAACAACATCAAAAGCAAATTTGATTCTATTCCTTTTCGTAAATAATACAATAAGATCTTAGCAAAAGTGTATTATAAACCAAATATATTTTCGAAAGATAACATATAAATTCAGATCGGATCAGAGCCTCATAAATTCAGCATTTTTACGAAATAAACCAAAGTACCAATCACAAAAACCCGGATTATAAGCCGGTTAGAGTTGAGAAACCTACTTATTGATTCGGTTAACATAACCGGTTAGAGTCAAAGCTCACAAAAGAAACCCTGCACACAGCATTGTCTAAGGCTTATAAACATATAAGAGGACTAAGAATCAGCAGAGCCTAGTCTCGAAGTTGAGAGTGATGCCCATACTGAAAAGCTCCTGGCACAGAAGCTTAGCTCCATAAGGCACATAGACCCTAACCACATGGTCCGGAGACTTGCACAGTCTACAATACGGCCCTCTGATCTTTCTCCCACTGCTTCCGCTTCCTGACCACTCTATCACACTTGCAGCGTTTTGACAGTTCCTGCAGATGTGCATCTGTGAAGAATCACTTAGCGTGAAGAGACGCTCGTGCAAGTTTGCGGATGCACCGTGAGCTATTAGGCAGTCTCGCTCCATCTCTCCAAACTTGATTCCGCCGAACCGCTTCCTGTCTGCAACTGGCTGGCGTGTGAGCGGGTGGACTGGTCCGGTGTTCCTGAACTTGACTTTGTCCTCTGACATGTGGACAAGTCGCTGGTAGAAAGTTGGCCCCATGAATATGAGTGAACGCATCATCTCTCCAGATCTACCATTGTAGACCCTTTCATTTCCCCATCTTGAAAATCCAGCCCTGGCCACAAATATTCACAATCGGTGATGAATCAGGAGTCAAGAATCAACAATAGTCTAAGAAACAGGTTCAAGGTCAGCAATTTGTACATCAGCAATTTTTACTCCCTAGGAAGCAAATGTCAAACAGTTATAGACTTATAGCATATCAGATATAACATTAAGACTTGTACTGTTTCATCCTTTTTCAATATTCCGTTTACGTTGCTAAAACCAAGTTGACAGTGTGAAGAGGGTACCTGTGAAGCTGGTCGGTGATTTCACTAATACTCGGAGTGGAGAAAGGAGTGGCATGGCGTGTCAGCTTAGTGTATGCAGCAGAGCTGCCCTCCTTCTTTTGGATAGGACAAGCTATACCTTTGGCGAGAGCAGCCTCCAAGAGTTGGCCCGGTGTTTGCCTTGAAGGGAAAGCGTGCGGGTTTATCACGATATCAGGAACTATGCCTTGGATCGTGAAAGGAAAATTCTCCTGTTCCTCTATATATCCTAGAACACCCTTCTGGCCATGCATGCTGGAAAACTTATCTCCAAGACATGGAGAACGAACCTGCAAAGATGTAAAATACAAATCAATGGAACATTAGACTAACTGAAAAGGATCTGTTAGCTCTCATAAGTATGATCTGGAAGACTGGAGCTTACCTGTCTCAGAGAAACCGTAGCAAAATTCTTCCCATCATCATTAGATGATAATACTACTTTTTGCACAATCCCTCTCTCAGTGTGCTTGAGTTTAGTACTATGATCAGCCCCGGATTCGGTACATTTTCCAATGACAATGTCACCACTGTGCATATTAGCACCAACATAAGGGAAGCCATCATCATCAAGGCTGTCAACTCTGCCAATTGTGCTCTGTGTCTTTCCAAACTGCACAAGCTCATCCATCTTCTTCCTTTTCTCCGAGTCTCGGCTGTCAACCTCTGCTTTATAGCTTCTAATCTGCTCTGAACGGAACATACCACGTTCTAATGAAGCCTTGTTCATCACGATGGAATCCTCTTGGTTGTACCCAAGGTGAACGTTCACAGCAACTATGGCGTTCTGGCCATTAAACAAAAAGTCTTTTTGAAGACATTCCGACGCCAGCGTCTTGAAAAGAGGCTTCTGGGGATAGAATAGCTGCTGGGACAGCGTATCACAGCGGCTGTTAGGGTTTGTTGATGAGAAACCAATAGCTTGTTGGCAATGCTTCTGGGACTGGTAGAGAACCCTCCTAGCATGATCGTGATTTGCAAATGGAACTATTGCACAACTCACACCCAACAGTAAAGACAGGTCCAACTCGCAATGCGTGTAACTCTTTGGTTCCTTCAGAATCTGTTTGATTCCCCATGCAGCTGAACAGTCTTCTTCTTCCTCAATCCCAACAAGCTCGAGAATCCCTTGGTCGAGAAGATGCTCAAACGAGTACTGTGATGGTTTAGTACTCTGCTTCAACTTGTGGAGATTTTCCACAACTAAGAGAGGCCGGAGTAATCTGCCAGCGTCAGTGAAAATCCTCACCTCGTTGTTGTCTTTATCGTGCTTGATTTCCATCTGCAAAGAACGTTGTTATATGTACAATGATATACAACGACATAGAGACATTTGTGAAGCAGAATAAAATCCAAAGTAACAAAGAAACTTGTTGACATAGAAGATACCTGACGGGGTAATTCACTTTGACGTCGCCTGCTTTTTAACTCTGCAACAAAG
The DNA here is from genome assembly GCA_902728155.2 of Microthlaspi erraticum. Classification (NCBI taxonomy): domain Eukaryota; kingdom Viridiplantae; phylum Streptophyta; class Magnoliopsida; order Brassicales; family Brassicaceae; genus Microthlaspi; species Microthlaspi erraticum. The sequence continues at coordinate 137,420 of CACVBM020001089.1, forward strand.
TATTCAGAATCTGATGATACTCCAACCCAGTCTCCATTAATAAGAACTTTATGTTTGCCACACAGGTTTGTGCTAGTATCGTCCACTAGCTCTTCCATTCCACAGTCATAGAGCTTTTCCACCACAGGCTCCAAAACATGAGTGCTAACAAGTCCAAGGAGAGACATGTTCTTCACCAGACCACAGTTTTCGCCATCTGGAGTTGACAAAAAGCATACTCTTCCCCAGTGAGAGGGATGCCTGTGGCCAACATCACAAACAATGCAGTCATAGTTAGTTTTTTAAAGCCTTAAGTGCAATGTTAAGTTTCCAACACTGATAAATCTCATTGTCGAAATTTTCTTAATGGCAGTATCATCTATACACTATAGGACTCTGTAGGATTCAGTGGTCACCATTACAATCTAAATGTAATAGATTAACATGAATAACTGATAAGACAGACTGAAGACATGTAAAGTTGAGTAATGCAGACCATACAGCAATCTTTTAGCACGTGTGATATAATTCAAACAAAGAGGAGGTGGAAATTTCACTTACGGATATCTAGCATCTCCAACCTTGCCAGTATACAGGACTTGCTGTCGCGTTCTCCTCAGATCAATCAGAGTCTGCAATGGATTGGCACGACCCAGATTTGCTACAACGCCATGAACCCTTTCCATCTTCCTGAAAGGATGACACCATTGTCCAGTGGAGAAGGCTCTACTAAGCCCATTTGTGATAATGGAAGCATCCATATAATGGTCGATCGGCTTCAAATCACCATCGCCTGTGAGGTGTCGCTGCATGGCCTTGGTCATGGCTCTTCTAGCATGTGACAGATGCGCCCTTATCTCCCTCTCTAGCAGTTCTCCAGCTAGCTCTATCCTCTTGTTCCTAAAGCTATCTCTATTCTCACATTGTCGTTTCCCAGCATATGCATTCAGAAGACACTTCACCATATAGCCCATGAAACGTGCTTTCTGTTTCAAACTTTTGAGGCCTGGAAACAAGTACATCCGCAAGCACTCAGCCACACTTTCGCCGGGTGGGAATTTAGTGCTCTTTATCTGCTCTTCAACATATTCCATAGCATTTTTCCCATAGCGAAAGGCTTCGCAAACCGCATCAGATTCGTGGATAGAAGCTACAAGACTGTTGGTAATGCTTGCATCATCACCGTCAAATGCAATGAGATCCATAGCCTCTTTGTCTGATGAAACTCCCAGCGCAAAGAATAGGATCCAGACAGGGATCTCAGTCGACAGGAAGTACACTGTCAGTACTTTCTCCCTTCTCTTGTAGTCTTCTGATTTCTGATCCTCTGTGAGACGTACAATGAATCTGTTCCTTTTGTTTTCGGACCTGAAGGAGACTGTCCATGGTGAATTAGAAATCCACATTCTCGTTATGCACATCTGTTCTTGAGCTATGAAGACCTGTAAAACACAATACATTCATGTTAGGAACTTGTATGATAGCTTCAGCTTGACAGTATACATTTGAAAGAGAAAAACTAAATTTCCAATGTCAATAGTGAAACAGATTAGGCAAACAAGTGTGAAGCATACATAGAGATTCATGTGAAGAACTCATAATCCAGCCACTAAGCTATATAGTAAATCAGTTCACAATAGAAATCCCATGACAGTGGATATACAAGAAGTTGCCAAACTACTGTAACTCACCTTCTCAGCTCCCTTAATCACAAAATATCCACCCTGGTCAAAGGCACAATCCCCCTTTTTGTAGTTTTCCTCCTTATTCCCTTTCTCGCCTGAGTTGCAAAGGACAGATTTCACCATCACTGGAATCCTACCAATTGGAATGTCCTGCTTTTTGACATCTAATATCTGCTTCTCGACATAATCGTCTCGCCCTGTCTTGAATTTGTCGCTTTTAACAACCTTTTTGATGAACACCTAGTCAATTTACAAAGCGGAGAGACAGTTAAGACGAATATATAATCTTCAACAAGAATAAGATACAAGGACAGCAAAACAGAAACTTAAGCATTCCATACAAGCACAAAGCACACAATTAAACAATAAATAACCCCAAGATGTTGCCTTTTATATTCCATTGCATATGTTATTTAACACTCTAAGACTACATAGACACGAATCAGTATGCAGCTATTGCAAAAATGTTGCCTTTATTGAGTATTCAAGCAAATGGAATCATCATCCATCAATTCAAGACAATTTACTTCACTTGAACAAAGAGTTTGTAAGTTTCCTTACCTCAACTTGGACGTTTACAGTCATCCGAGCAGAGTAGGTCATGTTCTGAAGCCTGGCATGCCATGGGAGTAACTGAAGCTCCTTTCCACCGGAAAAGAATGAGGGCTTCTCCACGCTGACTTCCCCGAACTTCACCGTTGCGTATCTCCAATCCTGAAGAACCTTATCGTGGTCCTTGTTCTTCGTTGGATCAAAAGACGGCTCCACGACCATCTCCCCGAATGAATCAAACACCTTCTGAAGCCCGTGTTCGATGAAGAAGTTGTAGGAATTGAGCTGATGACTTACAAGTCCATACTCTTCAAAGAAAGATGTTGAAGCTTTTCTGCAGAAATTCTGGAGAAACTTTTCTCCTAGCTCAGAGAGATCGATCTCGTCGATGTCCATGTCGTTTATGTCCATCTCCACACACTGTCACAAACGGAAACAGAAACCCACACCAAGACACAGACTTTATATGAAAAATCATCAACAACGGGCAAATGCATGTTTCGACAACGAAACTGCTAATCAAGACCAAAACTTTCTTCAAAAATCGGGACCGTAGAAGCTAGAAACCGTAGACTAAAGCATATTTCTTTCGAATTTCAAACTTAAAAGCAGAATCAAAGCGTAACCCTTAAAATGGGTACCTGGGTTGCTTCAGACGGAAACGATGAGGTGAAACGGCGGTGGCTGGTGAGAGAAGCGTAAACGTCGTCGGAAAATTGCTGATAGATGCGGAGAATCGCAGCTAGCAGACGCAAAAGCGTAATTCCAAAGGTCACACCTTTTTCAAAGCAGTCGACGAGAGGAGTGAAGAAGAAAGACTGTCGTTTGTGCGCTAAGTTGAATCAAGCTACAGGGGTATTTCCGTCAATTGGACTAGTAACTTCCATTTTCAGAAACATTAGCTGTTGCACACACACACACACAAAAAAGATAACTTTAAGCTTGCAATTTCAAAAATTTCAGAGTTTTTCTGAAAAAGAATGTAGTGAATACAACAAAAGTTGGCAGATTTGCAAAAACCGGAGAGAATATTATACAGATTCTCAATGACAAATAACAGAATTTGGTTCAAAACATGGATGCTTATAACACTAGTTTTTGTAGACAAAGCCTCAACATTAACATAAGCAAAACAAAAACCCACAAAATTGTTCGTTGGGTCCTTACAATATCATTCCTTTTCTTGCTCAATCACTAAACTTATTGCCTCCGGAACCATAGAGGAAGAAAGAGTCTACAATTAGTATGCTTTTGTGGTCAACCCGAAACCGAACGGGTACAAGGGGTCGTAATGCCGATCGCCAACATTCATCGGTAGCTGCTTCACAGACTTGAACCACGTCCGAGCCAACTTCCCCGTGAACCCATAATCACCAAACAGAGCATCAGCCACTCCTTGACCTTCCGTTCCCGGAAGCCAAGCCGCCACGAGGGCATCAACGGTCGAGACATAAGGCTGGATCACCACTGGACGGCCAGAGACAACAACCACCACACACTTCACTGACCCGCACACGTTCCCTATCGTGCTTGGACCAGGTTCACTTATGGTCAGGTTTGTGCTGTCCCCAAACATTTCAGCATAAGGCGGCTCCCCAACCACCACAATGGCGTAGTCAAATTTGCCCGACTTCACGAAGTTCGCATCGGGGTTTTGGCTGTAGACGACTTGTGTCCCTGGAGCCACAGTATTCTTCACAGCCGTGAGGATAGTTGTACCTGTGCAATATAAAACCAAACTCAAGTTTATACATGATACTGTAACATGACATGGTATTAACATATTAAACCAAAAGAGGAGAAAGAGGAGTTTATGAGTAAAGATACCGATGGTGTGGTCGTTGCCGTTAAGGCCTTGCCAGGTGATGGTCCAGCCACCACATTGATATGCCAAGTTATCAGCGTGTGTTCCCGCCACAAGGATCTTCCCTGTTTTCTTAGGCAGCGGAAGCAACGGTTTAGCGCCTGTCTTACCGTTCTTGAGCAGCACTAGAGATTTCCTCACTGCTTCACGAGCTAGTTCTCTGTGTTCCTGTCGACATTGCAGAAGTGTTTCTATTCAGTTTCATGCTAATGATTTTGTAACGATAGGTATGGTGAGTAACAACAGAAGATAAATATATCAGACCTTGCTACCAAGGTGGTTGGCAAAGCTGAGATCAGCCAGTGGCTCTTCAAAGAGTCCCATTGTAAATTTGACCCTTAAGATTCTCTTCACGGCATCATCAATCCTGCTTATCGGAATCAGCTTCTTCTGTATCTGACTGTTGATTTCGTCTATAAACTCGGTGAAGTTGTATGGAACCATGATCTGCATCAGAGAGAGAGGGAGAGAGACACACATCAATCACGTAACTATGCATCGCATACCAAATAAATGAAAATAGAAGCACTTTGGAGACCGACCATGTCAATTCCAGCGCTGATTCCCGCATAGACAGAGTATGAATAGTTAAGATGCGGAGGAGTTGTGATCCTATCAATCCCCTGCCAATCCGAGATGACAAAGCCCTGCACGAAAACAGATACAAGGGCTGTTAGGACTAAAACACAGAAGATTAAACGAGTCCACAGGTATCATTTCTTACTCTGAACTTCAACTTGTTCTTGAGAAAACCCGTGACAAGTTCCTTGTTAGCATGCATTCTCAAACCGTTCCAGGCAGAGTAAGACACCATAACCGTTGCAACACCCTTGTTTACGGCATTGTAATATGCAGGCATGTGAATGCCAAACAGCCCGTTCGAGTCAATCACTGTGTTGTTCTCGTCTATCCCTCTCACTGTACCTCCATCTCCCACAAAGTGCTTAGCACAAGCCGCCACTTTTGTCCTGTGACAGTAAGAAACTCATTCAAGTCAAATACTACTCAGTACTTAATTGAAATGAATCTAGCCAAAACAACAAAATACTAAGTAGCTTTAATGAGACATCAGCCCAAATGTAAAAAAAAAAATATACAAGTGGGACTGTATAGATGAAAGAGACAATAACTTCAAACTGGTCCTACAGTGGCAGAAAATTCAAACCAGGACTCTTTAAGAACCTGTCTGAATCCTATAAATAGAGTTGAAAACAGAGCACATGGATTGGCTAATATCTTATCAAGAAGCTTTTCAACACTCAAGGACCACCACAATTCTAAATAAAATCACGCGCGTGAACACGACTCAAGACATTTCCCCACTTTGATCATCAAGACTCAAACATACATAAGCAACTCAAATCTTAACCAAATCCAGTCGAAAATGAAAGCAACTTAAATAACAACAAAGGTCGTTCCTAGAACGTCTTCAAGAGCCAAAGAGATGTTGCCTTAATTGCACAATTATATAGGTAAATATTACAGGCAAAGTTACTTACTTTCCACCTACAAAGGGAACACCCTTTCTCTTGGTAGGAATGTCTCCTTGCAAACCGGGGATAATCTCAGTCATCTGTTGGACAATTCTGTAATCCTCACTGTAGCTCTCGTAGCATCTTCCCCATCTCGGATCTCTGCAAACCTGTCAAAAGCATAAATACAGTATTTAGCAGGCACCTTCCAAGATAAGACTACCTTCATAAATACAGTGTTAGCTTCATTATACTTACTGCAATACACGGTGCAAAGGCATATGGGATTCCTGTCGCTCTAACTTCAAGAGCAGTTGCTTCCCCAATCCTCCTCAGAAGCTTAGGGTCCCTGAAACACACAGAACAAAGATTTTAAATCCCATAGTCTTGAAAAACTCAATTCAACATAGTCATACATAAGCAGTCAAGGCCTTGTTGGAGAAGCTTGCCTGGTGACTCCAAGTCCAACATTGTGAGGGAAAATGGTGGCGCCGTAGACATTGTTGTGACCATGAACAGCATCAATCCCATAGATCATTGGGATTCCAAGGCGTGTCGAAAGAGAAGCCTTTTGGATCTCATTGACCATGTTCACCCAAGTCTCAGGAGTCGCCTTTTCAGAAGGCACACTTCCTCCACCACTCAACACACTCCCTATATGTATACAAAACCCCAAAATGTCAACTCTTTTAGACATTACCTCGAACACTTGACAGACTTATTTCCTCAGATTTCTTTCTGCTTACCGATGAAGTATTTCTTCATGACTTCAGGTGTAGCGACGCTGCGTTCGATCTGAACCATTTGGCCAATCTTCTCTTGGAGAGTCATGCGGTTCATCAAGTCCCTGATTCTTGCACCCAAAGGCTGTTTTGGGTCCTTGTACTTCAAAGAACCTCCAGGAGCAGCAGCAGCAGCCACGGTATAGCACAGCAGGAGAAGACATAACACCTTACTCAGAGTCCCCATTTTCGTCTTCTTCTTCTTCTTTCTGTTACTGCAGATAATCAGATCTAAGAACTTAGTCAAAGGAACTGTTCCATTGCAGATGAAACAAAATATCGCCAGAAAACAACAGTCAGCTGGAGAAAGCAAGAGCAAGATTTCTGAAGAATAGTGAAACAGAGTTGGTTCTAAAACTGAAACATTTCGCAAATCCGAAAACTTTAGGTGAAGGAAAGAACAGGAAGGTGCATTACTGGAACGAGCTGGAAAAAAAATCAAATCTTTTTCGTTTTTAACTGGAAAAATCAGATCTTCACTGATGAAGAAACCCAGATGAGATGTTAAAATGGGGGAAACAAACAAAAAAACAGACTCAAGAATATATTCGGAGTTGATACCGTTTATAATTACGATTGGAGAAGAAGAAGAAACTTACAGTCTTGGAAATGGGGCAGTGAAAGACAGAGGAGGATGGGGTTAAAACGGATTTTTTTAATTCTTGGGAGTGTTGAGTGTTGAATGATCTCTCCTCTCTAGGAAGACGATAGAGAGGTACTCTAATGGCAGATAGAGAGAGAGAGAGAGAGAGAGTGAGATCTTGAGAAGTGTGCTCCTCTGCTTCTTCCTGCTTTAATAACACTCAAAAAGTTGCTCTCCTTTTTCCACGTAATTTCCCTTCTTTTTCTTTTCAAGATCTTAAGCAAATTTTCTTACTCAGCTTTTTTACCGCACTTAATTACTCTATCCGAATTATACGGAACCATGACGGGTGATTTCTGATTTGCGTATAACAAATCGTATTACTTGGCGTAAAAGCTGATTAACCCAATAAATAAACGAAGAAAGATCTATCCACTCATCAAGATAAGATAGTCACTCACAAGTCTTAAAATTCGGCACGACTAGTGAAGACATTTAAGTCAATGGTACATATCATCATATTCGTGTATATATAATGACAAGTGACAAACATACAATGCCAATTAATGCCGTGACTTAATATCAATGTTACCAAAGTCTTCTTAGTCAATGAAATACTTCTGACCCCAAAAAAAGGTTTTGGTTGTATGATAATACGTTTTGGTTATCTTAATAGTCTTACAATATCTGGCTCTATTTTAAGAGCCTTGATGTTGATGCTAATGCAAAGTGCAAACGGTATTAAACAAAAGATAAGAAGATGGTAGTATGGTACAGTGCTTAGTTAATTATATGGTACAGTACTTATACGTAACAGTGTCCTTGGTTAATGGTTACTAAAACAGATAAGACAAAGAATTAATATTTAAGTTAAGAAGAAACTTGAAAAAAGGAGAAATGTTTAGATGCTCTGGAGAGTGAGCAACGAATATTATCGATTTAGAATCAATCAATCATATGAGGGATCGTGTTAAGATGCTTTGGAGGCCCCAGGTTCCACCACGTTAGGCGTTAGCCGCGTTACACTCCAAACGGACACATTTCGCTTTCCAGATCTCTTATAACGGCTACAATTTCTCACTTTTTTTAGTCCTAGTCTCTTAAGATAATATAGAGCATAGTTTGGCCCACGCAAAAAAATGATAATGGAGCATAGTTTGACAAAACAAAAAGAGAGAAGATAATCGAGCATAAATGCATAATAAGTTGTTTTGAAAGTGTGTGTGTGTGGTTTCATATGATTCATTTTTTTTTTTAATTAACATGTTTGCATCAAACTGATATCAAGCAAGATAACTACTCTTAGTCTTAAAAAATATAGTGACGTTCATCTCATGAAGGAATCCACATGAAGATGAATTTAGAAGCCTGATGGTACGTAACCCAAACTAAAGAAAAACGAGATTGTTTCTTTCTTTTAAGGATGATATTAGAAAATCTGTCGTTTTCATTATTTTCAGTCAAGGCATGTGCATGATTTTATAAACCATTAATCTACTACATAGTCTACATATTTGCAGAGATTATTGAAGGATATAATACTTTTATTTTGCCGACAAAAAAGAAAATTTATAGAATTTCTTTTACGTTTGGTTTACTGGTTATTGAGCAGGAATCATTGGGTTTGGGTGTTTTTTTTTTTTTTTTTTTTTTTTTTTGTCAACAAACGGTTTGGGTGTTTAAAAGAGAGTTTTGTCTTCTAACGAACTATATAATAAAGTGCAGTACATGTGTCCAGCAGCATTAGCGCTAACTTGCATTTGCTTAAAGTCTATACCGACAAATTAATACTGTATGTAACATGAATTTCCTTTAGTGGACATAATATTTCATGATGGGCCTAACATATACACAATTCTCTCTAATAGGCTGTTAATTAAGGTTGATGTTCTACCTGATTACTAATTGGGATTAAGCTTGCTTTTTTCCTCTACAAAAGCATTTGGTGTGGGGGAGATCAACTATGTTCTGAATTCGAGTGGTGATTGTATATAAATGACTGGTTTAATTTGTCCTTGATGTCCGATTCTTAACTACTGCAAAAACAAACAAAAAAGTCAACCCTAATTTAAACAAAGAGTACCGGTCTGGAACAGTTCTTTCAAATAATTAAGCTAACCAGGTTTAGGTATTTTTGAAATTGGTTGACAAAAAGTTACTATCTTGAAACTATGTTTTAAAATTTTAAACTTCGAACGAAGAACTGAAGTCTTGAATCCAGAAAACTAAGGCGTGATAGCGTTAAACTATACGTTGAAAGAAGAGACTAATTGTTACAAGAAAATTCGACATAATGGTACAGACTTCCAAACTATAGTCTTCGATAGCTGTATGAAGGACACATTTTTTATTCTCGATTAGGACATCCGATAGAATTTTATAAACAAATATGTCCACCTGATCTTTTTCATCAATCTGTCTCCACTAACCACCACTATATAAATAGTTAAAAAATTAGCTACACTAATCTATTATTTTTCTTCCTCATTCAAAATTACCACATGTATTCAATCATTATGCACACTAATACACTACCATTTGATTATAAATATTTCCGGACAAATTATTTTGTGTATCATTTTGGTCCTTTCCTGGACCATACGAATTAAAGAAGTAAGGTCTAACTTTCTAACCATGAATTTTATCTCGGCTGCTCTGACTATTCCGTCCAGAGTCCCATCAAAACGCATTGTCAGATTTAACTACCTAGTTACTGTCTCTGTCTGTACTGCATAGTTTTGTACATAGGGTTATATGTCTTTTCGTGCTTAAGGTTATGTCTTTTTGAGGAGTTTCTGATGGTAACTTATACTAGTGATTAATTTGTCGAACAGGTAGAGAAATTGACTGAAAATAATCATTCATATAACACATATTTAGACATCCATAATTCAGGAATCAATAACGATCGTGGCCTCGCAGGCTTTGTTTTTCTCACATATTTAAACGCACTATACTTTGTTGAAAAATGGATTATATATTATTCAACGTTCATTTTGTTTATTTGAAAAAAGAAAACACAATTTTCCAAGAGATCTGGACAACCAGACAAGATTTTTGCGAACCAATATCGCCAGCTTTATATTTTTTTACATATTTAAATGCACCATACATTTTTCAACAAAGTTGAAAATATTGATATTCAATACTTCAAAATAAAATGAAAAATTCTTACCAAGTCAAGTCAGGTTCAATTTAAACTTAGAGTGTTGTTACTTCTTTTTTCTTTCTGTTTCTATACTTTTATCATTCATATCCACATGAATCACATCTAGTCTAGCTTGACAAAGAAAAGAGAGATTCACGTGTAGTAAAGTAGCTGTATACAATATGTAAACGATAAGAAAATACAAGTAAAAGTTTGATTTGTCTAAAGGTTCTTTTCAATCAAAAGACTAAAAAAACATATGATGGAGATGGAGTATATATTTAAGGTAATTGTTAGCATTATCTTTCACAAAGCATAAAAAGAAAAAACCTACCTAATGATCACAACACGTAACCATACGCCAACGCTACAAATATTCTATTAATTCACTAATTATTTTATGAAATAAAAAAATTAGATCTATTTATGACGACAAATCTTGTCGTGTGACTAAAGAGGAATAAGACTTTGTCAGTTACACATAGCACGAAACCAAAACCAAATCCATATCCAACATTAAACTGAGATATGAATCGGTGTCACTGTAACTAAATTTTGTGGTCTTACAAAAAGAAAAAAGCTAAATTTTAAGGTTAATCTGTTCTGAAAGCAGTCAGAAAATCAATGGGTGAGCAGAAAGTGATTGAAGAAATAGAAGAAGCGATGAAGAGCAAGACTTCTATGGTTTTCGCCATTAATGGTGAAAGATTCGAGCTCGAGCTCTCTTCCCTTGATCCTTCAACTACACTCATCGATTTCTTGCGCAACAAGACTCCTTTCAAGAGCGTCAAGCTCGGCTGTGGCGAAGGTACGATAATACAGTAAACCAAATTTTACTTTTAATTCTAATCTTCATGTTCTTGAGTCTTTTGTCTGAGAAAAAGAGTTAAATTCAATAGAAAAAATTCCCCCAAAAGATAGTAGAAATTGCAAGATTAACTGATTCCTTTTCAAAGACTGATTCGATTCCGACTCCGGATTTTAAGCACTGATCTGCGCATGCATTTCTTGAACAATCCACAAATAGTTATACAATTTTTAGAAGAAAAAAATATATTTTCAAAGTGTTTTTGCAAGAAGTGTAAATTGCAAACGCCAATTTATCTGTTTGACTTTTTCAATAAACAGGTTTTTGCTTTATAGCGTTTGGCTTTTGCTTTTTGTGTTCTAAGTAAATATATCTTCTCTGGACGCAGGTGGTTGTGGCGCTTGTGTTGTTCTTCTCTCAAAGTATGATCCATTGCTCGAGAAGGTCGATGATTTCACAGTCAGCTCTTGTCTCACGCTCCTATGCAGCATCGACGGCTGCTCCATCACTACCTCAGAAGGCCTCGGCAACAGCAGAGCCGGTTTCCACGCTGTCCACGAGCGTATCGCCGGTTTCCACGCCACGCAATGCGGTTTCTGCACTCCTGGAATGAGCGTTTCCATGTTCTCCGCTCTCTTGAACGCTGACAAGTCTCATCCTCCTCCTCACAACGGTTTCTCAAACCTCACGGCTGCTGAAGCAGAGAAGGCTGTGTCAGGGAATCTATGCCGGTGCACCGGTTACAGACCGCTCGTGGACGCTTGTAAGAGCTTCTCAGCTGACGTGGACATCGAAGACCTCGGATACAATTCCTTTTGCAAGAAGGGAGAACAAAACAGAGCCGAGGTTTTAAAAACTTTGCCTTGTTATGATCATGCAACATCTCAAGTCTGTAAGTTTCCTGAGTTCTTGAAGGAAGAGATCAAGAACGGTATGGTTCTTGATCCAAGAAAGTACAGATGGTCAAGCCCTGTGAGTGTCTCGGAGCTTCAGGGGTTATTATCAGAGGCTGAGAATGGAATGGCGGTTAAGTTAGTTGCGGGTAACACGAGCACAGGGTATTACAAAGAAGAGAAACAGAGGACGTACGAACGGTTTTTCGATGTAAGGCGGATTCCGGAGCTTGCTGTGGTGAGAAGAGATGAGAAAGGAGTTGAGTTAGGAGCTGCTGTGACTATATCGAAAGCTATTGAGGTTTTGAGAGGTGAAGAGAATGTTTCTATGTTGGAGAAACTGGCGGATCATATGGAGAAGATTGCGAACAGGTTCGTGAGGAACACGGGGACGGTGGGAGGAAACATCATGATGGCGCAGAGGAAACAGTTTCCTTCGGATCTCACAACCATACTTGTAGCTGCTAGAGCAACTGTGAAGATCATGAGTAGCGGCTCTGGTCAAGAAGAGTTTACCTTTCACGATTGAGTTAGAGCCGGGGACAGCACCAATATCGAAGACGCCTTACAGGATGGCGCCAGCTGAGTTGGCAGAGCTGAAGAAGCAGATAGAGGACCTTTTGTCTAAGGGGTTCATTCGACCGAGTGTTTCACCGTGGGGAGCACCGGTGTTGTTTGTGAAGAAGAAGGATGGCAGTTTCAGACTTTGTATCGATTACAGAGGTCTTAACCGAGTCACTGTGAAGAACAGGTACCCACTCCCGAGGATTGATGAGTTGTTGGATCAGTTGAGGGGTGCTACTTGGTTCTCCAAGATTGACTTGGCATCGGGGTATCATCAGATCCCGATAGATGAGGCAGATGTCAGGAAGACTGCTTTCAGGACGCGTTATGGGCATTTTGAGTTTGTGGTTATGCCTTTCGGTTTGACTAACGCGCCGGCAGCCTTCATGAGATTGATGAACGACGTGTTCAGGGAGTATTTGGACGTGTTTGTCATCATTTTCATTGATGATATTCTGGTATACTCGAGGAGTCAGGAGGAGCATGCGACTCACTTGAGGTTGGTTCTGGAGAAGCTTCGGGAGCAGAAGCTTTTTGCTAAGTTGAGCAAGTGCAGTTTCTGGCAGCGAGAGATGGGATTTCTTGGCCACATTGTTTCTGCAGAGGGAGTTTCTGTGGATCCGGCTAAGATTGAGGCTATCAGAGATTGGCCTAGACCTAGTAGTGCCACCGAGATCAGGAGTTTTCTGGGTTTGGCAGGATACTACAGGAGGTTCGTCAAGGGGTTTGCTACCATGGCGCAGCCGATGACGAAGTTGACCGGGAAGGATGTCCCTTTTTTGGTCAGCTGAGTGTGAGGAGAGCTTTAGTCAGCTCAAGGAGATGTTGACTACTACACCAGTGTTGGCGTTACCCGAGCCAGGGAAGCCTTACATGGTGTATACAGATGCTTCAGGCATTGGTCTTGGTTGTGTGCTGATGCAGGAGGGCAGAGTGATAGCATATGCTTCGAGACAGTGGCAGGGCAGTGAGCGTAACCGTCCTACACATGACTTAGAGTTGGGAGCAGTGATCTTCGCGTTGAAGATTTGGAGGTCTTACTTGCTAGGTGAGACAGTACAGGTCTTCACGATCACAAGAGTTTGCAGCATATCTTCACTCAGCCGATGATGAACGCGAGACAGACGCGCTGGGTTGAGTTCTTGGCGGACTATCAGGTGAGCATTAACTACCATCCGGGCAAGGCTAACCTAGTGGCGGACGCGTTGAGTAGACGGAGGTATGATTCCGCAGTTGAGCGAGATGTGGAGTCTCTAGTTGGCGAGATCAGTACCTTGCGTTTGTGTGCCATTTCGCAGGAGCCTTTGGGTTTAGAGGCAGTGGATCAGGCGGATCTACTTAGCAGGATCAGAGTTGCTCAGCAGAGTGATCAGAGTTTGCTGGATGCGACGAGAGTGACTGGTTCTGAGTATGAGGTCTCTGCGAATGGGACTATCTTGGTTCGTGGGCGAGTTTGTGTGCCTAAGGATGTGGAGTTGAGACATCAGATTTTGGGAGAGGCTCACGCGAGCAAGTTTTCCATTCATCCGGGAGCGACCAAGATGTACCATGACCTCAAGAGGTACTATCATTGGGTCGGGATGAAGAGGGATGTAGCAGACTGGGTTGCGAAGTGCAACACTTGTGCCTTGGTGAAGGCAGAGCATCAGGTTCCGGGTGGTCTTTTGCAGAGTTTACCCATTCCAGAGTGGAAGTGGGACAGGATTACGATGGATTTCGTGGTTGGACTACCTGTTTCGAGGACTTTCGATGCTATCTGGGTGATTGTGGATCGGTTGACTAAGTCCGCACATTTCTTGGCCATCAAGAAGACAGATGGAGCTGCTGTTTTGGCTAGGAAGTTTGTGCGAGAGATTGTGAGGCTGCATGGAGTGCCAGCTAGTATTGTGTCAGACCGTGATCCCAGATTCACTTCAGAGTTTTGGAGGGCGTTTCAGGCAGAGATGGGCACTAAGGTGCATTTGAGTACAGCTTATCATCCGCAGACAGATGGTCAGTCAGAGAGGACTATTCAGACTTTGGAGGATTTGCTGAGGATGTGTGTGTTGGATTGGGGTGGCCATTGGGCAGATCACCTGAGCTTAGTTGAGTTTGCATACAACAACAGCTTTCAGGCGAGTATTGGCATGGCTCCATTTGAGGCTTTGTATGGGAGGCCATGTAGGACACCCCTATGCTGGACCCAAGTGGGGGAGCGCAGCATGTATGGAGCTACTTATGTTCAGGAGACGACAGAGAAGGTTCGTGTTGTGAGGCTGAACATGAAGGAGGCTCAGGATAGGCAGAAGAGTTATGCAGATAGACGCAGACGAGAGCTTGAGTTTCAGGTTGGAGATAGAGTTTATCTCAAGATGGCTATGTTGAGGGGTCCTAACAGATCCATAGCAGAGAACAAGCTGAGTCCGCGTTTATGGGTCCGTTTCCAGTAGTGGAGCGAGTTGGGCCATTGGCTTACAGGCTGGAGTTGCCTGAGATTATGAAAGCCTTTCACAAGGTTTTTCATGTGTCGATGCTGAGGAAGTGTCTTCACCCTACAGAGGAGTTAGTGGCTAGGATTCCAGAGGATCTTCAGCCAGATTTGACAGTGCCGGCAGTGCCTGTGAGGATTTTAGAGAGGAGGGAAAAGGTTCTGAGGAACAAGAGGATTCCCTTACTGAGGATTTTGTGGGATTGCAGTGGTTCTACAGAGGAGACTTGGGAGCCAGAGGCAAAGATGAAGTTGAAGTTCAGGAAGTGGTTCGACAAGCAGGTCGAGGAGTGAGCTTATTTCATCTTTGTAGCCTCAGTTGTTATTTTTGGCTTTGGTGTTATTGTATTTTCGTTTTCGTTGTAACGATATACATTTTGGAGTTTTAATGAGATGCAGTTTTTCCTCATTTTGCCTTGTGTTGTGGTATTCGGATGTTACACATGTTTGACCAGTTTTTGGTTGTGAGACGGTCTAATCTTATGGTTATAGACATTTTCCGGAATTTTTACTCTAAGGATTGCGATCCTGAATAACTCATCATGTTTTTGGAGACTTCGTTCTCTGGCAGACTCTCTGGGTGCAAGTAGGCCTCAGTTGAGTGTACTTATCTGGGTGCAAGTAGGCCTCAGTATAAGCGTTTAGTTCATTTGGGTGCAAGTGGGCCTCAGTATGGACGCGGTTCGTCTGGGTGCAAGTGGGCCTCAGTGCGGACCGGTGTGGACTTGTCTGGGTGCAAGTGGGCCTCAGTACAAGTTGTTTGGTGTGATGATGAGTTAGGAGTGAAATTTTCTTGGAACGTGTTTATGACATAAGATATGACGTTTGTCTCGGGGATCAAGTGAGGATCTCCGGTGTTGCGGCCTTGCGAGGTTGGGTTTTGTGGTCTTTGTGACGTTTGTTGGGATTCGAGGACGAATCCAGTTTAGTGGGGAAGAGTTGTAACATCCATAAACCAAAAATAAAAATTGGGAATTTTGTCGGTTCAATTTAAGTGAATTGGTTTGGGTCGGTTTAGTGGAGAAAGCCCTAAAATCAAGTTTAAAGAGTGCAGCCGTCTTCTCTTTGGAGAATTTTCGAGTTCAGATGCTGTAGAGGAGAAAAGTTGAGTTTTTGGAGAGATTTTCGAATTTTACTGTTCATCGGCACTGTTCATCGGGTACTGTTCATCGGTACTGTTCATCGGTACTGTTCATCGGTACTGTTCATCGTTGGTACTGTTCATCCGCGATTCGGCACTGTTCATCGTCCTTCCTTTTTCCTTCAGTTTCAGTCATTGTCAAGGTGAGTGCATGACTGTGGGTCCGTGATTTGCTAGATTAGATTTGGTTTGTGGTTGTTCTTGATGAGTTTATGTTTTTAATTGTTATTTTTATGATATTTTGGTTGTTCATGTGATGAATTGTGTGTTTGTGTGGTTTAATCTGGTTTAATTGAATTTAATTGATTTGATTCTGGTTTATCTTGGTTCAATTGAATTTAATTGGTTTAATTGAATTTAATTGGTTTAATGGAATTAAATAGATTTAATTCGGATTTAATTAATTAAATAATATTATTTAAAATATTATTTTAATTATTTTAAAATATGGAAAATTATTATTTAATTATGAGAATTATTTAATAATTGAGAAATTGAGTTTTAATTATTAAAAGTTATTTAATAATTGGAAAATGGTATTTAATAATTATTGAAGTTTATAAATATTATTAAATATCTAGTAAATTGCGTAAATGGCTCGTAGGCAGAGTGATTGCCTCACTAAGTATTTATTAAATACTTACGCAACTCCATTCCAATGTGTTGCAGGTAAAAGATTTGTGTGATCGCGGAATCAAGGCTGAAGAGGGGGATGATAGGATGTTTACTGTTTTATTGTTTTGCATTATTTTGCTAGACTTGTTTAATTATTATTTGCTTCCGCTGAGCTGATTTATTTGTTATTGATATTTTATTTATTTAATTTATTTTTAAGACCTTCGCTAGAACTGATTAATATTTATTAAAAAAAAAAAATGTTGGTTGTTTCATTATTAAACATTTGATCGAATTTTAAAGAATGATTTTAAAATTAGAGAAAGAAAATCAAAAAAATTTGCTTTGATGAGTTTGTGAATAGAAAAATGAGAATACAGTTTTTATAGAGGGTTCATGTAACCAATTTCATACGGTTTTATGAGTTTGTGGATGAGAAAAAGAGAATACAATAGCTCTCTTTTTTATAGGGGGTTCATATAACCAATTTCATACAGTTTTATGATATTTAGTTTACATACCTATTCCATGTACTAATAAGAATTTTTAAAATAGGGTTTATGTAACCTATTTCATACAGTCTTAGGATATTTAGTATTCCATGTACTAATAGGTATACTTTATTACATTATTTTCAATTTATAATATAAATTTTCGTTTTTATTAGAAAATATTAAAATTTTCTCTTTAAAAAAAAAAAAAATGACACATGTCGCAATCCTATATTTTATAAAAATCCTACGTGTCGCAACCATATTGTGCGCATCCAACTTTATATAATAAGAAAGATATAGATAAACAAATATCTAATCCTATACTATAAAAGTTGTGCATCTCTCCAGCTGATCGCCACGTCAGCACGAGAGATGGACACGTGTCACTTTCTGCGTTTTCTGAACTTTTTTTTTTTCCTTCATTCTCTTTCAAAACGACACTGTTGCGTACACCGACCAAAAACATAGCGTTCCGTCTCTTCCTCTTCTTCTTCCTCCTCTCTTTCCCTTTCCTTCCGTCCGCGAAATCTGCGTTCATCTCCGAAACTCAAATTCTCTTCCTCATCGATCTCCGGTTTCGTCACGGATTTTTAATTCCCTCTTCAATTACTCACATGGAGAGGAGTGACTTTCGTATCTTTTCCGAATTGGGACCAAACTGTTTAGCAGATCCCGTCTCTGTTTGTCGGCGCAACTATGGTCTCCGCGTAGCTTTGCAAATCGCTTACCCAACCACTCTATATAGTACCGTTATTGAATCCACTGGTAAGCCGTCAAACTCCAACCTTCTTCCACCTTATTGTTTCTGCTCTCTAATTAGAGAGGCATGGCATCTCTGGTAATTTAAATGAAATTAAATCTCCCCTTGTGGTCATTTCGCTACATTACGAATCTCATATATTGTTCTTTGTTACCTCTACACCAGAGTGTTGCCTCCGTTTGTCCCATTTGCTCAGGCGTTTGCAGCTGTAATCACAGCGACTCTCACAGGCTTCTCAAGATGACCTCTCTCTATAAAATTCTCAGATGCCTTTGTAAGGACATCACGATTCTCCTTGAAGCTATGATCTTCCTTCCCCCTCAAGAGTCAGACTAATCCCATAAGGTTTAGTTCCCGCTTCTTTTTTTTTGTATTCCCGCTTCTTTTTTTTTGTATTCATTCGGTTTTGATTTATAATTGGGTTTTCATATTCATTTGCTTATCAGTCTCTTTACACTCAAAAAGTTTGTATTTTTATTATCATCAGATGATTCTCAGTTTCTAGAAGATGATGATAAGACCGAGAATTTTCCTCGAGAGGTGGCTGATCATTACAGTAGAAGAACAAATCAAACTCTACAAAAGCGAGAAGCAAGCCTCGTCAGTCAGCTAAAAACTTAATAACTGGGTTAGTTAGTTAGTTAATGACTGATCCTAATCTCTCTAATGGAAAGCTAGAGTAATTGCTTGTGTTTATTGCAGGTCATGAGCTGGTCTTGGAAGATGATGTTTCTGTCTGTGTTATTCAAAACTTAAGGAAGATTACGTTTGTATATAAGGATCCGACAAAATTTTGCCTTTGGTGTGTGTTCCATCTGACTTCAGACTGTGGCTACAAACGGCTGCAGAGCTTGGCTAAGGTTCAACGTGACTACCAGTTCAATCGAGGTATTTTCCCAGTTTTTGTATGCAAAGAGTGCACAATTGGATATGATCTTCTGTTTCCATGGAATTTGTCTATCATTGTCTGACAAAGTAAACCATTTGCTCTATATTTTGTTTTTATTCGCCCATATCAACCTTTGGTTTCATTTTATTTGATAATAGTGGACATAATTAATTCTGGTTTGTGGCTACCATTTCTTTTGCCATGTAGTTCTTTTATCGTAAAGATCAAGGATGGGTATTTAGCTCCTAAACTAATTGGTTCACGCTTTATATAATTATGATCTTCTTTAAACTGATATATCTTGCTTATCATCGATTGTAAACGATGGGCAGCCGTGTCAATACCGTCTGTAATCTCTCTTTCTCTTCTCATGCTGATCTTTTTGCAACTTTTATCACTTTGTTTTAGAGCCCTGATTTCTTTTTAGTTGTCTGTCATTTCCGTTGTCGGATGGCGAGGATACAAGTGTTAAAACTTCTAATATGCAGCTGTGTCGTACTGTGTAGAAATGTCGATCGCGGAGACTCCACGGCGACTCTTAACGACGTTGTAGGCTCTAGAATTCTCGGGATCTTGCGTCAGCTGGGTGATCTCTCTGCGTAAGTATTACTATCACCACCCCTGTTTTTAAAACTTAAACGAATTTTGGTTGTCTATTGTTGAGGGATAGCTAATGGGGAAGTTAGAGAAGAGACTCATCACTTTGCATGAAAGTAAGTAGCGTTATACTGGTTTTAAGGCTTTCTATTGCTGTTTAAGCAAAAAAATAGGAAATCACTGTTTCAGATAATTACAGATTGCATTATTCTTTTGGAGATTTGAAATTCCAAGGTTCCTTTGCTTTCTGTAGTGAATGAAATTCTGTAGTGAAGAGTTGAGTCCTCCTAATGTTGCTGAGTGTTGTGACATTACGGATATGTTATTTACGAAGCAAGCTGTGGTGAAGATGGAAGCATATATACATATTGGGAAGGCCTGCAATAAATTCGTTTATAAGGTTTGCTTTTTGTGATGATACAGTGTGTTTTGGTGATAATACGTAATTGGTTTGTATGATTCATTGTCCTCCTTTTTAGTCTGTGCTGCCTTTTTTTAATGTGCCGACGGTTCACAAGACTTGCTCAAGAATATTTCAAAGTAACCTCAAACTGATCTTTTGAAATCTAAAGAGTGTCAAGTGCTAAAAGATTATGTTTCTGTGTCTACGATTCAGGTGCCCCACTTGCAGCTACAGACTTTGTGTTGCATATTTTTCGGAGTTGAGTATATTAGATTACAAAGCTTTGAAGTTTGTGCCATTTATGTTAGCTGCTTCTGCTGTGTTTCTCGCTCGATTCATCATCTGTCCCAAACAACATCCTTGGGTATGCCTTTTCTGTCAGTCTCTTATACCTAACATGTTCAGTAAGTATTTTGAATAAGAAACTAATGATCTATCTTCGTAATGATGCAAACAGAATCACATGTTAGACGAGCACACAAAATACAAAGCAGCTGATCTACAACTGTGTCTTGGAATCATACATGACTTATATTTGAGCAAAGAGGAGGTTCTCTTCAGAATATCAGAGAGAAATACAAGCACCATAAGGTAATTAACATTGTAATGCTATACACTTATCAATAATATCATTTGAACACACATTCATTCTACTTATTTTATAGCTCCTTTCGGTACAGTTCCAGTCTGTTGCGGGCAACTACTGGTTACCTTTTGCGAGGGTGTTATCATTTTATCCGAAGCTTTGCACTTGAAGCAAAAGGCTAAAGTGGATGAAGCAGCGGTGATTTAGAGTATACAGTTAAGCAAAACGTCAAAGACATTTCAACTTAATGAGATGCTGGAATCGTTGAGAAAGAATATGCCTTGAGCTTTAATTGAAAGCGGAGCAGATCGAAGATTGACCTTGGACAGACATCAAGATATTTGGAAGAGGATGCAACAATTTTTGTTCTGTTATCCTCAAATGTTTGAACATAAGAGGCAAATAGGTGTTTTTAAGTTTTTTTTTTCCTGACTATATACAGAAAGTAATAAAGCACAGCTTCTCTGAAGTCTAAAACTAATTTAAGACATTGACATTACTTAATAACTCCCTCTCTTTTTTGGAATTTGACTCTCTTTTCCCTCTTTAAGAGGGATTTGGTATTCTGGTATAACAGAGTGAGGTAGACGGTGGAGAAAATAAGATATGTAATCAAAGGCACGCCTAATCGTAGCGACAAAATTGGTTACGAGACTATTACTTCAGACATTCTGTTGTAACGCACCAATTAGCCATACACTATTCCGAGCATCTGTAAATCAGCGTATCCAGTGGATTGTAATCACAAATCGGGTTAAACAATTGGGGTCATAATGATGGGGCAGAAGGAATCACGCGATGGTGCTCAGTGCTCACTGTTGGCGTTCAGATGAGGCTGGGTGACTCAAAAGCTGCGGGTTTTTGACCAAACTAAATGCAGCAAATACGGTTGTCCTAAAGCTATGGCTGATGTCGGGATTGCCGAATTGGGAGGGTTAAAAAAAATACAGTAGAGGGAAAATGATTGCGAAAACGGCGTCGTGGCGAGTACCGGAAACGAAACACAAATTAAAAGGAAACCTCGCCTGGATACGCGTTCCGTACGTATACAGAGGTAAGTTTATAAACAATGTGACAGTAGCTAATATA
>CACVBM020001090.1:0-158508 GCA_902728155.2 Microthlaspi erraticum
TTCACTTCCATATTCTTCTATATCATTCTTTCTTCTCACAAGACCTAAGAATCTCTCTGTACTGTGAAAAAAAATCCACCACTCCCTAGAACAAGGCTATTTTCATCTCAGTAAGAAATATAGTCGAGAAACAAACCAGACACCAAACTCATCTCATCATGTATCGCCTGCAGATGGTAATGCTCTGTGCACTTGTCTCGCTGAGCCTTTCACTGCTTCGTTTATCCTACTGAAGACAACTTTCAGAGGAATACAAGCTACAACCTGTTCTTTCGCCTTCTCCTTACTAATTACTGTCAGCTTCTGACCACTTAGAGCAGAGAGGAACCTTGTCTTTTTGGATAGAGGTGAAGGTTTCTTTGACTTTGGTGATGGTTTATGTGGAGGAATGTGTGGTTTCTTCTTCTTGGATTTCTTGTTCCACGATGGTTTTGGCTTCACATCACCATTGACCATTGGAACACCAAGTGACTTGGTATGACTATATAAAACCCGGTCACACGATCCATCTTCAATCACTTCAACCGTTGAAGGGTGCCCGACAATAGCGACACCGTTCAGTTTACTTCTCAGGGAAATCAGCGGAACACTCCGAGGTTTATAGTTGGCTTTTACCTCGATATTCACGTCATACAGTTGAGAATTCCTTCCCATAGCCTGAGTGCCAAAGCTGAAATCACCGAGTGGCTCATGATCAGAGACGAGACAGAGAGCTAGAGAATTGTTGTTGGCTTCTTCTGCGTAAGCAATTCTTCTTTCTTCTTGCTTTTTACTCATCTGCCTTGAATTCCTTTTCCCTTTTAGCTGCCACTTTGAAGTGCTGATCTCAATTCCGTTGATAAGCGCAGCTGCTGGTCTTGTAGTACAACCAGATCCATTACTTCCTTCGTTTTTCACCATATCATCATGACTGCTCTGACCAGATTGCCTCGTCGGTTCAGAAACAAGAGCCTTCCTAGGTGAGGAAGATGTGAGAGCCGCAGTCGAAATACCTGGAACAACAATGGACATCAGTTTAAGCCATTCTGATCACAAACCAGGAAAAGAAGCCACTAGATATAACTGATCAAGCTTTTGATCCAAACAGGCAGAGAAAGAAATGAGAGCAGATAACCATCTTAAGCTAACACCATAAACAATTAGCCACAGATAAGTAAAAAATGGAAACATCTATAACAATTAGTTACTGAGTTGAGTACAGGATTAAGAAAAGCATCTATTGCTAAAACAAAGAGTCAGTAGTATTCTGTCCCAGAGGATTTGTCCAGAATTTAGTCAGATAAGCACTTTATCCATCATGTAACAAATCTAATTGATGATTCTTCCGAGCTATTATGCTTCCTCTCGTCCTAAAAATCGAGTTTTCGTCCAACCAAGAGTAACAGAAGTGTGAACAAATTCAATCACCACAACTTTTACTAAAAGGTTTAGCCATTCATACCTGCAGAGTATTTATCTTCTCCAATTACTGGAACATCAAATAATCCACTGGACGATTCATCCTTTGCCGAAACTGATATCCTGGAGATTTCACTCTCTTTGGCCTTGCTATGGATTGCTTCAACAACATTCTCACATGAAACCTCATTGCTTTTATTGTTGCTGTTGTCAATTACAGCAGAAACTTTGCTTTCAGAGATCCCTGGAAGAAGCAAACAATCCGAATTGACAAGTTCGTCAACAGGAACACACACCATAGCTGTACTCGGAGAGCAATCCATGCTATTACCATTGGCAAGAGTTCCATTCGGCATAGAACCATTGATCCTTATATCACTTTCAGAGCCATTTTCCTCCTTAGCCTCGAGCAGTGCCTCGACCTGTACTTTTTCTTTCGATCCCACACCAATTCCAATATCCTCAAGCCCTCTCATTCGTTTGTTCCCTTCAGTCCCATCCTCTTCCGAGTCATTTGGTGTTCTTCTTCTCTTCTCTGACAAAATCTGCACCTTAGAAGCTTTGACATAATTGGTTTTTCTCAAAGACATACTAGTTTCTTCAGTCTTTGCAACATCAGTCGAGTCCTCATTGCCCTTGCTGGAAACACGTCTTCGTAATCTAGCCTTCTCAGTACACGAACCATCTGGTTGATCTTTGGCAAGGTGTGCAGTCTCAATCTCTAGAGCATGCGCAATGGCATCTTCCCGGCGAGCATACTTGACAGCCTTCTTGCTAACGCCTGATGCAGTAGCTTTCGCCGTCTCAATACAAGCATCATACTCCCCACAACGAAACGCCTTCACTCTCTTTGACTTTTCAAGATTGTACCAATCCCTGGAAAAGATCATAAAGCAAAACCATTTTAACTCTCACTACCACATCATTGTTCCAATATCAATCAATCATATTGACAATGAATCAAAACAAGAATGTTGAATCGATCAATCACTCAGCTAAAAGTCAATTGAATAAGGAGCAGTAGGAGTACTTACACGCTAGCGTCTTCACGACCTAGAAGCTTAATTGGAGTGCCAGATTTAGGGGAAACAATGGAATCATCAGGAACCTCGTGATGAGCCATTATCCGACCCGGCCACCATGACCCGTTACGGCGTCGGACCCAAACCAAGCCTCCCACCGACGCATCAATCGCCTTTCGCTCATCACTACTCCCCATCACACAGACACACCAACTAAAAAATCCCCGTCGGAGCTCACAGAACGCAGGAAAAATCCCAAATTGATATTACAAATTCGAGGTGATGATCATCGCCGTGAAGTTTAATCTCTTCAGAGGTATGCTTCTCTCTGATAAACTCTGTAACCGACAGAATCAGAGGAGCCTCAAAATGAAAAAAATCGAAGCTCAGGAGCTGTAAACGCTTGTTGACAGATGTGAGACTGGTTGCAATAGGGTTAGAGGAAGATCTGCCCGCGGGAAAACAAGAGATCCAGCTAGTCCTCTCCTGAGATATGTACTCTAAGAAATTTCTTCTCTAGGTTCGAAGTTTCTATATTTTTCCGATCAATTTGATCAATTAGAAGCGAAATCGGTGTTTTTGACTTGAAGGTTTTGGCTTCCTCCGGCCTGTAGAAGAAACGCAGAGAGAGACACAGAGAAGAGAAGAGAAAAGAGAGTTTTTTTTTTCGTCTTTTTTTTTTTGTTCTTTTGAGTTTTTGAGTTTGATGATGCCAACCCAAAACGAAGAAGGCAAACTAAACTACGACTAAAAACGACTACGTTTTGGGGATTCTTGTTCTATTACTATTTGCTTTCCTTTACGTCACGAGACGATTGTGAATTCCGATTTTCGATTGTGAATTCGATTTTCAGATTTTGATTAGGGACAAACAAATCCTCTTCTCTGATTTTAGAGCATTTCTTTAATGAAACGTTTACTGGGATAAGAACCTTTGTAACTTTTACAACTACAAGTACTGAAACTGCATATTTATACACTAGAATTTAAGGCCTAAACATATATGAGCCCTCTTAAAGCCTAATGGCATTTTCTCCGATCTATCAGATTACTGCCATTTTAATTAGACATCTTAAGTTAAGTAATTAAGTGTCCATGCTCATAATATTCATAACATATGCTCATAAGATGCTCATATTATGCTAATATTATGCTTATATTATGCTCATACGACACATTTAAGCCCTGGATTGCGGTAATATGCTCATATTATGCTTATATTATGTTATGTTTCGCCCTATTGTTTGTAACACATTTCTTTTTCTTAGGTCTACAACAAGAGACACAGACAACCTTTCCAAATCGCAGCTCTTCTTTGCGGTTTAGCTTTCGGCACAGTCTCCAAACTTCTCTGCCATCCCTTGGATGTTGTGAAGAAGAGATACCAGGATTTTCATCGTCATAAGCTAGACCAATGTTCAAGCATTTTATATATTATCTTACAATCATTTTATATCTAATTGTCACTGCAGGTGAAGGTCTACAACGGGATCCGAAGTATGGAGCCAGAGTGGAGTTACATGCCTACAAAAACATGTTTGACGCTCTCGGCAAGATTACAAAATCTAAGTTCCATCAACAATCAAAGCAGCACCTGCGGCTGCTGTAACATTCTTCACATATGAGCTGGTGTCCCCTTTAATGAAGAATTAAGGCTCCAACGTTGCATGTGATTTCAGAATCGTCGACAGTAGTTTGGTTTGTTATCAAGTAATGAGCTTCTTTTGTCTTTGTTTATGAACTTTTTTACTTGTTTCGTTTATTATTAAGTGATTGCTTCTTATGTTTGTGTTTATGAACTTTACCTGCTTGGTTTATTATTAAGTAATTGCTTATTTTGTTTTTGATTATGAACTTTTCATGATAAGGAATTTGAGATTTATTATAAAAGTTTCCTTCTACATGCCATGATGTTACACCAACTCCTTGATGCTACATAAAGAATCATATTTAACCTTCGATCAAACTTGGAATAAAGCAGAACCAGAAGAATCTATATTGATCTGTACATAAATGTTATTGAGTGGTCAAAAGAACACCAACCGAAACAAATTTAAAGCCATATAATCTACGAAAGGTCTCCCCTACATACAACTCACACAAAATTGGGCCTATGAATCAAATCTAATTTCACAAGAAAGAAAGAAAAAAAACTTCTAATCTCCCACAACAAGTTGAGGAATATCAAACTCTCCTCTTTTGACCTTTGAGCATGAGGTCCAAGCTTTCTAGAGATCCTTTAGTTCCGGTTTCATCAATCTTATCCATGAGATGATGCATAGTCTTTCATTCTTTGTTTCAGTTGCTGCAAGAGGTAATCAAAATTCATTGTTATCACACATCAGCTAAAGTACAAATGGAGAGGACGATGAAAAGAAACCAAAACTATGGTTTCTAGGGGGGAATTTTGTAAAACTCACCTGCAACTCTTCATGGAGAACCATGAATATTTTCTTCATACGTTTGTGCCTCTGCAGATTGTGTAACAGATAACATATATCAGAAAGTCATTATCAAATAATCTTTGCAATCAAAAGGGGAATAGTTTTAGTATGAGTCAGCAGCAAATATGGCAAACAAACTTGCTCGGTAAACAAAAATGCACATAAGCGAGAGATTTCAGTTAACAGTCGTCACATCTTCTCACTCCCTATCCCTAGGCTATGTTTTCATAACAGATAAATATACATATATAAAGTGGTTGTAGAAAATTACCTCCCCACATTTGCAATAAGACTCCCTTATCTGCTCCCAAATTTTGTTATATCTCTCCATGTCCCTTCCTTTTGAAAACTTAAGGTCATCTTCAAACTTTTGAAAGTCCTTTCTGCAAATAATGGAAATATTAATTTCACGAGAGCTGATAAAACTAGGACAACACAAACGATCTGAGAGTTATGAACAAAGAGTTCGTCTAGCTACCTGTTGCTGTCTATTATCTTGTTAATGGAGCAGTAGCTATCATATTTATCCAAATATTCCTGCACATAAGCTTTATACCTGAAACAGAAAAACATTGTCATCGATTAGAAACGTGAGTACTAAGCAATTAGATTTCCAAACATTATAATTTTAGTATACTCACTGCAAATGATCACTAATAGGTCCCTTCAGCTCAGGAGAAGCTTTCTCGTATTTCAAATAACAAGAGTCTACGTCATCGGAAGATGCCATTCGTTTCTCCCGGACAACACTGTCACCTGGTATTGACGTTGCATCTTTGTGTCCATTGACTGAATTTGCAGTTTTCCCAGACGCATGTCTTTTGCTCTCCCTTGATGAGCGGGACGTGGATGCTCGTTTGGAGCCCTGCTTTATAACGGGCGTTTTCTTATTCGTCTCTCCATAACCTTCCACACTGTTTCCTACTCTTCCTCTACTAACTTTTTGTCTTGACTTAAAAGCTGCATCGTCTATAACTTTATCTAGCAAGCCGATTTCAGTATTTGTACCTGTAAGGTTCTGCCCATGTGACTGCAAACCCCACTTTTGGGATCTTTCTGAGTCTTCAACGAAGTGTTCGGGCAATTCTTTGACACCGTTGCTGGCATGTGTAGGAGCTGGCTTTTTCGAGTCAGATTTTTTAGACTTTCGTTTATCCGAGTCAATACCCAAGTTTTCTGAAGTGCTTGGTTTTAAACTTGACTGCCGAAATGAACTCTTCTCTTCGAGTTGCTTCAATGATGTATCTTCCCCCAATGGCTCAGGGAGTTCACCCAACTCCAACTCTGAAACTTGTTTCCGGAGCACAGAACCATTCCCCTTTGGTAATTTCTCTAAATATGTTCTCTGGCTATCCAAGGGAGAAGAACCCATGCTCAAGCCTGAAACAGTCTTGGCATCCTTGTCACTTCCATCCAGTTCACCGTGTTTTCTATTCGATGCGTCATAAGGTAATGAAGCTCGATTGGCAGACTCACCATCTTTTCTATTCCTTGGAAACTTATTTTTTGAATGAACATCATCTCTTTGATTGTCCCTGAAGGCCTTACCTGACCGACTAGAAAGCATGTCATTCGGAAAGTGGCCCCCTTCATCAGATTTACGGACATTGCCTAAGGCATCAGAATGTTTGTTCGATTTACCTGAACTATCAACAGGTCTCATTTGACCATGTCTATTGGACTTCTCAGTAAATGGCTTCTGAAGTCCTCTAAGAGGATCTGCCGTTTGACTGGCAGAAGCGTTGAGCGGCTCTACATCATACTTGCGCTCTGAACGCTGTGAATCTTTACCTATGGCAGGTAACGTATTGAAGCTTTGGGATTTTCTATTGTTCATCCGTGCTGATTTCTGACTATCGTGCTCCGGTTTTTGATGCTGGTCTTTGGCCAGCCTCTCGGAGATGTCAGGTTGGTCATTTTGTAAGTTAGCCTTCGTTGTATTCTCTGTGTCATCAAACAACTGTCCAATAAAATTTTGGCGCTCTCGTAGCTTGTCGTGACCAGAAGCAAAATTTCCCTGCTCTGAAATGCCAGTTTCTTCATTTGCAGCGGGACTGGTACCAGTTGTTGCTTCCATCTTCCAGTTAGTATCAGATAATCTTTTTCTGCCAGATTCAGAATCATGACCCTCATCTGAACTGTTCCCCTCAATATCAACTGCATCAGAATCATGACCGTCAATGTCAACAGCATCAGAATCATGACCATCAATGTCAACAGCATCAGAATCATGACCCTCGATGTCAACAAGATTAGAGCCATGACCTGGGAGATCAATACCATCCCGTTCAGCTGGCTGTATTATCTGTTGAGGATCTCTATCACCATCGCTCATGATATCCACGTCCTCATCAGAACCATCCTTACTGTTAGAAGAAGCCTCGCTATCACTGCTGCTCCCACTGTCGCTCCCACTGTCACTGTTATCACTGTCGCTGTCACTATCACTAGACCTCCGTGCCTGGTCTTCTCTATTCTCAGATCGCTTTTCATCATGAAGAATACCAGGTGAATGATGCTCAATGTCGACATTTTCTTGCGCACTCGATTGCTCTGCTAGATGAGTAGACAAATAGTCTTGTGAACCTTCTCCGTTCCGCTCGCAAACTGAAAATTTCTCCACGTTGCTGCCTCCTGGAACAGGTAACTGATCGCGACTGCTCTCAGTGATCGGTAGCAATTGCTGGTGTTCAGGTGAGCTGAAAAATAAAAGTTGTACTAAGGCCAGATACGGCAATACAGGAGAAGATGGCATAACTAAAAGTATAGTTTATAGCTTCTCGAGTTCATTCTTTACCAAATAACAGTTATCGAATTAGAGTTCATTCTGCACTGAACAAGCAATGCTGCTTGATGATATTTTCTTATAATAGATTTCTATGCCTATCCTACTTCCTAGAGTGTCATATTCTGCAATGAGAATTTAAAACTTTCATTTAGAGTACACGTACCTTCCGCTATCAGGTGAATGCTTTTTATAGCTTTCCCACTCTGCTCCTGGTTTTAAGAAATATCTTGGAGCTTGGAAATTTGCAATCTGGTTATCAACAACAATTAGAAACACAATCATACATACTGCACCTCATAAAACCACACCAAAGTTTTCATGACTTACTTTTTTCAAAATTGGTTCAATCTTCTTTGCGGAATTAGGAATTTTGTCTCCAACAGCTTTCTCTAAGGTCTAGAAAAAAATAGAGAGAGAGTGGCGTCAATCATGATGGGTACACATATTTGATATGAAAACAGCCATATATCTTGCGTTTCATCCAAGTATTACCTTCAAGCTCATTGGAGCCTCTTTGAGGAGATCAACCAGCAATGCCTGCAAATCAACTTCTTTATCAACGTTGGTTGCTTGACCCCCACTTGTGTCCCTTAACGCATTATTTTCCCAGGTTGATGGGTTTTTTCCGCTAGCAAGCACGTTATCTCTGTCCTTTGTCTGCACTTGTTTGACATTCTCGTTAGCAGAATGAGTTTTAGTAACATTCCCAATCCCATATGAAGGAGATAGTCCCGGGGAAGCCGATAGCCTATTTTTCACAGTAGAGGCTGAAACCCCTGGTCTGAACGAAGGCTTTGGACCTCCGATTGGAACTGTTACAATAAACCACAAGTGGAAAATTTGGAACTGAGAAAACAGCAAGGAAATATAGTAGCTCCCAAGAGTCTTTAAAAAGTGTTACCATAGGCTCGTTGCAAAAGTTTTTTTCTGTTTACCTGGAGGTGGATCAACTTTCCGCTTCTTAGGCGGAGGTTCTTTCTTCTGTTTATTTGACATTTTCCATGGACTTCCTGAAAGTACAGGGAAGATGTTACGATATTATCGATTATAGCCAAATTTGATTACATACTTACAGGTTTTGAAGCTCAGAGAGATGAAAACCTGACCACGTAGTAAATTTAGCATGTGTTTTTCAGTTTCAAACAAGAGTTTTTTAAACCACTGAGTTTGAAAGGAAAGAGAAAATGTGGAAGGTACAACCGGTTTAACAACAATCTCATGTTAGCTGCGCAAAAACAACTTCGCATGGACACCAAATAACAGAACGAAAAAGTTACCTTCGGCAAGAGCTAGCTTCTTTGTCAATGATGGATTCCCAGGTTCTAAAACAATTGCCCTGACATAGCCAAAAATGTAAGGGTAATTCAGGCATAAGCACTTTGATGAGACTTAAAGATGGACACAGAAGTATGCAATTTGTTAAGCACAGTGAGAAACATTCCTTTTATCTGACTGTGTGTGTCACAAAAAAAAAACTGAGAGTACCCAAGATGAAAACTACATGAGTAAGCTAAAAGATAAACCCGTTCAAGCCATAACTAAGCTCAGAATCTATGAAAGTAGACATCCACAGCAGCCTAACTGCAAATAAGATGATCTATGCGTATACCGATAGGTCCGATACTCTGTTCATAGCTCCATCAAAGGTTATATGTTCTAGTGCCAAGACTCATGAGAAGACTACCCTACCCATAGAATACTGAAAAAAAAACAGAAAACCTAAGAGAGCAGACACCTTTGCAGCTAAAGGACAAACTATGCTGAAAAAAGTTATAGATATTGAGATGCAACCAAAATGATTGGTAAGAGATTGTACTTGCGTGATTTGGTTCTCTGTTCAGCTTCAACTGAGCGCATCTTCATATGGCTCGTGGTTGACTCATCTAGAGTTCGCTGGACGTTCAGCTTTCGCCACGCACATCCAGCCTCAATCAGCACACCATTTCCATCTTCCCCACTCTCGTGCTCTTCATATATATCACATAAATCACCAGGCTCCCTAGACCAGGTAAATTTGAATTCCTTTCCACCAACATTAATTATCTGTTTCAATCAAGATAAAAAATAGCTGAACAAAGTCAAAACTAGCATAACGGAAAACACCACTTTGACATAACAACAAAAACCAGATGCCGAGGGAAATAAATGACAAAAAGGCATGCAGAAGGGGTTAATATATCCAATTGACAAACAAAATATGTTGCCAGTAGAATAAAGAGACCATAAAAGCAGCAACTGAATGAGTAAACCAACATAACTTACAATACATGCTCAACCAATAAGCAAGTCAATGTCTACCCAGAATCGACCAAAGAACTAATGTATCAATGGAATATTTGCCAACACATATATGCAACAGAAATTCTCCCCCACAAGCCATAGTTTAAAAGGAGTAAAAGGTTGACCACAGAATGCTAACTATTTGGCTTATGCAGAACTAAACCAGCTTCTTATTCAATATTACATTACCATCTACTTACTAAAGGACCTTTTTCCCCCAATTTCACTAATCTAGGGCACCTTGATTGAAGTCAATTGCCAAAATGTTCAATGGCACAGCAAAAAAACAGAAGTAAATAAACTACCAAAAGCAAGCAGATTTAAGATTCACCCAATGAAAGAGTGCAACTAGCTGAAGCAATTCAACTCAAACTATGGAAATCGGAAATCCTCTTTCCCTGAATTTCAAAATTTAGTGGAAACTCACATTCCCGGTGCTATTGTTAGGAAACGCATCGAACTTGATCTTGGCGGCTCCACCCTGTGCTTCAACCCGCTTGATCTCTTCCACCAAGTCAGGAGCTAACCGTATGATCATTCCAAAAGCCGAAGGACTCTCCCTCGGAACAAGACTAAAGCTTTCCTCAACCGTACGAGGCGCGGTCGACGCAGCAGCAGCAGCCGCCTTGACGCTGGTAGTATTCCGCTGTCGTGGGGCGGCTGAGCCACTTCCCGTTGACATCCTCCCGACGGGAGAAGGATGCCGGTTCGTAGGAGGAGGGAAGGAATTGCGGTTGCGTCCACCGCTACCGGCTCCTCCTCCTCCGCCCCTGCCGCCACCGCGACTGAATTTCGACGATCCTCCGTACGTCATCCGGTCAAATTGCGCCGTCGTCACTGCAATATCCTTACAACCATGTATCCGCGTATATGTGTATGTACAGATTTAACTGATTGAGACGCGCGAGCAAAGAGAAAGAGAGATAGAGAGACGATGATTAGAAGAGAGAGAGAGGGACCCAAGAGAGGCTTCTTCTGTTCTTCTCTTCTCTTCTTCTTCTTCCTCTTTTTTTTTTTTTTGTTTTAAGTTTGTTAAACGCCGCCGTATTGGATTGTAGGTTTGATGAATAAACCCGACCCGACCCAACCCAACCGGATTTACCCGACCGTAAAGGCTGACATATTAAAGAGACGATCTAAGTAGAAAAAGAAAGGAACATTTTTTTTTCCGCTGGCCTTCTCTTCAAGAAATCAATCAATCTCGCTCTCCTTCAGCATTCAACATGTTAACAGGTGAAACTTCTTCAAATTTCTTCAATATGTATGCTTAATCGATGTATCTGCTCCTCCTTTTGCTTAATCGGTGAATTGTGTTTGAATTTATCTGCAGTAAGCGTGAAGTGGCAGAAGAAGGTGTTTGAAAGTATCGAGATTGATACGAGCCAGCCTCCTTTGGTTTTCAAGGCTCAGTTGTATGATTTGAGTGGAGTACCACCAGAGCGGCAAAAGATCATGGTCAAAGGTGGACTTTTGAAGGTAATTTTGATTCGCCGCCTGCTGGTGTCTCTAGATTTTACTAATGTGTTCTTCAGTTTGTTTGTTCATGATGATTTACAACATGTTTCTTTCGATTGATGCAGGACGATGCAGATTGGTCCACAATGGGACTGAAAAATGTAAAAACTCTCTTGCATTCATAATTCATTGCCACTGTCTCCCTGGATTGCTTATGGTTTTATACTCCATACTTATGAACTTTTCATGCTTTTCTTTGATGTAGGGTCAAAAGTTGATGATGATGGGAACTGCGGATGAAATAGTGAAGGCTCCAGAGAAAGGTCCTGTCTTTATGGAGGATCTTCCTGAAG
This sequence comes from Microthlaspi erraticum, assembly GCA_902728155.2. Taxonomy (NCBI): domain Eukaryota; kingdom Viridiplantae; phylum Streptophyta; class Magnoliopsida; order Brassicales; family Brassicaceae; genus Microthlaspi; species Microthlaspi erraticum. The sequence goes on from CACVBM020001090.1 coordinate 11,741, forward strand.
AAGAGCAGGCCGCTAATCTGGTTAGTTTTTCTTCTTAACCTAGAAGTGTTTCCTGTGGTTTGTTTGTTAGTGCATCTTCATGACAGTTCAAGGGAAAAGGAAAAGCATACCAGTGTGCTTGACTGCTTGTTTTCTTATGTTTTCGAAGTGTTTGGCTTCACATGGACTAACGAACATAACAAATTGGTTTCAGGGTTACAGTGCTGGCCTAGTCAATCTTGGCAACACCTGCTACATGAACTCCACGATGCAGTGTTTAAAATCTGTCCCAGAGCTGAAATCTGAATTAGTCAAGTCAGTCTTATTTCTTTCAAAAATTCCATTCGTCTCACTTATGTTATGCATTGCAGCTATGTCATGTAACCAAAATCTGATTCTTGATTTTTTTTTTCTTCTCATTAGTTACCAATCTGCTCGAAACAAGGATGTGGATCAGACTTCTCACATGCTCACTGTTGCAACCCGTGAGTTATTTAGTGAGCTTGATAAAAGTGTCAAGGCTGTTGCACCTATGCCGTTCTGGATGGTTAGTCTATGTACTTGTATGCGTAACAATATGTGCTTCTTTTCTTATTCTTGTTAGTTCCTAATATCAATTGAGGAGTTTTCTGCATGCAAATTAACTTGACATCTTAGTTGCCGATACAAAAATTAGCTGTGGTTTTTTCAGTAGAAACTTGAGAATAACTTTCAGTAACAATATTTGACTCAATATGCATGTCAAATTGGGTTGTATGGAAGCCTTATATAAAAAAGCAGTTTCCAAAATTATCATAGTTTTTAAATTCTCTCATACCAATTTTTGGTCATGATGCAGGTGTTACAGAAAAAATATCCTCAGTTTGCTCAGTTGCATAATGGAAATCACATGCAACAGGTTTGTTGCTTATTGCCAACTCGGTTTATTGTGGTTTTGACCTTCCAGTTTTTGAATCCAGGAGCCTTTTAAATGTGTAACAGGATGCTGAAGAATGTTGGACGCAAATGTTGTTCACTCTTTCCCAGTCCCTAAAAGCTCCATCGCCTAGCGAAGATCCTGATGCTGTGAAGGCCCTTTTTGGTCTCAACCTTCGGAGCAGGTCGGTCACAACACTAATTTCACGTTCAAATGCTCTCTTGTGTGCTGATTTCTTATAGATCTATTCTTTTTGGTCTCGTTGATCTGAAAACAATCATGTAGTATTTGACAGAGAGCAATATTGAACACCTTTACATAATGCTTTTCATTGAGTCGATGTCTACCTTTCAAGGGTCAACATGAGATGCTTGGAATTGTTCATGTTTTTTTGTTGCAGTTGTCTGTGGGTATATCTGCCAATATATATGGTGCATGCATGTATGTATGTTGTTTATGGCCTACTTTGACATTTTTATCTTCTGCACATGGTCATTTGAAACCTAGATATATAAAAATCTTTAACCCGTGTTCTCTTTTCTTTTCTTGCGTAGAAGAAATGTTGTGTGTATATTAAACAAGCTATTTCTGTTGCTGTAGGTTGCATTGCCAAGAAAGTAGCGAAGAAAGTTCAGAGACTGAATCTGTCTATTCTCTGAAATGCCATATATCACATGAGGTGAACCACTTGCATGAAGGATTAAAACATGTGAGTAACGTTACCAATCCATTGAAGACTCTGTTTCAATTTATATTTGCTGTATCACGATTATGTGGGAGATCGTCCTCAGTTCTAACTCAAACACATAACTGTATTTGCTTTTATCTTTTCTGTGAGAAAATGAAGTCCCAAACTTGTATGTTGTCACTGTTGTCCATGTAGCATTGCATCTGTGGTAGTTCATGTGATAAAAGTTCCAATTCTTCTTGCTTGCTGTAGGGACTGAAAGGAGAACTTGAAAAAACATCTCCTGCTCTGGGCCGCACTGCGGTTTACATTAAGGAGTCTCTCATAGATTCCTTGCCAAGGTGATTAGTCTCTTCTTATTATTTCTTCAATCCTTTTTTCACAAGATTTATTACCAACATGTTTCAGACGAAAACTTGAACTCAATGCTAATTTTAATCCTCTTTCCTCTGAAAAGAAGTTTCTCTAACTCTTATTACTGATCTTGAAGGTACTTGACTGTTCAGTTTGTGAGATTCTTCTGGAAAAGGGAGAGTAATCAGAAAGCAAAAATTCTCCGGGTATAGAAGCTTTTTCTTTTTTGTATTTTAAAGAGAACTTTGAATGCACGACATGATTATGATAGTCTCTTAATGGTTGATCTTTGAAGAAAGTGGATTACCCATTGGAGTTGGATATATTTGACCTTTGTTCTGAGGATCTTCGAAAGAAACTGGAAGCTCCTCGCCAGGTATACACAGCCATCTTTGCCATGGTCTTAGTATCTGAGAGGTTGGTTAATCAAATTGACTGACAAGCTGTGACTTTCAGAAACTTAGAGACATCGAAGGTCAAAAGCTTGGTCTACAACCCAGTGCAAAGAGCAGCTCAAAGAGTGATGATGTGAAAATGACCGATGCTGAGGTACAATTTTTTTTGTATTTATCTATTGACCCTGCCGCTAAATACGATTTTCTAAAGATCTTTGCTCTATAATCCTCTGCAGGGATCATCAAGCGGAAGTGGCGAATCATCCACAGGTCACAAACAGGAAGGTATATTCTTTCACAACATCTTTCTTATCTAGCTTGGAACGCTCTGTAATTGGTCTATTTGTTGGATTCATATTTTGATTTTACGTTATCTTGACCTTTTGCCAATAGGTGGTTCGTTACACATGACTGGAATCTATGACCTGGTCTCGGTGTTGACCCACAAAGGCAGGAGCGCAGACTCTGGACATTATGTTGCATGGGTCAAGCAAGAGAGTGGTCAGTTCCATTATAACACATAAACAAATAAGACTTAATCATAACTCTTAAGCTCTCACACATTTGTGTACTTTAAAAAACTTGAGAGCACTTCTTAACACATTTTTAATACAGGTAAGTGGGTTCAATACGACGATGCCAACACGAGCCTTCAACGCGAAGAGGATATAACTAAACTCTCTGGAGGAGGTGATTGGCATATGGCATACATCGTTATGTACAAGGCTCGTCTCGTCTCCATGTGATCTCTTTTCTTGATTTCACTTGTTGAAACAGTCAGGTTGTTGAAACAGTCAGGTCGCTTTAAGCTTAAGCCCAACCTTTATGCTCCCCTTTGTCTGAATTTTTTCCCCTAGAATTTTCACATTATTGTTCTGTTATCATTAAAAATGTTATACGACCAGAAGACTTGAAAATGTGGTTGTCGTTGTTTCATGGTTTTCTTTAGAGGTCCCAAATCTGGATATCATAAACCAACCAATAAATATGTTAAAAGTTTACTTGAAAGAGGTAAAAGAAATAAGAATAATGGATTGATTGGGATGTCACATGTTGAAGTAGAACAGTGAGATGAATAGTGCTCATTGCACTTGTAGTAATTTATCAGTCATATTTATAGATATTCAAATTCACATCTACTTTGTGGGTCTACTGATCCTGGTCAACAAAGAACAGATATTTTTTTAACCTTGAACTACAAACAATGTCAATAGAATGAAAAAAACAGCTAATCATCTTCGTAATTTTCTCATAAACAAAAGAAAATCAATCAAAACTGTCGAGGAGAAAATAGTGTACGATAAGCAAAAACATGAAATGAGCAAAACAGCTCCCACAAGACATGTGGATCTGGTGATGTAATAAGTGAATAAGAGTGGACCATTACCAAAACAGTCATCAAAGTTGAGAAACAGTGAGCCCAACACAAGAGGAATTTCAGAAATGATAGCTTAACACATTTAGTTAAACACTGTCAATTCAACTTTAAACCAATATTGATTCTTCATTTCAAATCTTTTGCCCTAATTAGTCCCTAAGAAGTGGACCATTATTAAAATTCGGTATCTTAGCGCTATCTAGTATCTATAGCCACATGGACCACCATTTAATTTGCCAGCCCTTTTCATTTTGACTTTTTTTTAATTCTTATCATTATTTGGTGTCCTTAAAAATAAATAATCTCATATTTAAAACTTGGTTTCATAGTATGGGTAGAGCCATCTACTTTCTTTATTACATATATACACTAGATTATCATTTGGTCTCGTTCTATCCAAATACATGGAGTACAGATATATTTGTTTGAAGATACAAGAATTGGACTTTTCTAATTCGACAATTAATACTCTAGCACTACTACTACTATACCTTCTTTTATTAGAGAAAGATTGCTACTTTTAGTTAGAGTTTGATTGGACGCCTAGACCTAATTAATCAACGCCTAAAATTTGTAATATTAGAGTTTGATTGGACATGGTCTGCAAAACATGCGTTGGTGCATCTGATCATAGAGTTTGATTGGACATTGCATGCAATCACGCCTTTGATGCATTCCATTCACAATTTTAGTAAAACAAAAATTGTGAACTCAAAAGAAAAAACGAAAAATATGATTAACATAAAGAAAAAGAGCACAAGTTGTTGTTATTTGTCTCCCCGGTCTAATACAAAAGATCTCAAATTGGAAGAGCAAATTTTTGTTACCACATTGGATCTCTCGTAAATCTATCTATCTTCCCATTTCCAAAACAAATTTATCGAACCACTACAATCCAAAAGCCTGATGTATTTTAAGGTAAAAATATTTAATTCGTATGAATAAGAGAATGAGATGAGGAAAAAATTAAGAAAATGAGGTGCTTGGCATAAATAAGTCATAATAACAACAAGAAGTGATTAGTGCACAATTTAGAATGTCGGCATGAGTCGTGCATTCAACTTCAACCATCAATGTTAGCTCGTCAAAGACAACAATTCGTGATTCAATTACTCAAAATCTAAACTACAGTGTTCTATAAATAAGAAACACTTTTTTTCTTATTGTGTGGACTGTTCATTTGCATATATCAGTATTTTACATGTCTCTAGATTCTCTCATTACAGATTCCCTTTGAATAGAACCATCTCAAAGCTACCCAATTTTCTTTATTTCTGTCACAACGTTTAAGGATCTCATCAAACAAACTTCTGACACTCAGTAAGCCATATATCAGTATTAGACCGATCATCACCAATAAAAAATGAAAATGTGACGTGGACCTATCAATCCGTGAGTAAACCATAGCCACTATAACATTCTTCAAAGACCATTTAACATTAACCACTCCTCTTGTGAATGTTATTCCGATTGTTTACCGAGTGTAGTGATAAGCAAATATTAGTAATTTACGATGTTCCAAATCTAAAAGACCAATGCATACAAAATATCATTTTTTCTTCTGGGGTACGTACGAATGAAATATCGCGGAGAAACTATTTTTCTACCCACATCTCTACAAAGATGTAATAAAAACCTTTGTCTTCTTTGTCCAAATAATTTGACAATTAAAACTTTTCGTCAGTACATGAATTATGGCTCCATTCAACTCAAGAAAAACCGGCGACTACTACTACTAGCTAGTAGGGGAGTCAAAATCATGGTTCTAGAAACTTAGGCTCTTAAAAAGTAATTAAAATACGAATGTCACATGCCGTAAGAATGTTTCTGATCTATGTCGGTTCATGCACAATTATTTATTCTGTCTAATCTAATATACCATTTATACGAACCTATTCTGCGCATATTTAAAAGGATTTCTATTTAAATATAGTTTTCAAACTTACTTACCACTAACTAATGACATACGAAATGTGATGAAATCGTCGGCTAAATACCTCACGCTTCACCATAAGATAACAACAATGCTGTGAGCCAAAAATTTAAAATTCCACGTCATGAATTTTATGGATCATGAAATATATGTAAACTATACCAAGACACAAAATAAACTGAAAAATCTCATTCTATTACACAAAGTTTAACATTTTAACAAACCGATTTATATAAATAAAAATTTAAAGAAGAAAGGGAGGGAGTAGGAGGAATATATTACCAAAAAGACATAACATGGAAACTGTTCATGTGTCTACGTGATGACTCAGTCACCTAAAATCAGTTTTTTTTGCAACTTCATATTAATTTACCAAAACACCCCTCCATTTCTTCTTCTCTTCAGTTTTTCTCCACTCTGTTCATAGCCAGATCGGTCCACGGGTTACCACCACCGTTATTACCCGCCTCGCTTCTCCTCAAACCCATACCCAAACCCATACCCGGATCCCAACCCGACCCATCAAGAATGATCCCTCCAAGACCCAGCTGCATATTCGACGCCAACAGCGAGCTGAAACTCCCTCCGGTCTCCATACCTTTCACGTCCTGGTCTCCGATCGGAAACCCGTACAGCATCCGGGTCGGATCCATTTCCGGTTTGGTCCCGCTCTGAGAATTCGGATCCGGATCCGGGTTTTTGGTCTTCTTGTTGTGGGTGTTGGAAGGAGGAGAAGAAGAGGAAGTGGATCGTTTGGCGTTCTTGCGAGAACCGCCGCCGACGGGGACGTTGCGTAGAGCGCCGCCTTTGGTCCAGTAACGGCGGCAGCTTTTGCAGAAGTGACGGGGCTGTGACAGATTGTAGTTGTTGTAGTAGCAGAATTTGGTGTTGGGTGAGTCACAGCGTGGACACTTTAGCTGCTCTTGCTCCGGAAATTGCGGTTGCTGCTGTTTCGCCATCATCGACTGATAATAAGCTGCTGGATCCTGCATTTCTTCTTTTGTTTTTATGAAGAAAAATCTTTTCTTTTCCCGGAAAAATTTTAGCAAAAAAAAAAACAGAGTCTTTTTCCTTAAATTAGAAACCTCTTGCTGAAGAAAGAATAGATTTTTGTTAACAAACCTGTTAAAAGACAGAAATAAAGATCGAATTTTGAGGTTGTGGATTGCAAGAGGTGGAGAGTGAGAGGATTTATAGAGAGAGAGAGAGAGAGAGAAGTGGTTCTTATGGCATAAATAAGACAAATTTAACACTTTCCTCTCTCTAGAAGCAGAGCGGAAGAGGGGAAGAAGGAGAAGGAAGAGAGAGTGTTTGGGTTTAAAGTCTAAACGACAAGACAAGCTTTGTGAGCTGTGGTGTGACCAGTCTTATAGGGCAACCCAAATTACAAGATTAGTGCTTCCGTAATCCTCTTCCTATTGATTAATTTTTTTAATATTATACTAATTAGTTGTATTTATTTTTTAATTAGATGACAAGAGCGTGGTGTTGAACTTTTACATTGACTTGTTGACTCTTTAACTAATACTTATCATAGTAGTTGTTTTGTTTGATGTCATTTTGTCGGATAGAGGTTTCTATATGAAGTTTCCTGGATAAAACGGAAGTATGTTAGTAAGATTGATTAGCTTTTAGTAAAACACACGGTATAGTTTAAATTAAACTCTACAATTCTAGAAAAATCATAAGTAGTCAGAATTATTATGAGTTCGTTTATAAAGGAACATTGTAAGAGATTTGAATAAATCGAGGGGTAATAACTTTTTCCAACATATTTGGATACGCCTGTCTTGGTGCCAAGATGGTTGTTTGGCTTCATATGTTTAGACAATTTCGATTCTACGTATCTTTTTGTTTTCTTATATTTGTTCTTGCTTTACCCCGAAAACAAACACACTTGCCTTTTTCTTTTGATGGCTAAAAGTCTCTCTACTTCTTTTTCTCTATTTTGTGATCTATACATCTGCAGGAATTCTATCATCTTTTGGGGTTAAATGATGATAAAATCCATTAGACAACAAAATTCGTATTGTACTTTGAATGAATATTGAAATTATGGATTTATGTAATCACTCACGTTCAACCGTTTTTTGTTGTTGGATTGGACAACCATTATTTGTATATAAAAAGCATCCATCTAGTGTTTTTTCTTCTTAACGTCTCAATACATTTTATCCTCAAATCTTGTTTTTATAAGTGAATTCGCATATTAGTTATAAATCAAAACACAAACAAGAAGACGTCAAACAAAAGACAACGAGAACCATAACTAAAACCATAACGTGAGTTTTCTTATCCATGCACAAGCCCTTACACGTACACCTCAAATAATTAAAACCATAACTAATGTTTAACTTATCTAATTGGCATTAAACCAGACGTGATCAGTGTATAATATTACTATTGTAATTAGCTAGGCCAAAAAAAGATTGGAAATAAAAAAATAACCAATAAGTCCATCATCATTCACATGCCATAATTTGTAAAACCCACTCTGGCTCAAGAATTAGGAGACAGATAGTAGATAGCGTTCTTGTGAAGCAAGTATGTGCACTCAATGAGAGAGAAGAGATGATTACACCTAAGAAAATCGAATCGCAGCCGTTGGTTATGCATCGTTGGGAATGAACGAGAGCCATCCATGTGTCGAGGGAAACAGATTAAGGACATTGTCGTCGCGTTAAGCTGCCGTAAGAGCTGACCATATGGCGTTCGTGTGTTCTGTTTTGCCCAACACGTGGGACAAACTCTCCACTTCTTTCTGATTCCCATCATCGCGTCATTTCTACGGCTACGATTTGTGGCTGCGGCCTGACGCATGGACGGCTTTGATTCAACGTGGCCCGTTCGAATATCATATTGGTTTATAGCTAATTTAGTTTTTTTTTCTATTTTTCAGAGTGATGAGAAGACACTTGTTAATTAATAGTAGCCAAATCTTGATGAGAAGACACATATTAATTAGTTGCCAAATCAACTTACTAATTTCTTGGAATTTTCAAGTTATTATTACATCCAGAAAAACAAAAAAAAAAACTGAAATATCAAACGTAAGAGAATCATTTTTGTTCTTCATACTTTGTTCGTAGTCTTTCTTTTCAGGTTTAGAAGGAATGTAATATATTAAACATATAAAGAATAATATGGTGAAAGAATGATGATGCGTTGGAGTGTTTTTATTTTCAAAAGTCAAAAACTAGTTACACAACAAGAGTTTACTATGAACTCAAAACAACAAACAAACTCAACAACAACATGAAGATATAGTACTAAATTTTAATCTTAAAAATAGTTACCAAACATATTCGAAAATAACAACCCTCACAACAAGTCATGTGAGAATAAACTACAATCACGATTCTTCTTTGTAATCGGATTCCCTTTTGGCTGGTTCTCGTCCAACATTTAACTTAACCAGACAGAACACAAGTAAAAAAAGCTTCTAAAGACTTGGAGAAAATGGCTGGTTTTTAGCTACTGTAATGAGTAAAAAGAGAAATCATTACCCAGCTACTGCTATTTCCAGCCACTTACCCCCAAAAAAGAGAGAGTCAAAAGGATGATACAAAAGAGAGAGCATATAAAGGAGCCAGTTTTTAGTTGTGATATGAAGATGCTGATGATGATGTTATATAAAGCATCTCTGAGATCCTTCAGTTTTCACAAGTAGCCAAGCTTCTTCTCCATTTTGAAGTATATGTTTCTTCTTTAAGCATAGTACATGTACAAACTGTTCGCAGCGGCGCAAGCTATCGAGTTCTCTGTTGGATGCCATGCGAGATGCAGCAATTTGCTTGTATGGTCAATTGAATTACCGTTCCCATCGACTCCAGAACTCTCGGCTCCTGTGTTCCCAAAGTTTGGTAAATATTCATTCATTTACTTAGTATATAGTTATTTAGCTTAAGGAGCTTATGGGGAAAAACTAACTCACCTCTTCTAACCGCGCGCGTTATACTGCTTAAGGATGGTCTTGATGGCCTCGCAGGAGTTGTGACTTGTCTCCTATAAGTTCAAACACATATTCAATCTGATCAATATTTAGACTAAAGGAAAAAATGAAAGAAGAGACTGTTAGTCTTTAGCACAAGTTTGTTACCTCATTGGGTTTTTGCTTGCTTCCAAGGTTGTAGTTTCGGTACTTCCCCGGGAAACACCAAACACACGGAAGAGATTGCTGGAAACAAATTTAAAGCAGGGGAAGTTTATTCAAGAGAGTGAAATTGTAAACGTGGAAATCAAAGAAGGTGATATGCGTTACAGGCATACCTGTAGGAACCTGTAGCCACTCGCAGTCCATCACCACTTAGACAACACTCGAACTTATCGAAGATGGAATCGTTTTCATATAAATCACAGAGCTGGAAATAATCACAAAAAAGGGAGTCATCAGTTATGCACTGAGTCTGCTGATGCAACTCTCTCAAAGAACAGGAAACTGACCTTTGGTCTTAAATGTTCGTGAACCTGGAACGTTGATACTGGACCTGAGTCCATGTTGATGTCCCATAACTGACAAGTAACACATAACCATGAGTCCAATTTTCAGTTTGAAACTAATCACTAATAACTTCAAAGGCATGGCACAACCAATGCCAAATGCAACTCTCTCGGTTTAATGCGATATAATGCACTGAGAAACTTTGAAAAAAGTATGAACCTTAAGCGTCATGTAGTCACGGCTAAGTATATATCTTCCTCCTTTCGCGAATTTGATGTCTGAAATGGAAGCAATTATCTCTGTGAAGAATGATCTAGAAGTTGGCGTCTCTGTGTCCTCAAACCTGCACAAACAAGCAGTGTTAACCTGTGTTGTTGCATCAAGTTATGAAACACTACAAGATAATATGGTTTCTTTTGTGTTTGCAATGCAACTATGGTATCCTAAACATAAGTCGATTATGCTTGTGTGATCTCCCTACCATGCATATTTTAGCCTTTCAAATGTTGTTTGCTAGTTATGAAACATCATTCACTTTATTCTAACAAGTACTTCAGACATTATTCCTAGAGTAGCACAAAGGATGTTAACAATCACATTCTGAGAGAGTAACTTAGATATCTATACATATTGGATCCTCTTTTCTATTAAATGCATTACTGAGAACATTAGTATATCTATCAGTCTCAAGACTTACAATTTGGAATGTGAGTCACATAAAGCTGATTGTCGCAGATCAATCAGGCGAATTGAGCCTTTCGAACTGCTATACGCTAAGGTATTGCAATGGGTAGGATGAAACTCGGCTGATGTGATAACCTCTGCAACAACGAATAGGATACTCTTACTTAAAAGCAAATCAAACATGTGGGTAGAGATATGACAAAAAGAATGCAATTATATCTAAACGAGCTGAACATTTGAGTGGAACACAACTCATTGACCAGGCTATAGTATCCAAATGACATTTGAGAGCTGCATGCCTTAAAAAGAACATAAAAGAGAGAGGACAGAAAGGTAATAACTAAGTTTGATCATCCATTCGCAACATATTATTTTTTGTATAGCTTACCAGTAAGATCTTCCATATTCGCAGGCTTGACATCAACAATGTTAAAACTTTGATTGCTGATCTCCAGGTTCCAAAGATTTATCCGCAAATCGTCAGCAGAAATAAATGTCTCGCCGTCACTTCAAATTTGGTAGCAAAGTCACCAAGAGAAGAAGATGATCAGTGCAAGTAAGAAGAAGGAAAGCAACTGTGTGAGCAAATTGACGGACACTACCTATTGTTTGAGATTGAATTGATATGATAATCATGAGCATGAGTGTACACTCTTCGACATCTAGCCACAGGGCTAGTCTCGTAGCTAGTAGTTACCTGTAGGATGTAATCATGTAAATGAATTATTAGTCTACACTCGAGTAAAGTAAGAATTTCCGCATCAAGAAAAGAACACAAATTTATAATCAACAGTAGTAAAGAGCATGGAAAGGAAAATAATCATAGGAAAGTAGGACTGAGAAACTCAAGACAATTAATCAAAGAAAATATAAATTGATAAGGGTAATGCTATTTGAGATTTCTTTACATGCCAAAGCTTCATATTATTTCAGCTCACTCAAGCATTCAAACTTCGACCCTGCACTTGAGTTAATCCCGAAGATTTAAAAGGTTTTGGGTTTCTTGCAGAGGGATCATGAGTTCCTATATAAGTTCTTACTGAAACTAAGATCTTGCCAAACCACATATGATAAAGAGAGAATGAAAAGTTGTGCAGAGTCAACTACCGCAGGTAATTTCAGCGAAGGGATGCCTCCTGGCGGAAATGAGTAGTCATTACTAAAAGAATTGATGAATTTGTCAGGTGAACCTCCATTAGTGTTTGAATTACTCGAGGTTGCAACACTTCCATTTGCTAGAGGTCTGGAAGAATCCGTATTTATGTCACAAATTTTCTTGATCTTTTTATCTTGAACCTGTTTACACTCGCACATAAGAAAAGAAACGAATCATGTTTAAATATTCCAGCTTAGAAGGCAACTGGTAAACAAGATCTAAAGGTAAACTTCTCACCTTCCAGAACTTGATAGTTTTATCATTTGTCGAAAGGAGAAAGAGAGCACCATTTGCTGTTTGAGACCATCTAATTTTGTTGATCTTCTCCTCTATCTCCAAACTCTTGAGGTAATCAAACTGGTAGACAAAGATCAAGCATGAGCGGCATAACCTATGTTGTAGAAAGGAAAAAAGAAAGTAAAAGACGTACCTCAGGCTCATGACTTTGAAATTCAGTTTTATAACGAAACTCAGGGTGCCTCAGTGGATAGTCTGTCTCTTCAAGATCTCTTCTAGCTCCACTGGTCTGTTAATCAACAGCATGCAACAAAGCATCACAAACCATCTCATCTCGCATTTAGGTAAAGAAAGAGCTTGCAAGGCAATGAGGAACATACATCTTTGGAATCTGTTCTCTCGAAAAGAACAACACGTCCTCCACGGTCCCCAGTAGCAAGATGGTCTCCAGATTTATCAAACTCAATCGCTGAAATGATATCAACTGCAGAGGAAACACCAGCTACATTTTAACAATTTTAATCCAAATTTAGACCAACTGTATCTTTAAGTTTCATCAGCATACAAAAGTTCCAAAAAGCACACAGAAAAGTAACATATTTTTTGCCACAAGTAACACTAATCACTTCCTTATGACTTTAACTAACACAGTAAGACACAAAAGCCACTAAATTTCCATCAAAAATCAAAACTTTACAATGACCACACAAATTAGAACCGTAATCGCCTAAACAATCCAAGACGCCTAATTAGATCTAAACGACCAGATTAAACCCTAATCAAAAATCAGGAAGATTAGATCCAAATCCAATGGTGAGCTCAAACAGAAGCAGAGAGATGCATGTATGTAGTGAATCGATGCCTTACCTTCTTGAACTTCTTCGCCGGCGCTGCGTTCACCGAACACCTGAGAGAATCTCCAATCCAAAGGCGGAGGTAAGTCTGAAGAAGCTCCGACCTCATCACCACCGTTCATTTTATCCTTCTCTGTCTCTCTCTGACACTATCTTCTCCAGATAATCTTAATAGATTGACGAATCAACGATTGCAATAATTAACATCCGAAAAAGAATCAGATCAGCAATCGCGAGATTTCTCTATTCGAGCTCGCAGATGGATTTTCTTCTCTCCTTAAAGAAGCATTCGATCAATCAGTATCAGAAGATTCCCAGATTTCGACAAACAAATAATCTACACTCTCTCTCTCAACATTTACACGATTAAAAAAAAAAAAAAAAAAAAGTGCTTCAAGAGAAGAGGACTTTGTGAAAAGGGTGAAATTGGGATTTCGAAAATAAAAAAAACGACCGAGCAAAACTCACTCTTACCGTTGGTTTTGTTCTTTTTTTTACACGAGTTTGGAAGTCTTATGTTAGAGTCACGTGCGGTGACGTGGAGCTCTGTCAAAGCTCATGACTCTAAATTGAGAAAATTACAACCAAGTGGACTTTTTGAGTTATAGTTTACACTCTGAGTCACTTTGTGAAAGTGGTGGACTTTCACAAAGTGCAATTACATTATGCCCCTTGTTTTCACTTACCTGAGACTGTAATTCTCTATTTTTCACATTTAACCAACAAATATTACATTCACTTCTTTTCCGTCAAACACAAAAACGCCGGTGACCTTTTCTCCTGCCGGTGACAAACAAGCTGATTTCTCCTCTCTCTCACCGGAATTCTTCCCGATTTCAACAAAACAACACCCATTTCGCGATGAGTCTAAATACACTCTTCGCCTTCTCCACCACGATAAATTCCCCTCTGTTACTTACCGGAACCACCACCACCATCTCCGCAGAGATACTGAGATTCGCCGCCATTCTCCGCCGTATTTCTGGGAAACCCGTAGCTTCCGATTCGAAATACCAGGTCGACGAAATACCCAAATACTGATTGGATGCTTTACTCCTGGATGCTTTTACTCCTGAATAACCCAGATTCGTTGATTCCATCTTCTTCAAGTTCAAATTTCTAAATTATGTATCCCGCATCTTCAAACCTTATTACGGAACATGAATATGATAGAAAATAGTAAACGTTGGACAACTACTAGTTGGATGCTTCCTTTTCCACGCTTTGTCAATTTATTAGCTAGTGGATAATTTCAGTTTGGACAACATCATATTCTATGTGTACCATTTTCTTAGTGGATACTTCTGATGAATTACTTACCTATTGTCCAACACAGGTCCGAAGTTCGCAGCTTTTAATTTCATCAACAAAGATTGGGATAAGCAGCTACCTCATAGGTTGTTTGTCATTGACAGATTCCCAACAGTTAGTAATCTTGAAAATGCTATCAAAAGATTCTTCATTGATTAGTCTTGACTCTTGAGCGATGGCTTTTTCTAAAGTTTTGATCTTTCTGCAATCATGCTCTCTTAGAGATCTATATGTTGTATTTAGTTATGAAACTCTCCTAATTGATGCGTATTGAGCAATATAGTTTCAATCTTTATGTATTCATGCTTTTGTAGGAATCTGTTGGTCTCATTAGCTTCGAGATTTTCTGTTTTAACTTGTGGGAATTGTTTTTTTTTGTTTATGGGGCAATGTTATTGATAGATCAACGAAAAAGAATGATGAGTCCTTTCATTTTTTATTTCAGGTCGAGGCGAAGAAAGCTGTCCCATAGGATGATCAAGAAGTGCTAAAGCCACACACTAGCCCAATGCATCTTATCTCACCAATTCATGGTGGTGAGGGTGGGAGCGGACAAACAAGATCTTCGTCGTATAGCATTACGGAGACCAAGAACAACTTTGATCAGTCTGGTACAATTGCTCATATTGTTCTGTATGTATAATCTATTGTGTAAATCAGTGTTTTCTTGATGATAATTACTTGATGCTAATGTTCGCTTTCTTTATAGTTTTGTGTATTACTCTTTGTTTTGAAAGTATGATGAAACATTTGATGGGGTCCTATTAGCTTATGATCTTATTGTGGAAAGCCAATAGGGCTGTTTTTTAGAGGATTTTTGACACAGTTAGTGAGTTCTGGAGTGATCCACGATTAGAACATTTGTCCATGTTAGATAATATACGATATACTTTTAGTTTGATACCAGATTTGTCCATGAAAATCAATCTATAAAATATCGTCCACAATGCTATTAGATGCTTTGGTAAATAATTAATGAAAAATGGTCTTTCATTGTGATTACTGGTTCATCTATTTCTTAATTAACGTTGTGCACTTCTCAAATAAACTGTGTGTCTGCTGATTTTCAGGGCTTATCTAATGAAGAAAGTACACAGAGAAATTTCATGGCTTATAAAGCAGAGAAAAAGCATCCACCATCAAACTGTACAAATTACTAGATACAATAGGGGTAAAGGACTTGGTTTTTGTGTCACTATCGTCCAACGAGTCAGTTATCCAACAATAACCGTCCAGACAATCAAAGGACTTGATTTCTGTGTCACTAGACAAAATCGTCCAATGAGTCAGTTATCCAACTATAACCGTCCAGGCGGCGGAGATCTAAGCTGGCTACTAAGATTTCGTCAAACCGGAGTCTAAAATTCATATGAGAGCCTCGGCAAATATCAGACATAGATTCCGGTGAAATATTACGATGAGTCATCAAAGTTTCCGAGCGGTTGTTGGAGACAATTAAATTACAATTTTTTTTACCCAATATTCATTAAGGGTGTAATTGTAATTTACAAACACATCACATAAAGCAAAAGTCCACCTCTGAACAAAAGTCCCTCTTTTTTGTAAACATAACTCAAAAAGTCACTCAAAGTGTAAATCACTCCTCTAAATTAGTTACATATGGTGTTTATAAGACTTCAAAAGTGACAGTATTTAGGTAAATCATTTTGATAATAAATGTCGTTCGAAAGCAAAGTGTTTAACGAAAGAGAATTTGTTCCATCTTGTCGTCGCTTCAGTGTGTTTTGGTCTGAATCACGAGTTTGGTCATTTCCTTTAAGCCCAAAATTTCCACTAAGCATTTCGAGACTCCAATGCTCCATAATTAAGTTACCAAGACATCCTACATGATCCATGCATATGGGGTGATGCGATCATGGATGAGGAGGTTCAGGAAAAGCAGCTTTTGGCCGAGGAAGAAGATGGAATGGAGCAGCTTGAAGCCGAGGAGGGACTTGAAGCCGCGCAACTTGAACCTGATGGAGCTAAACATATGGAGCTGGAACCTGACGGAATTAAAGAGCTTGCAGCTGAGAAGGAGCTTGTTTCCAAGGATTCTGTAGCTGCGCCAATGGAACTGATTACTCATTCTGGAGTTAATCTTGAGCCAAGATGGAGAAGACATGATCCTAAACCTCCCTGGTTTTTGATCCAAGCTCAAGAGATCAGCAAATGGGCATGTGTCTCATTTGTACTCTTTTTCCCTTGTCAAGTTTTGTCCCAATGGGTTTTCTTGACAAGGTTTTTAATGAGGCAAATGGGTCACATACAAATCACCCATTTAGCTGATCAAGACCAAGGCCCATCAATAAAGAAGGCTAAAAACGTGGCCATGAAGATCAAGGGTCATATTTGTGTTCAAACTTTGTTTTAATTGTGTTTGCTTTTCCGAGATAGTCTTTGGAGTTTGTTCCTTGACTCATCTCTTCCTTTTCCCTTCTTCTCTTTCCCTTTATATTGTACTGGACGAAATCCTTTTCAGTTTATCAATCAATCTTTATCCAAAACCTCTCTTTTGTTTGATCATTGTTCTGTCACTTGTTGTGCGTAATATCAACTAAGTCCACAGATTTCCTCTCACTTGTTGTGTGTAATATCAACACGTTGGAGGTGGTGTTAGAGATCTCTTCCGCGGGTTCTCTAGTATAGTCACTCGATCCATTCATCACTCTCATTCAACTCTCATCCAACATTGACTTTGTGTTCCAATCCGCTCAAACACTTAGCTTTCAAGCCGATCTATTCCAGGGACGTATCATGGGGGCTGACATAAAAAAAAATGATGGGTATATATTCGATTAATGAAGAAAGCGATTCTTTGACAAAAAAAAACACAAATGAAGAAAGTGAGAGATTCCTAGTTTGTTCATCCTTGCATGCCTTACCGAACTGCCAAATACATTAAAGCGGAACACTAGCTAGAACAATTTTCTTATCACCATTTTTAATTGAGCAATATG
Organism: Microthlaspi erraticum; assembly: GCA_902728155.2. NCBI lineage: Eukaryota > Viridiplantae > Streptophyta > Magnoliopsida > Brassicales > Brassicaceae > Microthlaspi > Microthlaspi erraticum. Next base: position 29,027 of record CACVBM020001090.1, read on the forward strand.
TCAACTAGTAGATAATAATTTCGTTCCAAAATTAAATATATTTAGCCGGCTTGACTTTCTTGCTGATACGCAAATTCTCTTAAGACAAAAACATTTTCAAGTATTGAGCACTCTACAGGGGCGGATCTACAGCCAAGGTAGGTGTGGCACGTGCCCCATACTAATCTAAATATTTGTATAAGGGAACACTGTCTTTATTAATCCTGTAGCCTAGTTGCTAAAGAGTGCCCCATGTTAGATCTTAAGTCCATGGTTCGAATCCTGTTGAAAACTGTATATTTTCGTTCTTTTTATTGTTTTTTTTTCTTCCCACATCTCTTCTTATTGGACTATGTTTTATATTTACTTTGTAATTTTTGCTAGTTATTTGTGCCCCATACGATTTTTCTTCCTGGATCCGCCCCTGGCACTCTATATACGTATGTATACTCTATAGCTTCATTACAAACCCTAAAACTAAGGACTACCTGAATCTTTAGCATAAAGAATCTCATATAACTCATTACATTAGATGTCCATATGTAGATTCTGAAATGACATTAATTCGTTAATATACATTTAAATGAATGAAAAGAGGTAAAAGGATATATGTGTGCATGCATGTCGTTGCTTGTATGGATTATGCCAGAATGCTATACAGAAAATTGGTTAGTTAGTTTGTTCACAAAACAAAAAAGGTTAGTTAGTTATCGGTTCGATCGATATTATATATGTATGTCGTGAAAATGAGATATGAGATATGTCGTTATTGATAAAATGAAAATGTAATGGCTCAATAGGAGACGGATAAGTGTCACATTACAGCTCGACGATGCTTCGCATATTTCAATACTATTGTTAATGTTGGTAAACGGTCCAAAGTTTTTTTTTTTAAAAGTTGAATTAAATTGTAAAGAATCTTGAGTATTCACACTATATAAAATTAGAAAGCGGCATGGGAAGCTTGTGGTATATATCTGGCAATATTCGGAAAGTTAAAATATTTCTTGATCTACCCGAACTATACTTTCTAACCAATCTTAATTATATAATTGTTTGACTCCCTTCATCTAGGAGAAGTAAATGGAATATGTAAGAACACGATGGAGAAACTGTAAATAACATGTCTAAGAGAACAATAATAATTAGTTATATACTTATAGCCTTTTAGGTGAATCACTTATAAGTTATAACCATGCACGTTAACGTGTTAACTTTTAGTGAACCAGTTACGCGTAGTGTATAATTTAGTTTAGATGAATCTCGTAACGTTACGTATCATTTAGCCGTCATGTCTTTAAATTAACTTGGGAATATTTGGTTTGAATCTACAATAGTTTGGAAAAAACTAGACGAGGCAAGCATCACCGATAGCTCGCACTAGCTTGTTGAGACCAGAAAGTCCTCCAACGCGGCTTCGACTGGACTTATGCCTACGTTGAGTTATCCAACGCACACTAACTAGCAAGACCCAAACAACCACATTACCTATGCAAGTGACGAATGGTTATTTTCCCATGATAAAACTGTATGAACAATGGATAAAATCTACTCAACAATACATAAAATGCACACAGGACCGGCCCTGAGGCAAGCCAAGTGAGGCTTTTGGCTTGGTCCCCACATTTTTATTAAAAAAATTTGTATAGATTTTGGCCTCAAATTAAAAAAAAATAATAATTTTTAGCCCCAAAATTTATCAAAATCTTACTAAATTATTCTGCCCCCCCCATATTTTTCAGGGCCGGCCCTGAATGCACATTGTTTGTGAAAATATTACATTACGCATAAAAATAGGTGCCAGTGTCGCGGTGATATTATTATGACAACAACGCGTTCGACTGCTCTTGTAAATCACGAATATACATAATCCAACTTTTGGTATGGTATGTAACTCCGGGCCATATTTTATTTTCTTAGATAAAATACTCGTACGTATATCCATCCTTCCCTCACTTTTACGTTTACGAAATTGAAATCTCACTTTGTTTTTACGATAAAATACCTCATAAATAAGAAAACCTGGGCCAGTTTTCCGTCTTGGTGGAAGAAACCCAATTTTCATATACGTTTTCTGATTTTTTTCTTAATTTTGACCAAATTATGTGGTACTAAAAAAATCATCTCACCGATGTCCTAAAGCTTACACGTGTATTACTCAGTTTTACGAAGTACATAAAAACTCTTTAAATACAACAATTACAAAAGAGCTAAATCCGTGAAAAGGCTAGTTACATAGAAGGCAGTGCATAAACGAACTCACATAGGATTAAATCAACACTCACATGCATTATGAGATCAAGAAAGAGATAACCCTAAATTAACAAGTTAACAATAGAGACATGGAGATTAATAGGTTGGTTATAAAATAGAAAACTAAATATTATCAGTAAGTGCGACAAAAGATCACTATTAAGTAGTAGTAGTAGTAGTAGTATTCTATTTCTTAGAATCTACATCGTGATTCGGGACCCTATGGTCTGGATAGGAAGAAAAGTAGACCACATTCGGAGGACTTGGTAATTGGTATGCTGTAATATAACTATATAAGCATTACCTTAAAAAGTTCTTTAATAACTCTATACAACAAATAATTGATTCCAAAAAAGAAATGGTTATATCATTTGTTGACTAATAGATTAAATGAATATAAACGGCGTGCTGGGCTTAGCCATGTGTAATATAATGTATTATGCAACATTATTATTAGTTGGTCATTCATGAATCGGGATGAGAAGAGAGGGTCTAAGGGGGGAGTTAGACTTATGTAGACCGTACAATAGTTAGATTAGAAAATGTATTCAGTGTATAATTAATACATAAGCCAAAATATTCGTCCCACTAATTGTTAGAGTGCCTTACCCACCAGCATGTTCTATAGACTTTGGACATTACTTCATTTAGCAAAGCGACCGTTCGATTTTAGTTATAACCAGACGACTTTCTTACTATATATGTATGAACTCATGTTCACTTTATGGTTATCTCTTATCTGGATTTTGCCTTGAGATGTGATCTCAGAGCTTTCTTTGTTACAGCATCCCTCCTTTAGGCCATTCCTACATCCTAATGGTAATGAGGTTAATTAACTTGGTTAAGCGAAAAATTAACAACTTAATATGCTAATTAGCCGCTCGCTTATAAGTTTTTGTGTGTTTTTGTCGGCTCGTTTAGAAGTTTAACCAAATAAAGATGATCTTAAGAAGCTTAAACTAAAGTACTAAAAAATGTTATGTCTAAGTACGACGTTTGACCCACAAACTAAACTCCTTAACTGCCCCACTTTCTCCATGTACATTTGCACACAAAACGACATGTTTCCACGTGTAAGTGTATGTATATGTATATGTATGTGCATATGTGAATAATTGTATTTTTCTATTTGATGATGTAAATGCAAATTATTTAGGGGTCATTCTATCCAAAATTGTGCATAAATTTGATATCTTATCTACTAGGCTATCATTTAGACTTTTGAAGGTCCTACACAGTATATACATGCTTCTAGACACTCCTCGTAGAAGACTAGAAGTAAGAAACTTCATCTGACTATTAATTTATTGTTAAGCTGATTTATCTCAGATTCGTTTAGTTATCTATATGATTATGAAGGTACTGCTGCTGACAAAGAAAAATTGGTATGTCTAGATAAATGTAGGGTCAAACTTAACAAAAACAGATTAAAACTATGAAGAAAATAATAATCGAAAACTATATTAGTTTCAGATAACGATAAAACAGAGACAACACTTGTAATAAACCAATAAACCAAAGAGCCTCGAGCGCAGATTGTGCCATTAGGGGAGAATTTAGCAATCTAATTAACTGAATAGTAAACAAAATTGATTAAATCCCGGAACTAAAAACGATAGCTAGGTCAAACATAGGGGTTGCCAATAGTAATCACTCACTAATCACCATCATCTCGATGAGAGAATCCATAAACATATTATTATTTTTATAGTCTACAGATAATGTATTTCGTACATATTTACAAGATATATTTAACAAATATTCCGGAATAAGACAGAAAAAAAAAAGAAGAAGAAGGAAAGACTCAACAGTCGGAATTATAAATAGCCGTATTCCCTCATGTTGGTCTAGTAGAGGCATACACACGCGCGCACACACAAACATACTCGAGGAAGCAAAGAGAAAAATTACTAGAAGATGAAACGAAAGAGAAGTGAGATGGAAGAGACAACGAAGAAGAAGAAGATGACAGAGATTGGATCCGCCATTGAAGAACTCTCTGTTCTTTCCATAGCCAAGACCACAATAGTTACCACCGAAACAGAATCCACCAACATCATCAATTTACCTTTGAAGCCTCTCCTTTCTTTCTGCAGATTAATCATCCAAGTTCTTGGTATGTAAATTAAATTTAATGGTGTTTTTCCTTCTTTTCATTTTTTTTAATAATTATATTTTTGGTGGATATATTGAGTTAACGTTAAAGAGTTTGTTCTAGTTTCCGAGTATAGCTCACTACTGTTTGGTTTTCTTGAATTACAGCATAACTAGTTCCTCCAATGGTTGTCCTGAAACTTTGTTGATTGATTGCAGATAAGATTGGCCCGACAATGGCAGTTCTCCGACAAGACGTTGATCAAAATATTCAAGTAATTAGTTTTTGTCTTTTTGTATGTTTAATACTAGTACACATACGCATCATTTTCAATGCTCGTAATCACTTGCGTAACCCAATTTATGAATATGTATATTAATTTTCTTACGCTATAGTATTACTTTTTTAATGTCAAGTTACTCTCTAAAGCTCAACGTATAATTAGCAAGCATGATTAAAATTTTCGACTCGATGTCCAAGAAAATTTCCTCTCTTTCGACACGTGGACCCATCTACACCTTTACGTTGCTTTCAGGGTTATTTTCACCATTTCTTTCAATCTATATCGAATGAATGGACCTCGTTTTTTCCTCCACCCTCGTTTTTTCTTTCTTATTAATGGGTTTATCAAGTTATTGAATTTAACACATTATGTTTGGTGAGTTGGTGTAGAGATTGGAGAAGATGTGGGAGTCTGATCCTATTCTCTACTCAAATTTGGTTGAGATACTGAGAAAAGAAGCAAAGGAAGGATCCTCTAGGAAGCCTAAAAGCTGTAGCAGAGCTGCTCTTTGGCTAACGAGGTACGTATCAATTTTCGTGCATTTAAATTTATCACAATTCACAAACGGATTTAGTTCAAACCATATTGAATCTCGAACAACGAAAATGATTTTTAACAATTGAATCTCACAATATTTAGAGCGATGGATTTTACGTTGGCGCTATTGCAACGGCTGGTCAAAGACATGTCACAAAACATGGAACAAGCCGTTGAAGAAAGTTATAATTTGACTATAAAACCATGGCATGGATGGATCTCTTCAGCTGCTTTCAAGGTATTATTATATACTGTATTAATGTTCATTAACTCGAGAAGTAAAACAAATTATTCTCGTAACAATTTCTTGGGATGTGCTTGTGTTTGTCTTAATTAAGGTGGCTCTTAAGCTGGTCCCAAACAACAACACATTCATCAATGTGCTTTCGGCGAAAGACGAGAGTCATCAGATGGTTGAAGATGATATAAGTAGTTTAATTTCTTTGCTCATTCCACTTCTAAGCCAACTACATTCCATTCTGGTAATTAAGGGTTGTTTTTAATAGAGATAGTATAGTTTTGCGTATTTCTTTGTGATAGTTTTGATTTTCTTGGTTGTGGTAGGAATCATACGAAGTGCACAAACTAAAGTCAACATGAGAAGGAGAACCGAAGAGAAGGACTAAAAGGGTATAGTTTGGTTGTAACACAAAGTCTAACTTGTAGCAGCACTTTTTGATGAGTTTTTAATCAAATTTCCTTCTAATGAGTTATCTATGGGGCCCGTTATTTATCTAACTGCTTTATCATGCAAATGTTGATTTCCTTTTTGGTATATGAGTTTCAATGGAACATATATACATATAGAGTTGTGTATATATGCTCATGCATGCACTTACTTGTTTTGTGATACTACGTAAAATCCACCAATTCCTTCTCGTGGACTGAAAATGATAACTCTTTTTAAGAATAAAAACCTGGCTAGTTGAGTCAAATCTAATCTAAATAAAAGTTAGAATCTAATTTCAGTTAACCAATTCGTTACTTGCTCACAAGATTTCAGTGTGACATTGTGGCCGGTGGCCCTAATTGGTTAGTTCAGGATTAAATTATCAACATTAAATCCGTAAAAGGAATTTTAGTATTAACATCTTAATTTTGCAATACAAAGTTTAAAAAACCCAGACATGGTGAACTCGACTTTTAGGTGTTTTATTGTAGATTGAATACTGAATTATTGCTTCTTGAAAACTTATAAAGTTTTTTAAAAGAAAAAAGTTCAAAAATTGGAGCCCATTATCACATTACTGGCTCGATATGTTAATGTGGGTTTTATTGCCATACTCATTTCGTTTTTCCTTTCTTTCTTAATTATGTAAGTCAATTAACAAGCAACAAATAAGATATATCGTTTAGTTAAGTTTTTCTTTCTCCAATATATCACATGAAGTTCTAAATTATCACATGGATGATTGATTTATCACAATTACGAATAACACATATGCTATCATCTGTTATGTAGACGGCTAGCTAGTTTATAACATGAAAGTAAAAATGTATCACATTTATCTTTAAACTATCACATACACAAATTCCAAGCATCATTTACCAAACAGAAATGACTCAAATACTACATATATATAATTAACTTGATCACACTGCTAAACAAAGAACATTTGCTAGTATGTTTTATAAACTCCCTCTGAGATCCATCCCCTTCCATAAGTCCTTCTTCTTCCTATTCTTTTTCTGTTTTTTTTTTTTTTTTCTATCCCACCTTTTCCTTTTTTTTTGTCAACCATTTTCTGAATTATTTATATTTCTGTTTCATAATACGATTATTTGTTTCATGTTTCACTTTATGAATACTTAAAGTTCATGACAACTAATAACGTACGCAATTATTTATTACGTATTTAATACATTTATAGGACAATCACAAATTAAAGTGCATGCCAAATATGAAATATCCAATACATTTAAATCAACTCATTAAGTCTGCACTAGCATTTAAATCCATTGGACCGCACTTAGACCGGATCGATATTGGGATCCGAAAGATTTTCCGGTTTGATTTTTGGTTTACAAACGAACAAAATCCACCGAAGTTGATTTTTCCGAAATTTCTTACTCCTCTAACCGTGTTTCGTTGTTTCGTAATTTACTCAATCCTTGGAAATTGGAAGAGGAAAGGATTCGCATTTTGTCTAAATCCGCCATGGATCTGCTAAGACGGCCGAGAAGTGCAACGGAGACAGCAGCGAAGGTTCTTTACTCTTAACAATCAACTACTAATCTATCGACAAACAAAATCTCACCTTTTATGATGAAGTAGAAAGTTTTGTTTTTTAATTTTGTTTCCTTTGGTATCCTTTATGAATGAATCGAGATCCGTCATTGTCGTGTGTCCTCCTCATGTGGGTCCACGGTGAGTAGATGACACACACACAGATCCAAAGCTTTTAATTTTTACGTATGCATATGCAACTACTACCCATCTTATGATTGCTAGTACGACAAGTTACAACCGAGTACTTCAGATTTGAAAAAGACCAAGAAAACGATTGCAATGCGCTATCAATTGAGTCTTGATAAAAAGTTTGAGTTTTTTTGCTCATTTTTTTTTTTGTAATTGATTGAGCTCTGTTGCTGCCTCTTACAATGGTGGTTTCGATTGGTACGATTTTAATCATTTTTAAAGTCAAAGTCTCTTACTTTGCTTTCTTCAGTTCTTTGGAATACTTTTTGTTCAGTGCTTAATTTACAAATTTTTAAACGTTTGTGACATTCTTCGGTTGTGTGACTATGAGGTTCTTGTATGTAAGGAGTTATAATAATTCTTGATAGTAATATGGTGGGATCTTTGATATTCACTCTCTTGGCATCTTGTGTTCCTTAAAAGACAAAAAAGTTCTGTTTATAAACTATAATATAAACTATATATTATGCTTTTAAAAAGTGTTGATGATTTGCTAATTTTTCTCTCTTTGTCGGTTTTTCTTTAATGATGTAGGGGACCTTCCATGGTGTGAAGTTGACCTGAATTTGGCCTCTAATTGTTTCCAACGAACCGCCATAGATCTTATAAATCTACTCTTCCTCTCCGTCTTCTACTTGTTCTTGATTGCTGGTTGTGTTGTTTCCAGACATTTTGTTGTCCGGCGCCGCAAGAAAAGCTGGATCTTTGTGGCTGCTGCTGTGTGTTGTGCCGTTACTAGCATCATTTTTCTTGGTGCTGGACTGAAAAATGTGACTGGTGGTGCTAATGACGTCAATGAAACCTCTTGGGTTGGTTTCTTCGTTGAAGGGATCATTTGGGTCTCACTTACGGTTTCACTGCTTGTTAATGGCTCAAAGTGGACTGAGATTCTTGCATCTGTTTGGTGGGTCTCTTTTGCTTTGCTGGATTCTGCTGCAAATATCCAGACACTTTTACAGGGAAAAGGCATCAGAGTCTTTGACATCATTACGTGGCTGATGAGCCTTTTGCTTCTCCTTTGCTCCTGTATCAATCTCAGAGCTTCTCCTGCTCAAGATTGCAGTGAAACAGGCCTTTCTGATCCTTTATTAACTGGAAAACCTCGAAAAAACTCAGCGAGGTTAGCAACAGCTGGGTTTTTCAGCATCCTGACATTCTCGTGGATGAATCCTTTACTCTCGTTGGGTTTCAAGAAACCATTATGCTCAGAAGATATCCCAAGTGTGTCCCGGAGGATGAGGCTGAATTAGCTTACAATAAATTCTCTCAAGCATGGGATACTCTTCTCACAGAGGGATGCTCAACGAAGAAAAGAAACTTGGTGTTTAGAGCCGTTGCGAAAGTTTACTTCAAGGAAAACATATTCATAGCAATATGTGCCTTTCTCAGAACCGTTGCTGTTGTATCTCTTCCACTACTGCTATATGTCTTTGTGGACTATGCAAACAGTGACCAGAGGGATCTCCGCGTTGGCTTCTTCAACTTAGCTTGTCTGGTTATGCTGAAGCTAGTTGAGTCCTTGTCGATGAGACATTGGTATTTTGCAGCAAGAAGATCAGGGATGAGGATTAGATCAGCGCTAATGGTCGCTGCCTATAAAAAGCAGTTAAAGTTATCAAGCTTGGGGAGGAAAAGGCATTCATCTGGAGAGATTGTGAACTACATTGCGGTGGATGCATATCGAATGGGAGAATTCTTGAGGTGGTTCCACTCGGGATGGAGCCTTACGCTACAGCTTTTGCTTTCACAGCTGTGCTTTTTGGTGTAGTTGGAGCAGGAGCTTTTCCAGGTTTAGTTCTTCTTCTTCTTTGCGGTCTCCTAAATCTACCATTTGCAAAGATGTTACAGAACTGCCAGACACAGTTCATGATCGCGCAGGATAAGCGTCTGAGGTTAACCTCAGAGATTCTGAACAGTATGAAAGTCATTAAGCTGCAGTCATGGGAAGAGGAGTTCAAAAAACAGATAGAGTCTTGTCGTGATGATGAATTCAAATGGTTGGCTAAGGCTCAGCTGACAAAGGCCTTTGGTACTTTCTTGTATTGGATGTCTCCAACAATTGTTTCTTCTGTTATCTTTGTGGGTTGTGCTTGTTGAAGAGCGCGCCGCTGAATGCAAGCACCATCTTCACGGTTTTAGCTACACTAAGAGTGATGTCAGAGCCTGTTAGAATTATACCTGAGGCGAATTTCTGCTGTAATCCAAGTCAGTGTCTCTTTCGATAGGATAAACAACTTTCTCCTTGACGACGAGCTCAAGATTGATGAGACTGAAAGAAGTGGTCTGGAGAAATCTGGAACAGCAGTTGACATACAAGCTGGTAACTTCAGTTGGGATCCAGAAACTAAGATTCCAACTATTCAAAATATAATTTGGAAATAAAGAATGGGCAGAAAGTTGCGGTTTGTGGACCAGTTGGGGCAGGAAAATCATCGTTGTTGCATGCAGTACTCGGAGAAATACCTAAAGTTTCCGGAACTGTAAGCAAAGCAGCCACCAAGACTCTTTTTTCTTTTGTTCATTTCATAGATGTATGTTTGTTCATAGATGTTTCCTTTATGTTGTCTTACTGAAACAGGTAAAGGTCTCTGGGTCCATCGCTTATGTTTCTCAGACTCTTGGATCCAAAGTGGTACCATCAGAGACAATATCCTCTATGGAAAGCCCATGGATACTAGACGATACAATGCTGCTATTAAAACATGTGCGTTGGATAAGGACATAGATGGGTTTGGACATGGTGATCTCACAGAAATAGGACAGAGAGGGCTTAACTTGAGTGGAGGACAAAAGCAAAGGATTCAGCTGGCCCGTGCTGTCTATGCAGACGCTGATGTTTACCTTCTTGATGATCCTTTTAGTGCCGTGGATGCTCATACAGCTGGATTTCTTTTTCATGTAAGTGAGAGAACATTTTTTTTAAGAAGCTTTTCCTAAAGAGTGCTTTTTAATATGTGTTATTTTGACTGCAGAAATGTGTTGAGGACTCGCTGAGGGAGAAAACTGTCATTCTGGTCACTCACCAAGTCGAGTTTCTCTCTGAAGTCGATCAAATTCTGGTAAAACTTGAATAGCAGTATCAAACACTCTATGTCTTAGCCGTTTGATGTTTAAAGATTGATGATCATGCTCAGGTTATGGAAGAAGGAAGAATCACTCAATCAGGAAAGTATGAGGAGCTCTTAACGATGGGGACTGCATTCAAACAGCTGGTGAATGCTCATAATGATGCAGTGACTGTATTACCTTTAGCTAGTAATGAAAGTCTAGGAGACCTTAGGAAAGGAGGTAGAGACAGAGAGACAGGAAACATCGAGGTTGTCGAAAAAATCGAAGAATATATTGAAACAGCGGATATTCCAGGGGTCCAACTTACGCAAGAAGAAGAAACAGAGACGGGTTATGTTGGGTTGAAACCTTTCTTGGACTATTTCCGTGTCTCCCAAGGATGGTTTCTTCTATGGTCAAGCGTATTGGGTCAGGTTGGCTTTGTAGTTTTTCAGGCTGCATCAACTTACTGGCTGGCTTATGGCATTGGGATCCCTAAACTCACTGCAACAATGCTTATTGGAGTCTATAGCATTATCTCAACTCTTAGTGCTGGTTTTGTATACACGAGAGCTGTTACAACTGCCCATCTTGGACTAAAAGCTTCGAAAGCTTTCTTCTCTGGTTTCACAAATGCAGTCTTCAAAGCCCAATGCTTTTCTTTGATTCTACTCCCGTTGGACGCATTCTCACCCGAGTAAGATCGCTTTACTTGCATGTATGAATAACACTACAGCTCAAATAATGATATAATTGAATGTAACTTTGGCAGGCATCTCTGATTTGAACGTCTTGGACTTTGACATTCCGTTTGCATTCATATTTGTGGTAGCACCTGCTGTTGAGCTCACTGCAGCTCTATTCGTCATGACATATGTACTTGGCAAGTAATCATCATCGCTCTTCTTGCTTTGGCAGCCACAAAAGTTGTTCAGGTACATGCTTTGCATTTACATATTTTCATAGTTGGCTTATGCAGCCTAGGAGTTACTACTTGTTAACATATGCCTTCTTCTTTGAAAAGGATTACTATTTAGCCTCTGCAAGAGAGCTGATTAGGATCAACGGAACAACCAAAGCTCCAGTGATGAATTATGCTGCAGAAACCTCACTTGGAGTGGTGACAATACGAGCCTTTGGAACAGTAGACAGATTATTTAAGAACTACCTAAACCTAGTCGACGCAGATGCTGTGCTATTCTTTCTGTCTAATGCAGCCATGGAGTGGGTGATTCTGAGGGTAGAGACTCTGCAGAATGTGACTTTATTCACTTGTGCGCTTCTACTTATCCTTATTCCCAAGGGCTACATAGCTCCAGGTACCTGATTCTTTTTTTTTACCTCATCACATCTTCCAGCAATTTTTGCTGTGAATTTTTGTTATATTTTTTTCAGGATATTCATCAAACTAAAAGGTTCTATATGAACTTCGTGCCTCTGTGTTGCAGGCTTAGTTGGGCTTTCGCTATCTTATGCATTAACACTGACACAGACTCAAGTGTTTTTGACACGATGGTATTGCACCTTATCGAACTCTATCATTTCGGTGGAGAGGATAAAACAGTATATGAGCATACCAGCAGAACCTGCTGCAGTTGTGGATGATTGTAGACCACCTTCCTCATGGCCTTCCGAGGGTAAAATTCACTTGCAGGAGCTTAAGGTATGGAAAGAAGAAACATTACTTGTTATAAGATGATGGTTTAAACTATGCTGAAGCCATTGTTTTGATTCCTTTTGCAGATAAGATATCGCCCCAATGCTCCGTTGGTTCTCAAAGGAATCTCTTGCACATTCAGGGAAGGGACAAGAGTTGGAGTTGTTGGCAGGACCGGAAGTGGGAAAAGCACTTTAATCAGTGCTTTGTTTCGCTTGGTGGAGCCAGCAAGTGGTTGCATATTGATTGATGGCATTGACATAAGTAAGATTGGCCTAAAAGACCTTAGAATGAAACTCAGCATCATTCCTCAAGAACCAACTCTTTTCCGTGGCTGCATAAGGACCAACCTTGATCCTTTAGGTGTTTACTCTGACGATGAGATATGGAAGGTGAGATACGAAACACGAATGAAATTTATATATCTAAGAATTTAAAACCTTTCTGAGGAACCATTTCTTTTGCATACAGGCTCTCGAGAAGTGCCAGCTAAAGACGACGATTAGCAACCTGCCTAATAAACTTGATTCTTCAGGTAATTGTAAAAAAACAAAACAGTTATGTTTTCATTTCACCAGATGACCTTTACACTCATATGTTCATCTTTTATTGTTGGTGTGACTCAATGTGAAGTGAGTGATGAAGGAGAGAACTGGAGCGTGGGACAGAGACAGCTGTTCTGTCTCGGAAGAGTACTGCTGAAGAGAAACAAGATATTGGTGTTGGATGAAGCTACAGCCTCCATTGACTCAGCCACTGACGCAATCATTCAGAGAATCATAAGAGAAGAGTTTGCAGACTGCACGGTGATTACAGTAGCTCACAGAGTACCAACGGTGATAGACAGTGACATGGTCATGGTTCTCTCCTTTGGTAAACATCTTCTCTCTCTCTAAGGAACCTTCTCTTTTCATCTCTTAAACATATCGTGAACATCTATGGACGCTCATGCATGAGTCATGACCAAACAGGTGATCTTGTGGAGTATGACGAGCCTTCAAAGCTGATGGAGACTGATTCTTACTTCTCTAAGCTCGTTGCTGAGTATTGGGCAAGCTGCAGAGGAAATTCTTCTTCTCAGAAATCAGAACCTTCATGCCCAAATTTAGAATGATTACAATTATTTGTTGCATATTTTACTTTATGAATACTTAAGAGTATATTAGTTACGTATGCATATGCATAACATAATCACGAAGTGCATGACAAATGTGTATAAACCATCAATCGGTTATTATTTGTGCCTCTCAATATTTTAATGTATGATAACGTTACTGTTTGTTATAAGAGATTAAAATTTAAAAGACACAAATATACACAGTACTCGTATATGCACATTTGACAAAAATGTAAAATATTACGAAAAAATTTCCGCGCGCATTAGATACATTGACCCGCATTTGGACCGGATCGATATTCGGATCAGAAAGACTTTCCGGTTTGATTTTTGGGTCATATTCGGATCCGGAATCGAACGAACAAATCAATCCACCGAAGTTGTTTTCCTCAAATTTCCTGACCAATACTCGATCTTTGGAATAGGAAAGGATTCACATTTTTCTGAATCCGCCATGGGTTTACAAAGGGATCTGCTAAGAGTGCCGAGAAATTAAACGGGCGGCTCGAGGAGGTGTGCAGTGGAGGAGACGGCTACACAAACGAAGAAGGTACGTTCTTTACTTTACTCTTTTAACTTTCCTTGACGACAAACAAACAAACAAACAAGCCAGAGAAGAAAATTTATATAATTGTCCTTGGTGAATGATTGTCGTGTGTCCTCATGTTGGTCCACAGTACAAATTTGACGTTGAAAATGCAACGACAGAGACTAGGATAAGGTGAGGTGAAAGTGTGGGACTTGGATACTCGTCGTTTAGCGTTTGTTAGAAATTTAGAATCTTTCTCACGTTTTGTTATAATGCAGAGTTTTTTTTCTTCTTCTTTGCTTATTGCTCTTGGTTTTATTTCTTCCTAATTGACTGAGCTTTGTTGCTGCTTTTACAATGGTGGTTTCGATTGGTACTAGGATTTACTTTCTGTTTTTTTTTTTTGCTCACTCTGTTTGCTTTTGAGTTACTTGTTTCAATGCTTAACTTTGGTTTTTAACGTTCTTGGGGTTGTGTGTGAGGTTCTTGTAGGGGAAAAACCAAGCATTCTGAATTTAAACTTGTTAAAATAATATTTCTATGTACAATCATTGTTAATACTATGGTGTGAGCTTTGACTTTCATTCTCTTTAGCTTCTTGTGTCCCTCAAAAGACTAAAAGTTCGATTGATATTATTATTTCATAAAAAGTGTTGGTGACATGCTAATTTTTTATCTCCTTTCATGTTGCAGGGAGTCTTCCATGGTGTAACGTTGAGCTGAACTTGGCCTCTCATTGCTTCCAAAGAACCGCCATAGATCTTATAAACCTATTCTTCCTCTGCGTCTACTACTTGCTCTTGATAGCTGGCTGCGTTGTTTCCAAACGGTTTACTGTCAGGAGCCGCAAGAAAAGCTGGATCTTTGTGGCTGCTGCTATATGTTGTGCTGTTACTAGCATCTCTCTTCTTGGTGTTGGACTGAGAAATCTGATTTTTGGTGCTCATGACGTCGATGAAAGCTCCAGGGCTGCTTGCTTCGTTGAAGGGATCATTTGGCTCTCACTTGCGGCTTCATTGCTTGTTGATGGCTCAAAGTGGATTGAGATTCTTGCATCTGTTTGGTGGATCTCTTTTTCTTTGCTGGATTCTGCAGCAAAACTTGAGACACTTTTACAGGGAAAAGGCATCAGAGTCTTTGACATCATCACTTGGCTGATGAGCCTTTTGCTTCTCCTTTGCTCCTGTATCAATCTCAGAGCTTCTCCTGCTCAAGATTGCAGTGAAACAGGCCTTTCTACTCCTCTATTAACCGGAGAACCTCGAAAAAACTCAGCGAGGTTAGCAACAGCTGGGTTTTTCAGCATCCTGACATTCTCATGGATGAATCCTTTATTCTCGTTGGGTTTCAAGAAACCATTATGCTCAGAAGATATCCCAAGTGTGGTCCCGGAGGATGAGGCTGAGTTAGCTTACAGTAAATTCTCTCAAGCATGGGATACTCTTCTCACAGAGGGATGCTCAACGAAGAAAACAAACTTGGTGTTTAGAGCCGTTGCGAAAGTTTACTTCAAGGAAAACATATTCATAGCAATATGTGCCTTTCTCAGAACCGTTGCTGTTGTGTCTCTTCCACTAATGCTATATGTCTTTGTGGACTATGCAAACAGTGACGAGAGGGATCTCCGCGTTGGCTTCTTCAACTTAGCTTGTCTGGTTATGCTGAAGCTAGTTGAGTCCTTGTCGATGAGGCATTGGTATTTTGCAGCAAGAAGATCAGGGATGAGGATTAGATCAGCGCTAATGGTCGCTGCCTACAAAAAGCAGTTAAAGTTATCAAGCTTGGGGAGGAAAAGGCATTCATCTGGAGAGATTGTGAACTACATTGCGGTGGATGCATATCGAATGGGAGAATTCTTGTGGTGGTTCCACTCGGGATGGAGCTTTATTCTGCAGCTTTTGCTATCTACAGCTGTGCTTTTCGGTGTAGTTGGAGTAGGAGCTTTACCTGGTTTAGTTCTTCTTCTACTGTGTGGTCTCCTAAATCTACCATTTGCAAAGTTTTTACAGAACTGCCAGACACAGTTCATGATCGCGCAGGATAAGCGTCTGAGGTCAACATCAGAGATTCTGAACAGTATGAAAGTCATTAAGCTGCAGTCATGGGAAGAGGAGTTCAAGAAGCAGATAGAGTCTTGTCGTGATGATGAATTCAAATGGTTGGCTAAGGCTCAGCTGGCAAAGGCATTTGGTACTTTTTTGTATTGGGTGTCTCCTACGTTAGTTTCTTCTGTTATCTTTATTGGATGTGCTTTGTTGAAGAGCGCGCCGCTGAATGCAAGCACCATCTTCACGGTTTTAGCTACATTAAGAGTGATGTCAGAGCCTGTTAGAGTTATACCTGAGGCGATATCTTCTGTAATCCAAGTCAGTGTCTCTTTCGATAGGATAAACAACTTTCTCCTTGACGACGAGCTCAAGATTGATGAGATTGAAAGAAGTGGTCTGGAGAAGTCTGAGACAGCTGTTGACATACAAGCAGGTAACTTCAGTTGGGATCCAGAAACTAAGATCCAGACTCTAAAGAATATAAATTTGGATATCAAGAATGGGCAGAAAGTTGCGGTTTGTGGACCAGTTGGGGCAGGAAAGTCATCGTTGTTGCATGCAGTACTCGGAGAAATACCTAAAGTTTCCGGAACTGTAAGCAAAGCAGCCACCTAGACTCTCTTTTCTTTTGTTCCCTTGTTCAACGATGTTTCCTTTTTGCTGTCTTATTGAAACAGGTAAAAGTCTCTGGATCCATCGCTTATGTTTCTCAGACCTCTTGGATCCAAAGTGGTACCATCAGAGACAATATACTCTATGGAAAGCCCATGGATAATAGACGATACAATGCTGCTATTGAAGCATGTGCGTTGGATAAGGACATAAATGGGTTTGGACATGGTGATCTCACAGAAATAGGACAGAGAGGGCTAAACTTGAGTGGAGGACAAAAGCAAAGGATTCAGCTGGCCCGTGCTGTCTATGCAGACGCTGATGTTTACCTTCTTGATGATCCTTTTAGTGCCGTGGATGCTCATACAGCTGGATTTCTTTTTCATGTAAGTGAGAGAACATTTTTTTTGAAGAAGCCTTTCTTAATGACTGCTTTTTGACATGTTTTTTTATGACTGCAGAAATGTGTAGAGGACTCGCTGAGGGAGAAAACTGTCATTCTGGTCACTCACCAAGTCGAGTTTCTCTCTGAAGTCGATCAAATTCTGGTAAAACCTGAATAGCAGGAGATAAAGAATATACTTGTCTATGTCTTACTTGTTTATTAATAAAGATTGATGATCATGCTCAGGTTATGGAAGAAGGAAGAATCACTCAATCAGGAAAGTATGAGGAGCTCTTAATGATGGGGACTGCATTCAAACAGCTTGTGAATGCTCATAATGATTCAGTGACTATATTACCTTTAGCTAGTAATGCAAGTTTCGGAGATCTTAGGAAAGGAGGTAGAGACAGAGAGATAAGTAACATTGAGGTTGTCGAAAAAGTCGTAGAAGAGATCGCAACAACGGATATTCCAGGGGCACAACTAACACAGGAAGAAGAAAAAGAGTCAGGTTATGTTGGGTTGAAGCCTTTCTTGGACTATTTCCGTGTCTCCCAAGGATGGTTTCTTCTATGGTCAAGCGTATTGGGTCAGGTTGGCTTTGTAGTTTTTCAGGCTGCATCAACTTCCTGGCTGGCTTATGGAATTGGGATCCCCAACCTCACTGCCACAATGCTTATAGGAGTCTATAGCATTATCTCAACTCTTAGTGCTGGTTTTGTATACGCGAGAGCTGTTACAACTGCCCATCTTGGACTAAAAGCTTCGAAAGCTTTCTTCTCTGGTTTCACAAATGCAGTCTTCAAAGCCCCGATGCTTTTCTTTGATTCTACTCCCGTTGGACGCATTCTCACCCGAGTAAGATCGCTTTCCTTACATGTATATAACACTACAGCTCATTGAGCTCAATATAATGAAATAAATTGAATGTAACATTGGCAGGCATCATCTGATTTGAACGTCTTGGACTTTGACATTCCATTTGCATTCAGTTTTGTGGTAGCAGGAGCTGTTGAGCTCACTACAGCTCTATTCGTCATGACATATGTGACATGGCAAGTAATCATCATAGCTCTTCTTGCTTTTGCAGCCACGAAAGTTGTTCAGGTTGGTACATGTTTCCATTTTACATATTTATGCAGCAAAAGGTCATTATTAACATCTGCCTTTTCTCTGAAAAAAAGGATTACTATTTAGCCTCTGCAAGGGAGCTGATTAGGATCAACGGAACAACCAAAGCTCCAGTGATGAACTATGCTGCAGAAACCTCACTTGGAGTGGTGACAATACGAGCCTTTGGAACCGTAGACAGATTCTTTAAAAACTACCTAAATCTAGTCGACGCAGATGCCGTGCTATTCTTTCTGTCTAATGCAGCCATGGAGTGGGTGATTCTGAGGATAGAGACTCTGCAGAATGTGACTTTATTCACTTGTGCACTTCTGCTTATCCTTATTCCCAAGGGATACATATCTCCAGGTACATGAATTATCAACCTCATCACATCTTCCAGAGATTTGCACTCTTAACTTGAGCTTGCCTTTGGAAACACTTTGCTATAATAGTTCAAGATATTCATCAAACTGATAGTCTGCATGCATGAACTTGTGCCTTTGTGTTGCAGGCCTAGTTGGGCTTTCACTCTCCTATGCATTAACACTGACACAGACTCAGGTGTTTATGACACGATGGTATTGCACCTTATCGAACTCTATCATTTCGGTGGAGAGGATAAAACAGTATATGAGCATACCAGCAGAACCTGCTGCAGTTGTAGATGATAGTAGACCACCTTCCTCATGGCCTTCTAATGGTACAATTCACTTGCGGGAACTTAAGGTAAATAGAAACATTACTTGTCATGGTTTTCAATGATGCTTAAGCCATTGTTTTGATTCTCTTTTTTTTTTTTCTGTTTGCAGATAAGATATCGCCCCAATGCTCCGTTGGTTCTCAAAGGAATCTCTTGCACATTCAGGGAAGGGACAAGAGTTGGAGTTGTTGGTAGGACCGGAAGTGGGAAAAGCACGTTAATCAGTGCTCTTTTTCGCTTGGTGGAACCAGCAAGTGGTTCCATATTGATTGATGGCATTGACATAAGTAAGATTGGCCTAAAGGATTTAAGAATGAAACTCAGCATCATTCCTCAAGAACCAACTCTTTTCCGTGGCTGTATAAGAACCAACCTTGATCCTTTAGGTGTTTACTCCGACGATGATATATGGAAGGTGAAATAAGAAACAAGAATGAGATTTTAATAAAACCTCTCTGATGAACTGTAGTGATGAACCATAATTCATTTTGCAGGCTCTCGAGAAATGCCAGCTCAAGGCCACCATTAGCAATCTGCCTAATAAACTTGATTCTTCAGGTTGAGAAAAAAAAAACAAAAAGACATGTTTCCTTTCACATTTTTGGCGTTTTGGCTCCTCTCCGAGATTGATAACACTTTTGTTTATCTTTTCTTTTACGAGAGAAGTGAGTGATGAAGGAGAGAACTGGAGCGTGGGACAGAGACAGCTGTTCTGTCTCGGAAGAGTACTGCTGAAGAGAAACAAGATATTGGTGTTGGATGAAGCTACAGCCTCCATTGACTCAGCCACTGATGCAATCATTCAGAGAATCATAAGAGAAGAGTTTGCAGACTGCACTGTGATAACAGTTGCACATAGAGTCCCAACGGTGATAGACAGTGAAATGGTCATGGTTCTCTCGTATGGTAAACATATTCTCTCTCTCTCTAATGTAAGTTTGGTAAACATCCTATCTCTCTTAAACCTATATAAGCTTATGAGTCATGACCAAATAGGTGATCTTGTGGAGTACAACGAGCCTTGGAAGCTGATGGAGACTGATTCTTACTTCTCCAAGCTCGTTGCCGAGTATTGGGCAAGTTGCAGAGGAAAATCTTCTGAGAATCTTCTTCAAGACCACAGCTACTAAATGTACGTAGTAGTCTTTCCATGCATGTTCTATGGAAAGAAGAACCTATTCACAAACTGTCTTTCCCCATTATCAATACTAGTATAGCTAAAACTGTATTGTCAGATATTGGAATTCACATTATTATGATCTTCCATTGTTGTCTTGAGAAAAGAAATAAAAATCCATTGTTATGAATAAAAATGTTAAACTCGAACTTAATTAATTAATTAAGTATGACAATCACTATAGAAAGACAAAAAAAGATAACCAAAACAATATAATAATAATAATGCATTTGATTGTGAGAGGGAGATAGTGGCTTTGACTGTTGTTCGTACATGGAAGAACTTTTGTTTATTTAGGTTCTGCAACGACGATCTACCTCTACCAATCAAATTCGGAGCAGTTTTTGTGCCACACCACTCACTGTCACTGACACTGACACAGCTTTCCCTTCACGAGTGAAATCCAAGGAGATCAGTGAGTGATTTTGATTTAGAGAGGGACAAGCTTTACTCTTCAAAAGATAATAAAAAAAGCCAGCCGCTAGAGTGCTAGTGCGATTCATATACTGGAAAAAGGCAGAGATGTGGACTTTGATTCGTCGTTTAGTGTTAGTGAGAATCAACCTCACCTTTGATAGAGGCAGAGCTTTTGCTTTACTCTTTTTCCTTTTTCTTGTAATTGATTCAGCTCTGTGTTGCTGCTGCTTCTACAATGGCGCTTTCTATTGGTACGGTTTTACATCAATTTTATTCCCATAAGTCTCTGATTCTTGGGTTCTTGTTTTTAATGCTTAGTTTTTAACGTTTGTGGCATTTTTGGGCTGTGTGAGGTTCTTGAAGTTAAAAACAGAACAAAGAAAACAAACTTTCGGAATCTAGCCAGTTTTAATATTCTGTATATGTACAAATCATTTATGTACAAGCCATCACACTGTAACAACTTAGCAAATTCACTAAAACTTGTATGCAATCTCATTATGTTTTGTTGCAGGGAGTCTTCCATGGTGTGACTTTGAACTAAATCTGGCATCTCATTGCTTCCAAAGAACCGTCAAAGATCTTATAAATCTATTGTTCCTCTGCATCTTCTACTTGCTCTGTATATCTGGTTGTGTTTCCAAGCGGTTTTCTTTCAGGCGCCGCAAGAAAAGTTGGATCTTTGTGGCTGCAGCTCTATGTTGTATTGTTACCAGCTTCATTATTCTTGGTGCTGGATTGAAAAATCTGCTTGATGATTCTAATGACGTTAATGAAATCCCCTGGCTCGTTTGCTTTGTTGAAGGGATCATATGGGTCTCACTTGCGATTTCCTTGCTTGTTAACGGCTCAAAGTGGATTGAGATTATTGCACCTGTTTGGTGGGTGTCTTTTGCTTTACTGGATTCAGCAGCAAAGATGGAGCTACTTTTGCAAGGCATCAGAGTGTTTGACATCATAACCTGGCTGATAAGTCTTTTGCTTCTCCTTTGCTCCTATATAAATCTCAGAGCATCTCCTACTCAAGATTGCAGTGAAACAGACCTTTCTGATCCTCTATTAACTGGAAGTCCTCGAAAAAACTCTGTGAGGTTAGCAACAGCTGGGTTTTTCAGTATCCTGACATTCTCGTGGATGAATCCTTTACTCTTGGCGGGCTTCAAGAAACCATTGTCCCCAAAAGATATCCCAAGTGTAGTACCAGAGGATGAGGCAGAATTAGCTTACAGTAAATTTGCCAAAGCATGGGATACTCTTCTCGCAGAGGGAAGCTCAAAGAAGGAAAGAAACTTGGTGTTTACAGCCATTGCAAGAGTTTACTTCAAAGAAAACATATTTATAGCAGTTTGTGCCTTATTCAGAACACTTGCTGTTGTATCTCTTCCACTCATGTTATATCTCTTTGTGGAATATACAAACAGTGACCAGAGGGATCTCCGCGTTGGCTTCTTCAACTTATCTTGTCTGGTTATGCTGAAGCTAGTTGAGTCCTTGTCAATGAGACATTGGTATTTTGCAGCTAGAAGATCAGGGATGAGGATTAGATCAGCGCTAATGGTTGCTGCCTACAGAAAGCAGCTAAAGCTATCAAGCTTGGGGAGGAAAAGGCATTCATCTGGAGAGATTGTCAACTACATTGCGATAGATGCATATCGTATGGGAGAATTCTTATGGTGGTTCCACTCGGGATGGAGCGCTACGCTGCAGCTTTTGCTTTCCACAACTGTACTTTTTGGTGTAGTTGGAGCAGGAGCTTTTCCGGGTTTGATTCTTCTTCTCTTCTGTGGTCTCCTTAATGTACCATTTGCAAAGAGGCTACAGAACTGCCAGACACAGTTCATGATCGCTCAGGATAAGCGTCTGAGGTTGACCTCAGAGATTCTGAACAGCATGAAAGTCATTAAGCTGCAGTCATGGGAAGAGGAGTTCAAGAAACAGACAGAGTCTTGTCGTGATGATGAATTCAAATGGTTGGCTAAGGCTCAGCTGACAAAGGCCTTTGGTACTTTCTTGTATTGGATGTCTCCAACAATTGTTTCTTCTGTTATTTTCCTGGCCTGTGCTTTATTGGAGAGCGCACCGCTGAACGCAAGCACTATATTTACGGTTTTGGCTACGCTGAGAGTTATGTCAGATCCTGTTAGACTTATACCTGAGGCGATTTCTGCTGTAATCCAAGTTAGTGTCTCTTTTGACAGAATAAACAAGTTTTTGCTTGACGACGAGCTTAAGATTGATGAGAGTGAAAGAAGTGGTCTGGAGAAATCTGGAACAGCAGTTCACATACAAGCAGGGAACTTCAGTTGGGATCCAGAGACTAAGATTACAACTCTCCAAAATGTAAATTTGGAAATGAAACATGGGACAAAACTTGCGGTTTGTGGACCAGTTGGGGCAGGAAAATCATCGTTGTTGCATGCATTACTCGGAGAAATACCTAAAGTTTCTGGAAATGTAAGCAAAACATAATTTCTCTTGGTTCCTTCATAAACATCTCTGTTTGTTACAATATGTTCCTTTGTGTTTTCTTACTGAAACAGGTTAAGATCTCTGGTTCCATCGCTTATGTTTCTCAGAGCTCTTGGATCCAAAGTGGTACCATCAGAGACAATATCCTCTATGGAAAGCCCATGGATACTAGACGATACAATGCTGCTATTAAAGCATGTGCGTTGGATAAGGACATAGATGGGTTTGGACATGGTGATCTCACAGAAATAGGACAGAGAGGGCTTAACTTGAGTGGAGGACAAAAGCAAAGGATTCAGCTAGCCCGTGCTGTCTATGCAGACGCTGATGTTTACCTTCTTGATGATCCTTTTAGTGCCGTGGATGCACATACAGCTGGAGTCCTTTTTCATGTATGTGAAAACATTTCTTTTGTAGCTTTTCATAATACCTGGAGCTAAGTAAGATTTTATATATGATCCTTCTTAATAAGTTTAATTGTGACTGCAGAAATGTGTTGAGGACTCGTTAAGAGAGAAAACTGTTGTTCTAGTCACTCACCAAGTCGAGTTTCTCTCAAAAGTTGATCAAATACTGGTAAAACTTGAGTAGCAGTCGATTGAAAAACATAATGTTGATGTCTTACCGTTAGATTATTATTGATTGATGATCCTAATTAATCAGGTTATGGAAGAAGGAAGAATCACTCAATTAGGTAACTATGAGGAGCTCTTGATGACGGGGACTGCATTTAAACAGCTGGTGAATGCTCATAATGATGCAGTGACTGTACTACCTTTAGCTAGTAATGTAAGTCTAAGAGATCTTGGGAAAGGGTGCAGAGACAGAGAGATAGGAATCATCGAAAAAATCGAAGAACAAGAAGAAATCACGACAACGGATGTTACAGGTGTCCAACTTACGCAAGAAGAAGAAACAGAGACGGGTTATGTTGGGTTGAAACCTTTCTTGGACTATTTCCGTGTCTCCCAAGGATGGTTTCTTCTATGGTCAACCGTATTGGTTCAGGTTGGTTTTGTAGCTTTTCAGGCTGCAGCAACTTACTGGCTGGCTTTTGCCATTGGGATCCCTAAAATCACTGCTACAATGCTTATTGGAGTCTATAGCATTATCTCAACTCTTAGTGCTGGTTTTGTATATGCGAGAGCTGTTACGACTGTTTATCTTGGACTAAAAGCTTCCAAAGCTTTCTTCTCTGGTTTCACAAATGCAGTCTTCAAAGCCCCTATGCTTTTCTTCGATTCTACTCCAGTTGGACGCATTCTCACCCGAGTAAGATCACTTTTACTTGCTTGTAGATGAATAACACTACAAAATAATGTGATAATATAATTGAATGTAACGTTTGCAGGCATCATCTGATTGAACGTCTTGGACTTTGACATTCCATCTGCAGTCATACTTGTGGTAGTACCGGCTATTGAGCTCACTGCTGCTCTAATCATAATGTCATATGTCACATGGCAAGTTATTATCATAGCTCTTCTTGCTTTGGCAGCCACAAAAGTTGTTCAGGTACATATTTTTTATTGTCCTTCTTGTTTTAGTTTGTTTAGGCAGCAAAGAAGTCATTATTAATATCCGCTTCTTGATTTGAAAAAAGGATTACTACTTAGCCTCTGCAAGGGAGCTGATTAGGATCAACGGAACAACCAAAGCTCCAGTGATGAATTATGCTGCAGAAACCTCACTTGGAGTGGTGACAATACGAGCTTTTGGAACAGTAGACAGATTCTTTAAAAACTACCTCAACCTAGTTGATGCAGACGCCGTGCTATTCTTCCTATCTAATGCAGCCATGGAGTGGGTCATTATGAGGATAGAGGTTCTGCAGAATGCGACTTTATTCACCTGTGCACTTCTGCTTATCCTTATTCCCAAAGGCTACATAGCTCCAGGTACATAATGTTTTAACTTATCTCATGTTTAACTTCCCAGTTTCATAGCTTTTGGAAGTATAGCATCAAACTGAAACGTGCTGTATTAACTCTGTGCCTTTGTGTTGCAGGCTTAGTTGGGCTTTCACTCTCCTATGCATTGACATTGACATCAACTCAGGTGTTTCTAACCCGATGGTTTGCACATTATCGAATTCCATCATTTCAGTAGAGAGGATCAAACAGTATATGAGCATACCAGCAGAACCTCCTGCTGTTGTGGATGATTGTAGACCACCTTCCTCATGGCCGTCCAATGGCACCATTCACTTGCAGGAGCTTAAGGTAAGAATAAATATTAATTGTTATCTAAGATGATGGCTTTAAATGATGCTAAATGCATTTTTTTTCTTTTTGCAGATAAGATATCGTCCCAATGCTCCATTGGTTCTCAAAGGAATCTCTTGCACGTTCAGGGAAGGGACAAGAGTTGGAGTTGTTGGTAGGACCGGAAGTGGGAAAAGCACTTTAATCAGTGCTTTGTTTCGCTTGGTGGAACCAGCAAGTGGTTCCATATTGATTGATGGCATTGACATAAGTAAGATTGGCCTAAAGGATTTAAGAATGAAACTCAGCATCATTCCTCAAGAACCAACTCTTTTCCGTGGCTGCATAAGGACCAACCTTGATCCTTTGGTGTTTACTCCGACGATGAGATATGGAAGGTGAGATACGAAACAAGAATGAGATTTCTATATCAAAGATTTTAAAACCGACTATTCCTTTTGCATACAGGCTCTTGAGAGGTGCCAGCTCAAGACGTCGATCACCAATCTGCCTAATAAACTTGATTCTTCAGGTAACTGAAAAAACAAAAAACAGTAATGTTTTCATTTCACCAAATGGACTTTACACTTACATGTTCACCTTTTGTTGTTGGTGTGACGAAATGTGAAGTGAGTGACGAAGGAGAGAACTGGAGCGTGGGACAGAGACAGCTGTTCTGTCTCGGAAGAGTACTGCTGAAGAGAAACAAGATATTGGTGTTGGATGAAGCTACAGCCTCCATTGACTCAGCCACTGATGCAATCATTCAGAGAATCATAAGAGAAGAGTTTGCAGACTGCACTGTGATAACAGTTGCACATAGAGTCCCAACGGTGATAGACAGTGACATGGTCATGGTTCTCTCCTTTGGTAAACATATTCTCTCTCTCTCTAATGTAAGTTTGGTAAACATCCTATCTCTCTTAAACCTATATAAGCTTATGAGTCATGACCAAACAGGTGATCTTGTGGAGTATAACGAGCCTTGGAAGCTGATGGAGACTGATTCTTACTTCTCTAAGCTCGTTGCTGAGTATTGGGCAAGTTGCAGAGGAACTTCTTCCGAGAATCTTCAAGACCACAGTTAAAAAGTCTTAGCACTAATAAACTGTGATTAGTTAAAGTAATAATATGCCTTATTATCAAATTCTAGTAGCTGCTACTGAAAACTGATATGTTCAGAGATTGCAATTCACATGATCTTCTTCAGTTTTACTAAATTTCCTTGAGTTCCCAACAATCTCGAGTTGGAGATAGCTTGACTCTGTCCTTGGATATGGGTCACTATAGTACCTTTTGAATAACAGAGTTAAGGATTGCTACTATAACCTTAAGCTGAATCGTTCGAAAATTTAACAGTAATTAACTAACCATCGTCAAGGATAAAATTTATAACAAATTAACAAGAACCATAAATGTAGGAAAGTCGAACTCCAAGAAGATAAGATTAACATTGCGAAATTGTGAGTCTGTGACTACTGACTGACTAGAGAACGTCCTCATTATTGCATAGAAAAGACATAAATACACCACATGCAAATTAAAAACAGCATATATATGTAATAATACGCCACATGCAAAAACCATGTAATAATATATATAATAATATAATATACACTTTCACCAACTACTGTTGTTCTTTTCCTCTCCGGCGATGTTTTATATTGAAACACTACACTGATCATGTTCCTCTGTCTCAAACTCAGCCATCGGTCAACACCAGAAAACAAAAAAAGGAGTGTTTAGAATCAATACTTGGTATAACCTATTACCTATAGCTTCTTCTCATCATGGCGCCACAAGAAGTGACGATCACTAATCAGAAACAGAGCAGTGACAACATTTTCCGATCAAAACTGCCGGACATTTACATCCCTAACCACCTCCTTCTCCACGACTACATCTTCCAGAATATATCTGAATTCGCCGATAGACCGTGCTTGGTCAACGGTCCCACCGGCCATGTATACTCCTACGCCGACGTCCACGCAAAGTCCCGCAAACTCGCCGCCAGTCTTCGCAAGCTCGGTGTGAACCAGCACGACGTCGTAATGCTCCTCCTTCCGAATTCACCGGAAGTCGTCCTCACTTTCTTCGCCGCCTCCTTCCTCGGCGCCGCAACAACCACCGCGAACCCTCTCTTCACTCAACCGGAGATCGCTAACCAGGCCAAAGCCTCCGCCGCGAAAGTCATCGTCACCCATTCTCAATACGCCGATAAAGTCAAAAACCTCCAAAACGACGGCGTCTTGATCATCTGCACCGACGACGATTCCTCCGACATCCCCAAAGGCTGCCTCCGCTTCTCCGCGTTGACTCAGTACTCCGATCACGATCCCAAAGCCGACTCGGTGACGGTTATATCTCCAAACGACGTCGTGGCGCTCCCTTACTCCTCAGGCACAACAGGTCTCCCAAAAGGAGTGGTGCTAACACACAAAGGTCTCGTCACAAGCGTGGCGCAGCAAGTCGACGGCGAGAATCCGAACATGTACGTCCACGGTGAAGACGTGATCCTCTGCGTCTTACCAATGTTCCATGTCTACGCCCTAAACTCAACCGTGCTCCCTAGTCTCAGAGTCGGTGCCACCGTTTTGATCATGCCTAAATTCGAGATCGGTCTCTTGCTAGAGCAGATCCAGAGGTATAAAGTCACGGTGGCTATGGTCGTGCCACCGATCGTCTTAGCCGTAGTGAAGTCGCCGGAGACGGATAAGTACGACCTGAGCTCGGTTAGGATCATAATGTCAGGTGCGGCTCCTTTAGGTCAAGAGCTTGAAGATGCCGTCAGTGCCAAGTTTCCTAACGCCAGGCTTGGTCAGGTTTGTTCTTCTTATTTTTTTCATATCCTCTAATTATTTTTTGTTCTCTTGCATTGCATTTTCATTTTAAAAGAAATTTGCATGGTAAAAGAATTATAAACGATTTTAATTAGGGGAATTATTAACTTTGTAATAACAACTTTATAAAATTTGTATATATTTGATTTTAAATACTCTGTTTCTACCATGCAAACGCAAATAAAAAATAACATGTTCTCATAATAAAAAATTTGAAAGCGATACATGTTTGAATGTTGGTTAAGAGCAGACCTATGGGATGACAGAGGCAGGTCCGGTGATAGCACTGTCGTTAGGGTTTGCGAAAGAGCCGTTTCCGGTGAAATCAGGAGCCTGTGGTACGGTCGTGAGGAACGCTGAGATGAAGATCGTTGATCCAGATACCGGATGTTCCCTTCCTAGACATTCTTCCGGCGAGATCTGCATCCGCGGACAAGTCATGAAAGGTTACCTAAATGATCCGGCGGCCACCGCCGCGACCATCGACAAAGACGGTTGGCTTCACACTGGAGACATTGGATACGTGGACGAAGAAGACGAGCTTTTCATCGTTGATCGTTTAAAAGAACTCATTAAGTACAAAGGATTCCAGGTGGCTCCGGCGGAGCTAGAGTCTCTCCTCATTGCTCACTCCGACGTCAACGATGTCGCGGTCGTCGCGTATGTGAAACTCGACAATCAAAGTCGTTTTTTACATTAAATATATTGTTTTATACTCTTATTTTTTTGTTTTATGGATTTGGGATGTGTGCAGAATGAAAGAAGAAGATGCTGGTGAGGTTCCTGTTGCGTTTGTGGTGAGATCGAAAGATTCGAATATATCAGAAATTGAAATCAAGCAATTCGTGTCAGAAAAAGTAATAACCAAGTGTTTTAATCTTAATTTATCTACTACCTAGGTGCTGATTAATACTTTTATTAAATTATGTCTTGTGTTTGGTTTTCTTGTCTAAACTACTTTTCCCCCCTTTTATGCGGGCGTATAATAAATCCAATGTTCTTTGAGCAAGTGTTTGTGTGTGATTCAGGTAGTGTGTTACAAGAGAATCAACAAAGTGTTCTTCACTGACTCCATTCCTAAAGCTCCATCGGGGAAGATATTGAGGAGAGATCTACGAGCAAGACTAGCTAACGGATTGATGATGAACTAAGTTTGATATGATCCAAATGTGTTTATCATAAATGCATGCAAATGTAATAATTAATTATCCGACAACTGCAAATACAGAGTTGGTCCTCTTTGTTCACCATCCCTATAGATAGGATTTGTAGCAAAGACACGGTGGATGTTGGAAAAAAAGGTTTGAATTCATGTACCGATGTTT
This sequence comes from Microthlaspi erraticum, assembly GCA_902728155.2. NCBI lineage: Eukaryota > Viridiplantae > Streptophyta > Magnoliopsida > Brassicales > Brassicaceae > Microthlaspi > Microthlaspi erraticum. The sequence goes on from CACVBM020001090.1 coordinate 58,234, forward strand.
TATGTTTTGTTGTCGCTTACTCACTTACCACGTTTTTTTTTTTTTCATTGTATATAAGAAAAAAGGCCCTCAGGGTTACAGCACATTCCACAATTAGAAATAGAGAAATACCATTTTCTAGTTTTAGAAGAATCTTTTGACATCACATGGAAATTAGTCAAGGAAAAATTTTAAACAGTTGTTACTTAATTTGGTCTTTTAAGCCGGTTATAAAAAAAATTAGGAATTCGATACAACAGTCCGAATAACTTGAGTATATATGAAGATTATATTACATGTCAAAAAAACCCATGAGGCCATGATGTATCATTATCTCAAATAATATTACAAAATTGGTTGAAACTTGAGCGTAAGTGTCATGTCAGATAACAATGACAACAATACATTATTTTAGTTAGTCAGTTTAGTTGACACACAAGCCAATTTAGATTATATACCTGGTAGGTCCGTAGGTGTCAGATTATTAACGTTAAAACATTTGTTTGGGCAACATGCAATATATATGAAAAGATTTTGTATTAGCACAAATTCTAGAAGATTACATATCATGGTTTAACGTGTGCTTATTTTAATAGACATTCCAATTTTTAGATATATCATCAATTGTCTTAATTATAATTTGGACGATCTTGTGATAAAATAGTGTAGTAGTTCAATTTTTTTTGGCGCGTATTTCCTTTAGCAGCAATACAAAAATATCCTACCAAACCAAAAAAAATAAAACAAGAACCAGTTACGTCCATTTTCTTTATATAATCAAATCACTAATTATACGTACTATACAACCAAATCAAACGGAAAAAAAAAACATTGTCTCCACACAAATGATGCTCCAAGAAACGAAGATAGATCAAGAACCTTCTCAAGATATCATTTTCCGATCCAAACTTCCCGATATCTCCATCTCAAATCATCTTCCTCTCACAGATTACATCTTTCAAAAATTCTCCATAGACGGTGATTCCACCACCACCACCTGTCTCATCGATAGTGCCACCGGCCGTGCATTGACCTACGCCGATGTACAAATCATTTCACGGAGAATCGCCGCCGGGATCCACCGTCTCGGGATCCGCCACGGTGACACCGTGATGATACTTCTTCGGAACTCGCCGGAGTTTGTTCTTTCCTTCCTCGCCGTCACTTACCTTGGAGCCGTTTCCACCACCGCAAACCCGTTCTACACCCAATCGGAGATTGCAAAACAAGCAAATGCCTCTGCCGCGAAGATGATCATCACGAAGCCATGTTACGTCGATAAACTCACACAACTTAAAAACGACGGCATTTTGATCGTTTGCGTAGACGATGAAGACGACGTCGTTGACGGTTGCGTGAGTTTCACGGAACTGACTATAACGGACGAAACAGAGCTTCCTAAGCCGGAGATCTCGCCGGAGGACACGGTGTCGTTGCCGTACTCCTCAGGCACCACGGGGATTCCAAAGGGAGTGATCATCACTCACAAGGGGTTAGTTACAAGCATTGCTCAGAAAGTCGACGGAGAAAACCCTAATCTCCACTTCACCGGAGATGACGTCATCCTCTGTTTTCTCCCGATGTTTCACACTTACACGCTCCACTCATTGATACTCTCGGCGATGAGGACCGGTGCGGCGCTCTTGATCATGCCGAGGTTTGACTTGAACCTGGTGATGGAGATGATTCAGAGGTACAAAGTTACGGTGGTTCCGGTTGCTCCTCCGGTGGTTTTAGCGTTTGTTAAGTCGCCGGAGACGGAGAGATATGATCTCAGTTCTGTGAGGATGATGATGTCTGGCGCAGCTACGCTCAAGAAGGAGCTTGAAGACGCCGTGTGTCTCAAGTTTCCCAATGCTATAATTGGTCAGGTCAGTATTAAATTAGTCCTCTCACTTTCACATTTATTTTGTTATATTCTTCATAATTTATTACTGTTAATTGGCCATAAGGACTAGTAAAATCGTCAGAATCCGTGAAATATGACTATTGAGAATGGATATATGATTATTGATTAATGATTAGTGGTTACATTTGTCGTCTTCGTATGTCATTGTCTAGATGGATCTTTGGTTTCACCAAATTTCGAAATTTATGGGTAATAGCAATGTTAGACTGACAAGAATTTTTTAATCCTTAACATGGAAAACCAAAAAAAAACAAAAAAAAAATTAATCTATTTTTGCTACAAAACTGTGTGACAATAGTTGACTAAAGATCACTAGAATCTTGGCCTTTTAAATTATATAGATATGATTTTGTGTACACATGTTACATATAGATCACCTATCGTTGTCATTATCTTGATGAAGTTAATCAATTAGATGAAAGTTATGTATCTCGTGGTGGGTAAACGACTTTTAAAAGAGAACCAAGAATGTGTATTATTATGGAATTGCAAATCGAAATAATTTCACGAATATAATAAAAGCAAAACAAAAAAAAAAACCTTAAAACCCAATTTGTATCCTTTCACCACATTGAGACGACCAGATAGAAGAATGATTCAGTTTTGGTCAGTTTCGCCTTTTGGGGGTATTTGAGACATGCAATAGTCTGAAACCAGTTTAGTAAAATCGTCAAAATCCGAGATATATTACGACGGAGATTAGCTAATAATTCATGGATGATGTGATTAGATTACTTGTGATTCACGTGGTACTTAGTTGTTAACATGCATTTGTCTTTTAATTAGTTGTCGCTTTGTGCAATATCCTAACTAGATCGAATTGAATAATCAAGTGGATTTTTTTAATGTATTGATCAATATACTAACAATTTCACGGTCTTACATAAAATTAAAAAAAAATTGGATTAGTAATCATGTTCAGTTGTTCACCAAATCTATCATTTAAAACTACTATGTCATTGTCTTGATCTTCTGTAACAGCGATGTTACAGTACACATATATCTAACTAAAATAAATCTAGAATTATTTTAATTTAGATGCTTATTCCATTTCATATTTATTATTATCGTTATAAAACTTAAATTTTCTTTCATTATAAGTGCATTTTAAAAATATTCAGTTTTTTTGTCAAAGGTTGTAGTTGTCGCATTTTTAGTAATGACTAAAAGAAAAAATAAACACATTTTCAGTGTTATGGAATGACGGAGGCGGGAACCGTGACTAAGTCATTGGCGTTTGCAAAGAAGCCATTTAAAACCAAGCCCGGTGCATGTGGGACGGTGATCAGGAACGCGGAGATGAAAGTGATCGATACTATCACCGGAATCTCCTTACCGCGAAACAAATCCGGCGAAATCTGCATCCGAGGCGACCAACTCATGAAGGGTAAAACGGTCAAATGCTAATGTTTGTGTCTTGTTCTTTTTTTGGTTTCTTCCTTGGAAAATACTTATGGTGAGATCTTTGTTAGGTTATTTGAATGACCCGGAGGCTACGGCAAGAACCATAGATAAAGACGGATGGTTACACACTGGAGATATTGGGTTTGTGGATGATGATGATGAGATCTTTATTGTTGATCGTTTGAAGGAACTGATCAAATTCAAAGGCTATCAAGTGGCTCCAGCTGAGCTTGAAGCATTGCTTATCTCTCATCCTTCTATCGAAGATGCAGCAGTTGTTGCGTGAGTTAAAAAAACGAATCTTCCAATTATAAACTCAAATGTTCGTCACATGTAAGTTCTAAAATGGTATTTTAAAATTTCAGAATGAAGGATGAAGTAGCTGGTGAGGTTCCGGTAGCATTTGTAGTTAGATTGGAAGAGTCTCAGCTAACCGAAGATGACGTCAAGAGTTATGTCAACAAAGAAGTAAGATTTTGAAATTTCATTTTTCTGGTCTTTAACGTGTGGGACACACAATGTTGGAAAGTTTAGATGTCTTAAACTGTGTAGGTGGTCCATTACAAGCGAATCAAGATGGTGTTTTTCATTGAAGCTATACCAAAAGCTCCCTCGGGAAAGATTTTGAGAAAAGATCTCCGAGCGAAACTGGAAACTGAAAACCCTTAATACTAACAAGAGAGATTCAAATGTTTGTGACTGCTCGAATATATTGAAATCTTCAAGAAGTAAGTAATAAGCAATTATTTGGTATCTGAATTGTAAATTCAATATGTGACACTTGCCAAATCTTCTAATAAGTTGGGTCTGCCCCTGCATGTAATCATATCAGCAATTTCGTTGATATTAAAATTTAAGAAATCTGTTTGATTTGCATACTAGTCTTCTTATATAGGGTATTTGCTACATTTTAATAAGTAATATATGGTTCTGTTTTTTTCTTTTTTTTTCTTGTTTTTCCATAATTAATTTGTTGGATATGTGTTACCTTGCTTTTGCATGACATAATGCTCGAATAAAACATCAACAATTGCCACACACAAAAAAGGAAGCAAACAGCATTCACCAAACGGAATAAGCATCTTAAATTAGTGAACAAAAGGACTTGAGTGTCGATTGTCAAAGACTAGCAACAGAGAGAATAGAATCCATTAATTATGAGGTCGTATTAGATCAATGATTTGGAAGCAAAAAAATCATAAAGATAAGCCAAGGTAACATGCCCATGTGTGACCACATTTATGTTCAATTTTTTGAAAAACAAACCTGAACCTGACACTGACTCAGCATCGTTACTGAATGGCTGGTCGGAAATATGCGAGTGTGAAAGTCGATGATCATTAACATCAAATATCATAACAACAACAAAAAAAAAACTATACGATACTAACACTAGAATTTGAAAACAGAAAAAGTTATACAAAAGATGGATCGTAGGAAGAGTTTCAATCTATAAATCTAAGGAAAAAGTTCCTTCTTCTTTTTTGCATTTGAAGTCATTCGAACAGATGAAATAAAAAAATAAAGAAATGGTTCACGTACACAAAATAGGAAGCAAAGAGATGCTTTTTGGCTTTCCATAAAATTGGAAACTATCGGCACTTACTTGATTTGCCGGTTAGCTGATCACTGCCGTAACGTCTTGCCTCTAGGAAAAATCCACACTCAACACAACACTTTGGCGACACTGTTAAGACTTAAGATTGTTTGCTCCGGGCCATTCTCAATTATTGGGCTTTTGTTTTGATTCACTTGTTCTTATTTTGTTTGTGGGATATGGGCTTCTTAACCAATAATTTTTGTTGATTTCATGGAAATTTCACTATAAAATATTGAGATGTACTAGTATAAGTGTTTAGCAAAGTTGTAAAATGGATATTTTAATCAACACTGTATTTTTACAAAATGATCATTTAAACTAGACGAATTTTAAAAAAGCTAAAATTTCAATAAAATGACAGAAGTAAGAATTTGATTTAATTACAATCACCCAAATATACAGTAAATTAAACTCTCTTTTTGTAAAAAAAAAATAAAAATGACAAAAAATATAGTTTGATTTACAACGTGTTTTGTCGCTATATCATGATTGAGTTTTTCGCCGGTCTCATGGAAGAATGTATAATTTGTAATAGTCAAATTGATACATCCATGGAAATGATATCCGGATCACGGTCAATACTAAGCGACTTGCCACTTGGTTAGAACATTTTCTTTTACTTCAAGTTCTTGTTTTGTCTGGTTCTTGTTTACGTTATAAGTCGCTGGGCACACGTATGAGTACTATTTTCCGACAAACTCTCCATAGTCAATGTGTAAAATTATCTTACGCGTCAAAGGTCAAATGCATGCTCACTTGTCAGGATTTAGGACAGTTCAAACGTTTTTAGATGTTCCGCATAAGATTACAAAACTTTGTACTTTTGGTTAACGTAAAACGAAACGAGAATTCCTTTTACATCCGTGTATATATTGGCGTCTAAAATTTTGAAACACGAAACAAAGCTTCATTTAGCCTATACTTTGAAAAGATAATTAGCGTGAATAGAATGCATTCCTCACTTTCTATACAAATCAACTGTCTTGGGTATATCTTTGAGTCTTTGACCGAACTTTGTAAATTGTATAGTTATTTCCCTTAAGACAATTTTAAATTGTACTTAACAGCAATACAATGATATTGTACCAACAAAAACCAAAAAAAAAAAAACATATATTATTGACCAAGAAAAAGCAAATATTATACTTTTAAGCAGAAGTCACAATCAACTCTATAGTTTATATGATTTCGTATATAAAATACTACCACGTTTAAAATAATGAACAAAATAACGAAAATAAAAACATTTGTATGAAGAAAGTAGCACATTTTAGTTACTTTAGATATAAACTACATTTTAATTAAAAAGACATTCAATAACTATTTTAGATATAAATTACCTTCTAATTAAAAAAAAAAACAACTTAACTGCTTATTTTGAAACATTTGATGCTTTCATTAAGCTTGCCAAAAATTTACAAGGTCATGAACAACAGTGAATTAATACACTATTACAATTCGTAGTTGTAAATTTGTAATAGGAGTATATGAATGTGGTTTACAGTATACGTAAAATAGTCTCTCTTTTTTTGCTTAAAGTAATGACCATTGTGATGAAAATGGCCCACCCACCAACTACGGTAGCAATTTTTTTTTTTGGTGGGTACTACGGTAGCAATATAGCTTATAGACAAAATCATTAAGAAAACCGCATCTAATCGAAATAAATCACTATCGGATTTACTAATTAATATTTTTAAAAATATCAGTCCACTTTCTTGGTGAGTTACTAATCCAACGTACCATTATAAAAACCCAAATCACAAGGAAAGAAAAGAAAACAAGAAAGGCAAAAACGTTACACTTTGAAAAGAAGTTTTTTCTTTCTTTGTGAAGTAGAAGAGATTAGAATCTCCACACACACACACACACACACAAATGGTGCTCCAACAACAAACACTTTTTCTCACAAAGAAGAGAGATCAAGAACCTTCTCAAGATTTCATTTTCCGATCTAAGCTTCCTGACATCTCCATCCCTCACCACCTCCCTCTCTTTGATTACGTCTTCCAGAAATTCTCCGGCGATCCCCAAGCCGGTTCCACCACCAAATGTCTCATCGACGGTGCCACCGGACGTATCTTTTCCTACGCCGACGTACAAATCCATTCACGGAGAATCGCCGCCGGGATTCACCGGCGCGGGATCCGCCACGGTGACACCGTGATGCTCCTTCTCCCGAACTCGCCGGAGTTTGCTCTCTCATTCCTCGCCGTCGCTTACCTTGGAGCCGTTTCCACCACCGCGAATCCGTTCTACACACAAGCGGAGATCGCAAAACAGGCAAAAGCCTCAAACACGAAGATGATCATCACGAAGCCATGTTACGTCCATAAACTAACAAACCTGAGAAACGACGGCGTTGTGATCGTTTGCGTAAACGACGGAGACGACGTCGTTTCGCCACTCGACGGTTGCGTGAGTTTCACGGAACTGATTCAAGCCGACGAAACAGAGCTTCCTAAACCGAATATCTCGCCAGAGGACACGGTGGCGATGCCGTATTCCTCAGGCACCACTGGACTTCCAAAGGGAGTGATGATCACTCACAAGGGATTAGTTACGAGCATCGCTCAAAAGGTCGACGGCGAAAACCCGAACCTCTACTTCACCGGTGATGACGTCATCCTCTGTTTTCTCCCGATGTTTCACATTTACGCGCTTGACGCGTTGATGCTCTCGGCGATGAGGACTGGTGCGTCGCTCTTGATCGTGCCGAGGTTCGAGTTGAATCTGGTGATGGAGCTGATTCAGAGGTACAAAGTCACGGTTGTTCCGGTGGCTCCTCCGGTGGTTTTAGCATTTGTTAAGTCGCCGGAGACGGAGAGATACGACTTGAGCTCGGTGAGGTTGATGCTATCTGGCGCAGCTACGCTCAAGAAGGAGCTTGAAGACGCCGTGCGTCTCAAGTTTCCCAATGCTATATTTGGCCAGGTCAGTTTTCATTAATGTCCTCTCACTAAGTCACTTTCACAACTATTTTGTTGTTTTCTTCATAAGTTAAATCGTCTAATTAGAGAAACATGATGACTATTGAGATTGAACAATTCGTAGTTGAAGTATTTACTAGAAAATGGATAGATGACTGATTAGTGATTAGTGATTACAGGATGATTCATGTGGTATACTTAGGAGTGCGTTTGTGGTTGGTGAAAAATTGTCGCCATGTGCATTTGCTTAGTAATCTAATGGATTATTTTAATCTGTAGATAAAGACACTAATATATTCATGGTCTAAAGAATTAAGAAGTGGATTAGTGGTTCACCTAATCATAGCTTTATAGTATTTATGTCATTGTCTAGATCCTTGGTGTCACCAAATTTCGAAATAGCGATGTTTGAGTAGCAATATTTGATTGAATAACACTAGAATATTTGGCTTTTAAAAATTTGTAGATATGACTTTGTGTACACGTGTCGTTGTTACTATCCTTAATTCCTTAGTCCTTACTATACAAGTCAACCAATTAGATGAAAGTTAAGTATCTCCGTGGTAGGTGTACACACGTGTCCTTGTTACTATCTTTACTATACAACTATACAAGTCAACCAATTAGATGAAAGTTAAGTGACTCGTGGTGGGTAAACGAATTTGAAAGTTAAGTGACTCCGTGGAGGGTAAACGAATTAAAAGACTATATTATTGTTTTGGATTTCAATTCCAAAACATATCACCAATATGATAACTCTATTAAAATAAAAACTTAAAAACCAATAGGCAGCACCCACGTTATCGTTTTGTAAAATAAAAGTATTTTCTAACATCCACATTTTAAATCATTTCAATTTTCAAAAGATGAAACGATACAATCATAAACAACTAAAAAAGCATATCGTTTTGTCAAATAAAGAGAGTACAATAATACACTTTTAAACGAAGTTCAGGTCACACACAGTCACACACACTGACACACACGATAACCTCTTTACAATAATTCTCCACTTTTTCTCTAAGCTTTTCCTGTGTTTGCTTTTAGATAATGAACCAACGCATTTCGATTAAAAGATACTTATAAAAGTATATAATATAACAGTAAGCAAATAAGTAATGAATTTGTTTTCTTTTTCTTTTTTTTTTCATTTTGCATTTTGCACCGTTATGACATTATATTGGGGACACATTCATTACTCGTTTCTTGATACGAATCACCCATATCCAACTCGATCTTATATAGCTCATCGTTATCTTTGAAGTATTGACTTAGTATTCTTCTTTTATTTGGGTCAAATCAGTGACTTATTGACAGATTGTGGGATAATACAAGAAAACGTTCCCGTTAACAGTTCCTATCAAACTTTAATTCAACGACGACGACCAACGCACATGTTAACGAACCCCAATGCCATAACATCATTCTTTTTCTCGTTTACAGTTTTTCAGACTGAACTCTCTTAAATAATATCGTTTGCGGTTTCTCAGTTCATGTCTTCGTCAATGTGGGATGTTTATTATGATGGAGAATGTCAAATGTTGTCATTGTCACATTTTTTGGTAATGACTAAAAATAAAAAGTAAACACATTTTCAGGGTTATGGAATGACCGAGTCAGGAACGGTGGCCAAGTCATTGGCGTTTGCAAAGTACCCATTTAAAACCAAGTCCGGCGCATGTGGGACTGTGATCAGGAACGCCGAAATGAAAGTGGTCGATACTACCACCGGAATGTCCTTGCCGCGAAATGAAGCTGGCGAAATATGCATCCGAGGCAATCAACTCATGAAGGGTAAAACTATAAAGAAACTCTTGTTTTTCTTTTTTCTTCCTTGGAGAATGAATACTTTGATAGGGAAAGTAATGGTGAGATCTTTGTTAGGTTATTTGAATGATCCGGAGTCTACGGCAAGAACCATAGATAAAGAAGGGTGGTTACACACAGGAGATATTGGGTTTGTGGATGATGATGATGAGATCTTCATTGTTGATCGTTTGAAGGAACTGATCAAATTCAAAGGCTATCAAGTGGCTCCAGCTGAGCTTGAAGCATTGCTTATTTCTCATCCTTCTATCGATGATGCCGCTGTTGTTGCGTGAGTTTCAAAACAAAACAAATCTAAAACTTCCAATTCTAAACCCTAATGTTGGTCGCTTCGTAGTTCTAATGATGTTTGAAAATTTCAGGATGAAGGATGAAGTAGCTGATGAGGTTCCGGTAGCGTTTGTAGTTAGATCAGAAGGGTCTCAGCTAACCGAAGATGACGTCAAGAGTTATGTCAACAAACAGGTAAAGGTTTTGAGATTTCACTTTGGTCTCAACATGACAATAATCGAAACTTAAGATGTCTTAAATTAATGGGAAATGGTCTATATATATACAGGTGGTTCATTACAAGCGAATCAAGATGGTGATTTTCATAGAATCTATACCGAAAGCTCCCTCAGGCAAGATTCTGAGGAAGGAACTCCGAACTAAATTGGAAACCGAGCATCCTTAATAGAGTTCCAAGAGAGTTTTGAATGTATGTGCATGTAAGCTCGAACATTGAAGTCTTTCAGAAGTAAGAAGCAACTGTTTTGGTATCTGATTTGGTTCGAAGACATCATTCTTGTAAAGTCAACACTATCAAATATTCTTGTAAAGTCAACACTGTTTTGGTTATGCTTTCTATCTGTAAACTGTTAATGGTGAGCTTGGTGGTATCTAAGGGGAGCTCCATTATCAGAATACTCTCACCCTATTGTAATTTCAGTACTATAATGTATAAAACTCCAGTTTCTATGTTCTGGAACCTAAAGCTAAGCCACCCTTAGAATTATTATACATCTCCTAACAATTATATCAGTCTCGAGAACTATGGAACAAAAACATACCCTCTAAAGCGTCAACGAGAAGGAAGTGGATCTGATATCTGTATTTGCATGTAGAGCTGAACAACTGAGAGAGAGCAATAAGACAAGAAGAAACTAGGTGTAAACATTTCTGCTTTTCCACGCATGGGCAGTGTTAGAATCAAATGAAAGCTTTTCCGAATTTGTACCAATTGCAAGAGAATCACATGATTCCGTTCAACCAAAAAAGTCATAAACAAGCTTTTCACTTTTCCTCAATTATTAGACAATCAAGACCATAAATGGCAAAGACAAAGAAAACAGTAAGCTTTCATAATGATTCTCAAGACCAAACTATAAGCAGCATAAAGCGAAAACAAAAAAGAAGAAAGCTTTATTAGTGAAAATTAACAAATGCAAGATCCCTCCTCCATTACTTCCTCTTATGAACAATAATAAAAGCTACTACAAGCAAATTCTTCTTGTTCTTTTCCCATTTCTAGCAAACATTTTTGTCATTAACCCAAACACAAATCGAGCTTCACAAGACTCAATTAAACCTATACTCATAAAACCTGCAAACCTGACGATTCATACCCCAATTGTTCAACAACTCTTTTTCATTAGCACTGTTGGGGTATGCAAAAACTGTCAGGAAAATGTAACCAAGATTCGATAATAAACAAAGAGAATAAAAAGGATAAAAAAAAAACACTAAGAGGCCGGAGAAGAAGATGGGAGAGGACGAGGAGGCGGCAAGATTTGACGGAGATTTTGACCACCGGTTGATTTCAGTATAAAAGGATGCTGCAAAAGCTGCTGAGCAGACCATCTCTTAGGAGGATCACTCTGCAAGCAACAAGAGATAAAGTGACGAAACTCCTGAGACGCCGTCGCCGGAGCTTCCGGCGGCTGAGACATACAAATGGCACACATCAAACTCGCCCAGTCTCCTTGCCTGCTCACATTAAAAGGGAATCTCCCCAAGTAGAACTCCAAGATGCTCACACCCAAGCTCCACACATCTCCGGCGTAACCGTCGTAACGGCCGTGGTTCAGATCGGTGTTAATCCGCTCCGGGCTCATGTAAGCGATGGTCCCAACCGACGAATTGCAAGGATCCATGGTCTGCGCCAGGATCCGGCTCACTCCGAAGTCGGCGATCTTCACGTTCTTCGCCGAGTTTATGAGGAGATTCGACGGCTTGATGTCGCGGTGGACGATGTGGCGGCGGTGGAGGTAAGCCAATCCGCTGAGGATCTGCCGCGAGAGATCGGCGAGCTGGTGCTCCTGCCACACGTGCGCGCCTTCGAGCGATCCCTGATCCATGAACTCGAGCAGAACCTGGATCTCGCCGTTGTGATCGAACATGTTGTGGCATTTCACGACGTTGCTGTGGTCGACGCTCCGGAGGATCTCGATCTCTCTGCAGATCTGGCGCCTCACGGTGTCCTCGTGGTTCCCGTATATCACCTTGAGGGCGTACGGCAGCGACGTCGGGCGGTGGATCACCTTGTAGACGGTTCCTCCGGCGCCGCTTCCGATTCGGTTCACGCGCTCCAGCTCGGATAAGCTCCTGGCGGCGGAGATGTTGGTGGAGATCGCGGACCCCGACGCCGGAGCAGAGCTGGAGGAGGGAGGAGGGAGAGGGAGAGGAACGGCGAGAGCGACGTCGCGGTGTGGGAGTGGTAAGCTGAGGTCTGGGCGTTTCCGCAAGCGGCTCTTCATAGGGGAAGCTACTTCAGGAGGAGATTGAATCGGTTTCATGGCGAAAAGGAATCAAAATTTGATTTTCAGGAGAGCTTGATTCTTGGCTTTGTACAGGTCTCTCTCGTCGTCTTCGTATTTATCATAATAGTCTAGAGTTTGATTCGTCGTCGTTGGAAGCTATCAAAATCAAAGAGGGAAACGAAGAAGGTTCATCGAAGAGAGATTGTGGGGAGAGATTGAAGAAAAGTTTATAAACCGAGGAAAAAGTTAAACCGAGAGACAATGTCGAGAGAGAAAGGCATCTACGCGCCAAGGAGGTACACGTGTGAAACACTCGCCTGCTTAACTGTGTGGCTCTGTGTTGGAACACGTTGACGATGTTTTTTTGTTTGTTGGTCGGTCTGTTTTGTTAAGTGAGGTTCGGGTTTTACAAGCAAGAAATTATAAACTCAGGGTGTAAATGGTAACGAGGAATTCTGCTGAATGCGGAATCTGGCTGAATTAATTGATGAATAGTTGCGGAATCTGGCTGATTATTTAGTAATGTGAATGGTAACTGCTGAATGTTGCTGAATGCGGAATAAATATCTAACAAATTAGTTGTGTAACAGTATAACAAAATATTTACCTAGTTGAATTAATAAAATAATCAAAAACTTATATTTGTAAAATAACCAAATAATAGGTAAATAAAAGAAATTGTTTAAATTATATTAAACTTAGATTTTTTTAAAAAAATCTATAATTGATCTAATTTATAACTAAATTTATTTTAGACTAAAAGTTTTTTTATCTAATATATACTTCATATCCGGATATGTTTATTTAGTCATTTTTATCACATGAATCCACATCCATAAATCTATTTTTTGAATCCGTAAATTTATTATCAAGATTCAATTTCGGACAAAAACCCGAATATTTGAAGCTGATTGAATTAGATGCTGGATAATTTAAATTTAAATTCATACTCAAATTAATCTATAATTATTCTTAAATTTGTTTTTAGTATTTTATTACAACAACTACTGTTATTAGAGATTAACTAATATTATATTTTTGTAAAAATATAAAATTTAAAGAATCGTTGCATCCCCTTTTTGATTTTCTTTTATATGTTATAACTGTAACAGCTCTCAACTCATTTAAAAATTGTCAAAATATTAGTTTAGATTGCCACGTATCTAGATTTTATACTTAAAGTCATTTACATGACTTAAATAATACAGCTGAATTGAGACTTGTAGTGGGCCCAAGCAAATCATGGTGTTTCAACTTTAACTATTATTAAGCAGAATTTCACATTCCACATTCCACAATTCTTTGCAACTGGTGTATAACTTTATTTTTAAGTTGGAATTCAGCAGAATTCCTCAATTCAGCTGGTACCAATTAGGGCCTGAATATGCCTTTAATGGGCCTTTACTTTCGGGCTAATTGTTTAATTTGCTAATCAGGGTTTTATTTACAAAAATCAGGAATTTGACTGTATACTATTGTCTGAATTCTTTTGGGTATAAAAATGGGTAATGTACTAATCTGAGAGTTAAATCTTGCATCAAGGTACGATGGAGGAGCAAAAATAAATATTTCAAGCAGACAACTATACTCTTGCAAAACAAAAATTTGATTTGAATACGATGGAGGAGCAAAAATAACCTTTTTCTGTCTAATAGATTCGGATTATTTTAACCAACAGAGAGTAACCTTTTAATTTGGGGATTTTACCTGACTTTATGAACAAAAATTGAATTCAGACAGCAGTTCACGTGCGAAGCATGTGAGTTAAAATAAGTACTTGCCGTCAAACACTTCCGCATCCGAGCTGATCCTTCCAAAATCCTTTTATTCTCTCTCTCTCTCTTCTTAGGGTTCTCTTCTCTCTCCATCGGCATGGCCGGCGCCGGAATCCACCCTTACCACCAGCAGTGGCCGCCAGCTGGAGCTCCACCTCCTCCCGCCGCAGTCTCATCAGCTGCTCCACCACACCCCCCGCCCGTACATCATCATCACCCTCCTCCTCCTGGTTTAGTTGACAACCACAATCGTCCTCCGTTTGACGAGGTTACAACTCTCTCTCTATATATATCAATGTTGTTTTGATAATTCATGTGATAGATTATTGTTGAGACAGGCTTTTCTAATTTTGTTTAAAGCTGAAATTTTTATTTGCCTGCTTTTTGCTATACAATATAGCTTAAAGGCAGCGATTAATGTTCCAGTATCGATTAACTGCAATACTCGTTTTTTTTTAATGGGCGACATTGCAAAACCTTGAAATTCCAAATTTACATGATTTTTAAGCGTCAATTAAGTGAAACCAAAAGGAATTTTGGCGAAACTTTAGATTAATCATTCCTTTGCCTGTTTACTGTGCTAATAGTTCTACATTTTAGCTAAATTTTAAATTTTAGCAGTTATATTGTTTGTTGTAACTGCATCCGAATTGAGTTTTCTGTTATCTTACACGAGTTTTGAATCTGTTTTTCTTTTTCAGCTTCGGACAATCTTCATCGCAGGACTTCCCGATGATGTAAAAGAGAGAGAGCTTCTGAATCTGTTAAGATGGTTGCCTGGTTATGAGGCTTCTCAAGTGAACTTCAAGGGAGAAAAGCCCATGGGTTTTGCTCTTTTCACCACTGCACAGTCTGCAATGGCAGCTAAAGACGCCCTTCAGGTTTGTCTCCTCAACTATTCTCCTTAACTCAAATCCTTAATCTTCTTTTCACTTTCTGACATATATTGTGTTTGGGGCATGTAGCATATGGTATTTGATACCGAGTCAAAATCTGTGATCCATACAGAGATGGCCAAGAAGAATCTCTTTGTTAAAAGAGGTTAGCTATACTTTTGTGACATTAAAGCATGTTTGTTACAATAATATTTGACCGTTGAGCTCTATTGTTACTCTGTAGGTATTGTTGGGGATTCAAATGCTTATGATCAAAGCAAGCGGCTACGTACTGGTGGCGACTGCACACACTCTGTTTATAGTCCATCTCCCTTCCATCCTCCACCTCCTCCGGTTTGGGGACCACCTCATGGGTGAGACTTTATGATTCTTCTTCATTTCTATGGTTTGTCAAAACTGTGAGAACGTTGCTGTTTTGACATGAGATATATAATTTGATTCTCAGGTATATGGCACCTGCACCTCCACCATATGACCCCTATGCAGGTTATCATGCTCCCCCTGTACCAATGCCTGCTCCTCCACCTATATCAGCTCCTAGTTCATATGTTCCTGTCCAGGTGAAGTTTCATTTTCTTTCATCATTTACTCTTTAATCTTGCTATTATCTCTACGTGGGTCCACATGCCTAATTGTGTACTCGGTCTGAGGTTTATCTAGCCTAAGTTTGGTGATCTTATGTCTCATGCTGTTATCTATTTTTTTTGGTTACAGAACATTAAAGATAATCCACCTTGCAATACCCTATTTATTGGTAATCTTGGGGAGAGTATAAACGAAGAAGAGTTAAGGGGCCTGTTGAGCGCGTGAGTATCTGTTTCCTTTGGTGACATCTCTTGGCTCTTTTGTGTATCACTGTGTTGTCAAGAATCTTGTGGTCAACTGTACTTTTCATCTTGCAGGCAACCAGGTTTCAAGCAAATGAAGATTATAAGACAAGAAAGGCATACAGTTTGCTTTATTGAATTTGAGGTTAGTCCTCTCCCTTGGCTACCTATGTTTAAGCTCACCAGTCAATACTTCTCTCTACCATGTTGTTAAATTGTTGTATTTTTGACTTTGCAGGATGTGAACAGCGCCACAAATGTTCACCATAATTTGCAAGGTGCTGTCATTCCAAGTTCTGGCTCAGTTGGCATGAGGATCCAATATCCTTTTTAACTACTTGTTCTTTTTATATCTTTTATATTCCAGTATGCCCAGTTATTTGTCTTTTTTCTTCTCTGTTTGTTTCTTCTTAACCGAATGATACATATTCGAAGAATCCATTTGGGAAGAGGAAAGAAGGCGGCGGCGGTGGTGGTGGCTATTCGACATTTCCTTCTCCTAGTGCAAATGGAGCTCTGAGTCTGACATACCAGTAGGATTTTGAAGGGGGATGTACTCCCTTCTTTATCTGGAAACGAATAGGATGCATCTTGCAGGCAGTCCGCATTTGCATCCATTTCATTATCAGACATTTAGCATTGCTTCTTCCTCATGTGATGGATGCATATAGTGTAACCTTCATCAACATAACATGTTTCAGTTTCTATTAGCTTTTGCTACATCGGATGCATTCTCAGTTCTGTAGGAGCTTGATTTGTCATTTGTTTCGTCTTCTTGCTGTTTTTAACGCATTACTTTGTGAGATTTTCATTTTCCATCATTTTGACCAGTTTTCATCCCAATGAACAACAGTTGCTATTATGTTAGCTAGGAGATAACACAACATTACGTTACATGACATCCAGAGGCCTTTCATCAACTTCACTTCACTGCATGGCCTATCACGTCATAACATTACATTCTGTGGAATGCGGCTCTCATGAACAATCACATCAGTGTCATTCTTCAGCATTTCCCATCTTTATTGTTCTCTGTTCTTAGGCTGTTGAACAAGCACATCCATTTTGCCCAGCTGTTGAAATTGACAACTAAAGATAGATAGGCACTCCATTACATTTTAGTTTCTAGTAATATATATAGATATCTATCCCCAGGCCTTATGCAGGGACAATCAGGTAGGAGCATTTCACCTACACAGTGAGGTAAGATTATATATCTTCTTGCGTCCAGGAACAGAGCCAGGTCGGAAGCGTTCCCAAGAGCTAGCATGGATTCTATTATCATTTTGTCCAATTCAACTATCGCTTCTCTTACTTATGTCAGTTTGATTTAGGCTATAGCTTATTCTTGACGTGAAACCAGAAGTAAGTTATAGTGTATTCTTTCAGAAGAAGCTAATTGCTCCTCTTTTAACTTGCGACACGCTTGCAGAATCTCAAATGGCTTTTGTTTAGTTATACAATTCACTCATTCGAGCTTCGAGCAGTTTATACTTTCCATTACTCAAAATTTAAAGCATGGTTGATTTGCAGTAGAGAAAGGTCATCATAGTGAATAGTACATAAATGGGGATAACAAAGACAACTCAATGTATTTTCATTATTGATTAAAGAGTATCAAGCACTCATCGCAGACAACAAAAAGAAGAAAATATGCAGAGAAAACGGTCTTGCATCGCTTTTATCCATCCAGAGATGCAAAATACATCAAACTTGGAAACCATATCTTGATCATAAATTCTTAAACTTCAGGTTGGTCTGAGCGCAGAACTGTCAACAACAAAACAACATACACATTTCCGTTGAAAAATGGGTTAATCAGAGAAGTGCATTGTCTAAAGTCTAAACAAAACTCAGGTGAAAAAGATTGAAATTCTCTTCCAGTTATTGACGCAAATTATCATCAAAATGATCCATCTTTCAAAAACATTTCATTTATTTTTAAACATATGAAATGGAGTATGGGAACATAGCTACGGTTCTCATTCAGCTACTTAGAGTTTTGTAAAAGGTTAAATAATCCAATTCATTTTCATCAAATACTCTTGACGTTGCATATCTCAACACAAAGATCCAACATTTAAACACCTGAACGTTTTAATCTCCTAGAATTAAGCAAATTCAGCGAACGGAAACAGAGAAAACCACACAGAAATGACGAAGCTAGATCTCAATCAGATTGGGGAAAACAAAAGAGAAACACAAGGCGGGATGCATAAACGATTAAGGAGAGTGATTTGGTACCTGGTTTCTGGGCTTTTCCATCAGCCCATTTGGAGAGGGAGAAGTGAACCTTCTCGCGATTGATGGATTCAGCCTTGAAAGGTTCCTTGAGACAGTTCCTGACGAGATTCGCGCAGATGTTGGAGTAGGTGATGTACGTCATCCCCGCCGCTCTCCAGAAAGGTACCGCCGCATTCGATGCCATCTCCGATTTCGCTTTCACCGTTTCCAAAGCGTTTTGATTCGATCTGTAGACGAGAGCTCAATTGAGGAAGAAGAAGATTCTCAGAAATGGAGAGAAGCTAAAGTAATTCTCCGACCTAAGTCAACCCCCCCTTACTCGCACTCGGCCCACTGGGCCTTACTGTATTATATAACTAAGCCCAAGTAATTAGACGATCCAAAGTTTAGTTTAATTCAGAGATATCAATGAACATTTTCATTATGAAAAAAAGAAGGCAAAATAGCGATTGTGTAAAGAATAAAGAATAGTAGCATATTGTGACCTTTTCCTTGATGGATAAATAACCATCAGAATTTAGAAAACTTGAAAAATGAAAAGGGAAACGTATCAAATTAGAGTAGTACTTAACGTGAGGAATCTTAGAATGTAACACAAAAAAAAGCAAAGAAACATTTGCATTTGTTACAAAACCATATATAAACGCTTAAAAACGCTTCAAGAAAGTGATATTTATTTTTTCAGTACAAGTTAACATTTATGTATGTTCCTGGCTTTGGATTTATCTTGAGGGCAGAGATTATAAGTATATGGACTATGAAGTGATTTCAGAATTTCGAAAATTTGCACTTGTAACCTTTTTCAAATCGTATTAAAAGAAAAACTTTTTCTTCATTAAAATTAAAGAGTCGAGACAAACTAAAATCTTCTTAAACCTAATGATTAAACAACTAACCTTTAAAAAAAAAGTCATGAAATTTCCTAAAAAGACAAGAGTTAAATTTAGTTTAAAAGATGAGCAGCGGGTAAAGATGGATCTCCATAACACACATATGAGAAGGATTGTGATATAAAGGTCTCCAAAACAAAGATAATAAAATATATGGACCATATGGTTCTAGTGACGACGACATGATTCATTAGAAACCGAACCTTCTCAAACCGTGAGGCTTCTCGTATATGGCTAGCTATGCACTATGAAAGGAGGCACTGTGTCCCGGTTCCAAGATTCATACATGGGAGGTGGTGGCTTCAAGTGTGGAATGTTATAGACGGAAGACGCGAAACCATATTCACATCCGGACACTTTAATGCCTGTTTTCCCAAGCATCTTGATGAACATTCCAAATTTGATGTTTCCACATAAATATCCCTTCTGATGATATTCCATCTCATTTCCCTTCTGAGCTGGTGTATCTATGGTTAATGATACGTCTGAAACTGGAAACCGAAACCAAACCCAAGAAGAATCAAGAAAAAGCTAAAACTTTTGTAAAAAAAGGTTGATCATAATTCATAATAGATTAAAGTTAATTATGTACCTTGGAAGGTCTTCAAAGCTCCTATGACTCTCTTATACCAACTTTCGTCCAATGCGTTTTGTTCAAAGATGCATCTCTGGAGAAGCAGAAAAAATGTATATAAATAAAAACACGCACACATATTTAAATTTTGAATCCATAGTTAAATATTGGAAGTAGAGCGACAAGGAGATAAGTTGTGAGATATATAAAACCATGAAGTGATGTTGAGATTTTGGTTTCCGGGTTCATTCTCGATTCTTTTCAAATCCATAATCAAATCGGTAGAGTACAATGTAACTTCTCGCTTTATACAACCTCTTGATGAAGATCTTAGGATCAACTTTTCCTTGTACGTACACCAAGGGTCCATCAATAGAGTAGCCTAACTCTTTCATGTTTCAGAATAAAATTCAGTTTTAATTAGTCTCCTCAACTATTGTGTAATTACAAGAGTCAAAGTTCTTTACCATAACATATTTTATCCAACATCTTTTGCCAACCATCCAGTTCACGATTCAAGTAAAAAGCACATGTCTGTTCGTAAATTAACAACGGACTATTAGAAGACCATGTATCATGAAAAATACAGATAATTTTAATGGGGAAAATAGTAATAATAAAAAATAAAATAAAAAAACAGAGAATTTCTTACCAGTGTAGTTTTTGGCTTTCTAAATGCCCTAAAAGGTTCACCAATGTCTTCAAATATTCTAGTCAACTTCTTTTGCCAGCCTTGGTGTCCAGTTTTCACTTGCAAAACAGATGTCTGTTCCTAAGGTAACACAAGGAATATTAGCGGACTTCCAAGAAAAGTATAGACACTTTCTTGGGTGAGAAGAACAAAGAAAAGAAAAGAAAGAAACAGAGAATTCTAAATTTTTGGTCAAAAAAAAAAAAGAATTTTAAATTCTTACCACTGTAGGAGCTTGCATCGTTACTGGGTTTCTTTTCTTTTTTTGTTGCCCTAAAAGCACAAGGTGCACAACTTATATGATTCATTGGAAAAAACTAATTAGATTATATACGTGGTTGCACTTTCATGATTCTAGTTTCCTTTTTTTAGTCCGTATAGTTTTATTTCCATAATAATGGAATTTTCACAGAGATTTTTTCCTTTGTTTGTCACATATATATGCTTAATATTTTGTAATCGCATAAAATAAAGTAGAAATAGTCCATATATAAATGAAGATACAAACTTTCCACTTTTTTTACCATTACGGCCATAAATAACAGAACGTGAATGTTTTTCTTTTCCTTTTTTTTTATTTATTTTTGTCTGTGAACCAAAAGTCGATAATTACCTTTTTTGTAAAATTACAGTCAGATCCGAGAAGGGTCCTTAAAGTTTAGATGAATTTGTAAAATTACAGTCAGATCATAGAAGGGTCTTAAAGTTATGCAATTCGGAATGTTTCTTGATTCTTCTACATACCATCTTTAATAGCCGAGTTCCTCTGTTTCCGTGGCTATAATGCAGATTTTGGCAATGTGTTTTGTGTCTCTTCTTCAGCTTTTCCATTTTCTTTTTTACCTTCTCGTTTTGTTCTTCTACTTCATTGAACTTTTCCTGCAACAAATTATATGTTCGTTTAGTGGGAGCCCATGACTCGAGAAAACAATCTCACACTCACTGCACATCAACAATGGTTCATCAATTCAAATATGAAAATTTGGTTTGGTTTGTTTACCTCAGCAGCTGCTGCTGATTGTTGTTCGTCTTCTCTGAGTCTAACAAGCAGTATGGACAGTTTAAGCAGTATTCCTTAGTTGATTCTTGAGGCTTACGTTTTCGGTTTTCCTTGTAAGTTCCGAGAGTTGTCAGTAGCAAGTGATTTAGCGAAACAAGAACTACAACCTTTTTCCCAGCCTTTGCTATTGCCTTGTTCAACTCTGTTATCCAAATAACACGTTTGATTCTTGTAATTAACAAGATAAGTAGAAAAAAATCAGCAGGACATGTAGATGTGTCATGTGTGTACTATACCAATCAGATCCGAGTAGGGTCACTTTTGGTATGTTTCTCTACATTTCTTCCTCAATAGCTTTGATGTGTTTAGTTGTTCAAAAAAAAAAAAAGTTTTGATGTGTTTAAGGGAACAAGAGTCAAGTCCAGCAGGAGTGGAGGCCCAAAGAGATTCAAACAAGGCCCATAATGAACTCCACAAACCTGCAACGGTCAAGAACGGAAAAGATGCTCAATGCGCAGAAGAAGGAAAAAGCAATCACCATTCAAAACCGTTTTGCTTTATGAAGATGTAATCTAGTGACAAGTGTCCTCTAGGTTAAATGATAGTCTCCTTATGCTTAGTCTATAAATAAGGAGCACACGTCTTTGTAATTCTCAAGTTGAAAGACATGAATAAAATACATTCAGCTCAACTCATAATATCAGATTTCTAAATCTATTCATTTAATATACCAATTATGTTTCTCCATTTTTTTTTGTTTTTTATGTACGAGCGAACTAATCATTGACAAGTGATACTTATTTTGCATTTCTTTATACTATAGTAGATGAGCAGCGGGTAAAAGATGATGAATAAGGATAAGCATTAGGTCCTAAACAAGAAACCACACATACCATAATTAGGTTTTTACACAAGGATAAGCATAAGGTCCTAAACAACAAAACACACATTGGTTTCAAACAACGATAAACACTAGGAGGTTCCAAGGGAAGGATGAGTCTGGACTTTCACAGTCATATGTCACTCCCTCACAACAAAAAAGCATCTTAATCTTCTCACGAAGAGTAGGATTCTTGTAAATTACCGATCGATGTCTTGATGTGTCAGGAACTGGCGATCCAAAAGACAACTGCGGTTGAGTGGGGGTGTCAAGAGCAGAAGATGGCGTTGGTGTTGCAGAAGATACTGGAGCGGGTGTTGCAGATGGCGCTGGAGCTGGAGGCGCTGTTGCAGAAGAGGGAGGTGGACAGACATAGTCATTGGTGATGGACATCACCAATGATCTTCGTGAGCCGATCCATTGCTATGTTTCCACATACTTTTCTACCAGATACTTGTGATCCTCTATCCTAAATTCAAGCTGAACTGAATTCTACCCTCATCAAGTGATCACGCTATGTAAAACCTCAAAACAGTATTTTCTTATTCTTGTAAAAGAGAAAATTACAAAATGCCTAAAAATTTAGTACTTAAAAGTGCTAAGGAGATCCAAACACTCACGCTATGTAAGGAAACTCTTTTGACAGCCTTAAAAAAACAATTCATTTTCTTACACAATCTTTGCACAAGATAAAAAATAATCATAGTGTATAAACATAGTTGAATAGAATATACCACATAGTTGGAAGTTGGTTTCCTGATGTCAACTGGATTATCTTCATAACCATAATCCATTCGCTGTAGATAAAAGTGACTTCTTGCTTTATAAACTTTCTTCATGAAGATGGTAGGATCGGTTGTCCCAGAAAAACACACTAACGAACCACTCCACATCGCTTGTAAACTTTCCATTTTCAGTTGCACAAAGAAAAAAAGAAAAAAATTAGTCTTTTCTCAAGTTTCTGGGTAATTAACAAGGAGATCTTCAACCCTTTACCTTGTATGCCATCGCATAAGTTTCCAAACAATATTTTCAAGCCTAGGAAGCAAGTGGTCAGTATTTGTGAAGAGGAAGCTGATCCAAAGTATGGAGTCTTTATGTGCAATGAATGCAACGTCACGCTCCATCATGAATGTTTACTTGGAAGAGAAGCAATGTATATGATGCCTGGTGGAATATACAATGTAGGTGAAGGCAGTGTTAAGGTTCTTGTCAACAATCGTCATCTTACTCGCAATATATGCACGATTTGCGAATCGCTGTCAAGGAAAAATTGTTTACGAAAATTCAGATGGAGAAATATTCTGCTCTTTTACATGTTTTTAACAAGTGTGTGTGTGTCGTGTTCTTCTCTTTCTTGTTGGGTAAATAACTTTTATAATTTGGAGTACTTATATGAAGATTAATTACAAAGACATTTTTAGAAACTAGTTAAGGAAAATTGAACCATTGATCATTGCATAATCTCCTATCACTCAGAACATATGCTTTTCAAAGAGAAACAACAGAAAAAAAATAATAATAAAGAAAAAAAGAGTCAATAGTAATGTTATTGTCTTCCATTGTGTGATGATGATGATGATCCCACAACTTGCTTAAGTTGTTTAACCTTTTCGAAATCTGCAGGGCAATAGCTTTTCTCTACTTCCCAAGCGAGCTGTGACATTCCATTAAAAGATGATTTTGCTCCCTTCTCATCTGTTACTTCCATCGGAAACGGAATCCTCACATCAAACACACCTCTCGGAGACCAAACTCTAAGGTCGAATCCAAGCCTATCCATCCATATCATCTTTGTCTCTGAAACCACAAAGTCTAGATCGACGTATACGTTGCAGAAACGGAAAATGTCTTCCATGTTGTTAGCGTTGATCTGGTTGACAATGTCTTCTGCAACATTTCTAAGTGGATCAGGAGCTGCACTTTTATAATCCGATGACGCCACCCAGATTCCGTCCTGATTGCAAGAGAAAGATCAATTGAGACAATCAGAGAGAGAGAGTTTTTCAAGTGTCAAATGAAACTTGCAAATGCTACTAACCTCCATGAAGTCTTCCATTTGGAGTACACGGTCAACTGCAACTACGTATAGACTGTCTTCCTCAACTTCTTCTCCATACTTTTTCTTCCATGCAGCACTAAGACGCTACAAAAAACATGTAAACTCCGATTCAGTTCAAGTGGTGGAATAAAATCAGATAGTGGGCCAAATAAACCTAGCAACATTCACTGTCAAGAGCACTCAGGGAATAGAGAAATTGGCTAAAGTCTTGTGTATGCTTTGATTTCAACCACCCAATACACATACACACACACATTACAAATGAATACAAATTGGAAGCTTTTCTACTTTCCCTGAAATTTGGGATGTAACTAGCCAATACACACACACACACAGAGACAAAGAAAATGAAAGCTTTTTCCTTTTCACAGAAATTTGGGGTTCCAAGGGCAAAAGCATCAACATTTCAAGCTTATCATACACAATGTACATATGTAGGTAAGTCCAAGATTGGTATTGTGATTCTTTGGATATAAAAATCATACCTTTAGAGCAATATCGTCTCCTGGTCGAGCAATGCTACCTTGTATCGTACACTGAGGAGTCCTCAATCCACATTGCTCTAACTGATTCCGTAACACAAATACCAAAACGATAGGATCAGAAGAGCAATAGCCAAAGACAATTCAATTCGTAATCATGATTTTCTTAAAAACAACACTTTTCGAGAAGAAATCGAGTGAAATGGAGCAAATGATGACCTGAACATGAAGAGCAGACCTCTTGTCAGGGGAGAATGTGCGATTGAGGCAGAGAACAGGAGTGCCTTCCTGGTCAACGGCGAAGCGAACTCCGACGCCGAGAGGCCAGCCGTCGTGGGTCAAAGTGGAGAGAGTTCCGACGGAGGAGAGCTCCATGATGCTCCTCGAAACCTCCGCCGGAAAGGGTTTGTGACTCGAAGCGGAGAGGTGATGGTGATTGGTCGCCGTCAGCGGCGTGTCCGAAGCCGTGGAAACGGAACATCGGAGGGAAATTGGACGGGATGGGTCTCGTTTTAGAGGGACGAATTCGCGTTTCTCAGTGGGTTTACCGAAATTGGGAGATGGGAGGAGATTGAGAGCGAAGGATTGGGTTTGGAGCTGCATTTTGATTTTTGCTCAGAAGAAAGAGAGAGAATAGACTTCTGTGTTTGTACTTTGACGAAAACGAAGATAAAACTTCAAAAAAAAAAATGAATAAATAAAACAAACCGGAATACGATCAGAATCAAATCAAATGATCTCTCCGGTTAGTATGTTTTCATATCCGGTAAATGGCAGATTTCCAAATTTAGAATTATGCATTTCATTTCACATTTGTCTTTTACATCTGTTGTCCAATCTGCTCGATGATTGTGGTCTATTCCAAGATAATATTTCCTCCATTTTTAGAAGATATTCAAAAAAATTCATTTGTGTACTCTGTTTTTTCAAATTGGATAACCAATTTAAGTTCTTTTGAAGAAAAAATGGATTTGTCTGGAAAGAGAGTCACACATGCACTGGGTTACTTGCTAACAAAGATCTTCATACTTTTGTCTTTCTAGCGAGTCAATCAGAATACATTTATACATATTATAATAACGTACAATCAAATGAACTGGAAAATATGAAAAAATCCCAGATATATTTAAGAATTCTTCTTGATCGGTACAGAAACTGACTAATCTGATTGGTTCTCCAATATTTTATAAATCTCAAGAACACTCTATATATTTTAAAGACAACCGAGAGAACGTGATGAGAGAAGAGAAATCATGCTTCTTAGTACGTTACAATAAGTTACAATATAACCAAAAAATTCATTTTAAGAAAATAAGTCTCTAACTAGAAAGGTCACGGATCTAGGATGAGACATAAGTCACATAATTCGTGCCGGAATTCAAAAAAAAAACTTATGACAAATCATAATGCCAAACAACCTGAAAATAAATGGTGCGAAGGTAAGAAAAAAAAAGAATCTTAGAAAAGAAAGACAAAAAGGTTACTTTGGTTATAAGGAAAGGCGATTTTAGAGCTCATAATACAAAGGAAAAAATGCAAAGACAAATCTATTGATGGGGGTCTCTCTGTGACTATGTAACTTGAAAATAGGGTTTCGTTCATTATTTATTTGTTGGAAATAATATTTTGTCGTTTAGTATTGCTTAGATGTGTTTCCAAAATCATGCGTAATAATACGAGTGCGTAGATATTACTGATGAGCAGAGGCAAATAAAGAGAGTTACATCAAAAGTTTTGAAGTGGTGTGTGTGTAGTTGCATCACACTTTGTTACGCTACCATTCAACAATCAATCAAGTGTTCATTTGTGATCCCCCCCCCACAAACTTAGAGGACAAGAAAAAACAAAATACAGTGTCATGCATGAATTATAATCATTGATCAACATGTGTGTTCTTTTTTTCTGATGTTCCACCATTTTTGTTTTCGAGTGTAAACCGGTATTGAATAGAGAGGAACATATAATTATTGAGGCATGACCAGTATTGTACTAATGATCATGTGGTAGTAGTACGTTGAAAATTAAACGATCATCAGCAAACAAAGTGTGATTAGCAAAAAGTTGAGCATTTGAACATTGAACTCGTCCGTGGCCTCTAACAAAAGCTATATGCATCATTACAAATTGCTTTTGAGTAGTATTATAGTTGCTAAATTAGTCATGTCAAACAAAATACGTTTATAATATGTTTTATTCCTATAAAACCTGGCTATCTGTAATCCGGTGCTTTATCATTTGCTTATAACTTGTCTGTTTTAATAATTACTTCCCCTTTGGTACATTCCAACTTTACTATAAACAATGGAAGACAAGATTGTGTATATCATTAGTGCCTTCTTTAATTTTCTTGGTACTATTAATGATGAGTATATGTGATTTCAAAGGTTGTATAAATTATTTGACAGTTTAATTAATTTAGCTAAAATTTTTTTTTTTTGACTTTCATGCTTTTTACTAGTTTGGTACTACAGATTGGCTTTTTAGCCAATATTACCACAGTCCATTTGACTAAATTAAATTAAGATTGCAAGTAAATTAAGATTGCTAAAACAAAGACTAAAGAGTAATTAGAAAAGTGGTTGAAAAATGAAACCAGAATGTCTTGGTTTGATAACCGGTTAAAGAGTATACCAACAACATTCACGGCAAAAGTGTCGGTGGCTGTGAAGTGTAGTTGATAGCGTAAGACTTGAACTTCAACAAATCAACACTGACAATAACACTGCCCAGGAAATTAAAAAAGGAGCTTTTCGGGCAGAAACTTTAATTACAAAAACCATCAAAGGGAACTGAGATTTCATATCTGAGGAGGATAGCTTGTCTCTATCTGCCTCTTTTGTTGGACTCTCTTTTTCTTTCTTCCTCCTTCTCTATTTCTTTTATTCATCTTCTCAGAATCCTCTGTTTTCCCTATTCCACAATTTGTTGAGTAAAATGGGTGTGGATTTGAGGCAAGTCGTTGCTGGTATTCTCACCATTACCATGTTTGTGATGCTCGGACAGATGCTTCATCGAGATTACTTCGATTCTCTTCAGGTTCTGTTCTCTGCCGACAGTTTTTTTTCCTTTTTTTTTTGTAAAGTTTCTTGCTCGAATGTGATACTGATCCAGCTAATTCAAGTGGGTTCTGTTCGGTTTCTCTTCTTCAGTGTCAGCTCTTTTACTCCTTGTTGATACTTTTATCTGATACATTTGAAGCAGATCTAATCCTATGTAGAGACTTTTAGCCTGTTCAGTGAAATTTGCTTGATTTTTCTTCAAAAAAAAAAGTTTCCATTTTTAGAAAAAAAAAATGTGGATCACCAATAGTTATTCTGCTGATCAATAAGACATGATTGATTACATCTCTTAATAGTAGAAAAAGCTTGAGCCTTTTTCTTGTAGCTAAACCCTATAATCACTCTCTAAAGTTTTTCTTTCATTTTTGGGTAATTTACAGGAGAAAGCACAGGGAGATGCACACGATATTGAATTCGAAGGATCTAGAGTATCTGTGAAAGATAGTCTTGTAGGAGCCGTCGATGGCATCAAAGGACCTTGGATGGAGGATAACAGTGACCTTAATCCTTGCTGGCCCACATTGCTTTCCGGTTTGTGATTCTTACTCAGTCTCTTGTCTTCTGAAGTTTCTTGTTTTTGGTTTGCATCATCGATTACTAAGGACTCAATGTTTCAGATGAAGCGGTATCATCTAAAGGCTATGTTACATTCTCACTAACGAATGGTCCTGAGTACCATATCTCTCAGGTATGCTTTATAAAAACTCTTAAAGCTTAGTCCTTTTTAAATTCTACTCTTCTCCCTATTGTTGTTTGTATAGTTAAGTTTTGTTAACTTGTTGTAGGTCACTGATGCTGTAATGGTGGCAAAGCATCTTGGAGCAACACTAGTGCTTCCTGATATAAGAGGAAGCAAACCGGGTGATGAAAGGTTAGAGTTTGTTTTTGTATGTTCATGACATTTTGGTTTTTGCTAACTTCTCTAAGGTTTCTTAATCAAATTCACTGGTTTATTATCAGGAGTTTTGAAGACATTTATGATGCTGATAAACTAATCAAAAGCTTGGACAACGTCGTCAAAGTTGTCAAGGAATTGCCTGAAGAAGTATCTCTAAGGAACATTGCGATTGTGAAGGTCCCTTCACGAGTTACAGAAGATTACATCAAGGAGCACATTGATCCCATCTTCAAATCAAAAGGAAACATTCGAGTAGCATCATACTTCCCTTCTGTGAACCTGAGAAAATCCTCACAAGACGGCGAAACTGATCCTGTGGCGTGTTTGGCAATGTTTGGCTCATTGGAGTTGCAACCTGAAGTGAATGCAGTGGTTGAGTCAATGATCGAGCGGTTAAGAACTCATAGCCGCAAGTCAGGTGGTCGTTTCGTAGCGGTAGACCTTAGAATCGACATACTCGAGAAGAAGAATTGTCATTCAACAGGTGTAGTAGGGTCCAAGACTTGTTACAACGCGCAAGAGATTGCTTTGTTCTTGAGGAAGCTTGGATTTGCCGGCGACACAACTATCTATCTGACTCAACCAAGATGGGACAGTAGCCTCAATATTCTCAAGGACATCTTCCCTAAAACGTTCACAAAGGTTTGTGTAGATCAATCAAACATTCTTTAATTAGTCCCAAGAAAGTTTGTTTACATTGTTTATAATCTTGATTTTGTCACTTGAAACAATGGCAGGAGGCGATAATGCCGGCAAGTAAGAGATCAAAGTACCTTGAATCAGAGAATTCTGAGTATGAAAACGTTATCGACTTCTACATAAGCTCAAGAAGTGATGTGTTTGTTCCAGCCATATCTGGTCTGTTTTATGCAAACACAGTTGGAAAAAGGATTGCTTTAGGTAAGCCTCAGGTGCTAGTTCCAGCTGCAATCTCAGAGACATCTGGACTTGCTACAGACTTCATCTCTCCTTACATCTCAAAGAAGAACCACTTGGCTTATTCATGCTTTTGCTGATCTCACCACACATTTCTAAAGTGATCTCCAACCATGGGATTTCTCAGTTTTCATTAAGTGTAAGCAATTTAAAATTTAAATTTGGTTATTGTTTTTGGTTATGTAAGTTTATTTTCAATATAAGTTGGTTTTTTTTAAGGCGAGTTTAGTTTTGTTTGCCTTTGTTTAGGAAAGAAAACTATTGAGATTTACAATTGGATTCTGCTTTCTCATCATAGTCTTTGCATTTTATAAATTTTGCTTCTTTAATACGCAACACAATAATTGTTTGGAAGATTGATATGTAGTGTTGATAGTGTCTTGTTTTGCGGCTCCATGAAGAAGGAAGAAGAGCCATGTGAGCTTAGCTTTTTCTGAAACCATGTCCTTTGTTTCCCAAATCTAGTGAGCAAAGATTTTGGGTTGGTGTGATGATGAAATGATGAACACAGAGAATCCTCCATGTAGATGCAGCAACACTTTATGAAACCAAAGACTGAGCCAAACTCCAATTAGTACAACCACAAATCCAATTCAAATTCACAGTTGCACTTTTACATCATACAAAAAAAGACGAAGAAAATATGAAAAGGGGACCAAAGAATTGGATCTTGAAGTATACATTTTGAAGATACTATTACCATTTTAAAAAGAAAGAAAGAAAGGTTAGAGGTTTAAGGCCATTGTCATAAAGGTTTTCTGTTATTGCTTCTGTAGTTGCAGGATGAGGAAGATGAAATCTATTTATGTCTTTATGCATTTCTTGAAGCTCTGTATTTACGGAACGGTTTCTTGAAGTAGACGCTCATCGGAGTCTTGGGCACAGGAATCAGTTTTCCAACTATTGCAAGTGGCCAGCTGCAAGAGGGGAATGAATTTTGTTCAGGAATCCATGTTTCATGAACACTTAGAGCTTAAACCTTTTGGGAAGAAATTGGACTAACCTGACAAGTCCGATGACAATAGAAGCAAGCCATAATTGCCAACTGAGTCTTACAGTATGGGCAAACTTCCCGAGGAAAGTAACGATGAGGATCTGCATTTACGACCACAAGTGTTAGTTTTACTATCAAAGCGTCAAGAGAGAAGAACAGAGCACAAAGAGGTTTTGTGTTATTGTCTATTACCTGAAGGATAAAAGTGACTCCAACAATTGCGACGAAAAGAGGGTTCTTAGATACTCCACGGAAAACATTCATTTCATCAGGTTTCCTTGCATTGAATTCGTTGAATATCTGGAAGAGATTATTGAATGATTAATCCATATGATTTTAAGAATTAATGAGATGTAAAATGGAGATGTGTTTGCTTACTTGACACATAACGAAGGCATTGAATATCATAGTGTTCTTCACTTCCACAGCATGGGCATGGTTGTCTTTGTTCAAGCCGAGAATGGTCAAGCCTGCAAAGTTGAGAACTAGGAGCACAGCCACTTGATAGAATGACTGCAACATCTCCAAATTGTAAACTTTAGAAAATGTTTAGAAATAAATAAACATCAAGATGCTTTTTTTGGGCTGAACAAGTCACCTGGACAAGCAAATTCCTCCACATGATGTTTGTTATAAGAGGTTCCCTGCAAATCCAGAAACAAACCATCACGAACCATACGACAGAAATTAACCACAATATAAAACTATCAGGAAAAACATCATGGTCATGATGTTATTACCTTCTTCCAACAGGGGTTCTATGCATAAGATGATCGGTTGGTGGCTCTGTAGCGAGTGCAAGTGCTCCAAGAGTATCCATGATAAGGTTGACCCAAAGCAGCTGTATCACAGAACACCATTATATTTAACTTGACTTGGAAAGATCAACCATTTAGAATGCATCAAGACAGGGGACAATTAATTCACCTGTACAGCCTTTAGAGGAACGTCACCAGAAGACATTGCTGCTACAACATTGATTATAAGAGCTGCAACATTCACTGTAAGCTGGAATTGTATGAATTTCTGGATATTTGCGTACACAGAACGTCCCCAGCGAACAACCTGGAAAAGAGTAAACAGAAATGCATAATTATAAAAGCATAAACAATAGCTGTGGATGTACACACTCAAAGATTAAGGATAAGCTAAAAGAAAATTTATAAGCTGCTCTAGTGGACTAACCTTTACTACTGAAGCAAAATTGTCATCCAAAATGATGATGTCCGAACTCTCTTTAGCAACTTCTGTTCCTGATATACCCATTGAGAGACCTATGTCTGCCTATAGTACAAAGAAATAGAAGAAACGTCAGATTTTGATAATGAAACACAAAACACAAGATTTTTTTATCTTACAAAAAGGAGATATGAATTCTAACCTCGTGGAGTGCTGGAGCATCATTAGTACCATCACCAGTGACAGCAACAACATCTCCATTTCTCCGTAATGCTTGAACAAGTAAAAGCTTGTCATTAGGAGAGGATCTACCCATCACCTGCATTTTACCTCAAGTCAATATTTGAAATAGCAGCAGGAAGGTCACATGATCCTTTGACTGTTTCACTATCATACCGTTATTTTTTTGGCTACTTGATCTCTCTCTTTTTCAGATAGCTCACGGAACACTTTTCCTTCAATGATAGTAGGCTCAACGGCGTCTACATCTGAAGAAAGGATACCACACTCCAAAGCAATTGCTTTTGCTGTCTGAATATTGTCACCAGTCACCATTCTTACCTAGATAACACAAACGTTTCATTTGTAAACTTTACAGATACAGAAAGGTTGACAGGTATAACATGAACAAAACGATGATCATGAATAATATTACAACAGCATTTAACTGCCATTACAGTTGCTGCAAAAGCCAATAATCATGAAAATATGGCAGCAATAAATAGAAAAAGACGATCAAGATCATTTCAGCTAATCATCTATAGACAACTACTGTAAAGTTCGAAGAGGCTAGGAGCCTACCTTAA
This sequence comes from Microthlaspi erraticum, assembly GCA_902728155.2. Classification (NCBI taxonomy): domain Eukaryota; kingdom Viridiplantae; phylum Streptophyta; class Magnoliopsida; order Brassicales; family Brassicaceae; genus Microthlaspi; species Microthlaspi erraticum. The sequence goes on from CACVBM020001090.1 coordinate 90,817, forward strand.
CACCAGCATTGGTGCAAATTCTCACTGCTTCTCTGACACCAGGACGACAAGGATCCTATATAGAGTAAAATATTTTCCAGGAAAATCAAAATCTTTGGAAGAAAGGAAAATCAAATACAGAAAACAAACCTCAAGTTACCCAAAAAAAGCTGTCAGCATGCCTACCTTTATACCAACGATAGCAAGCAAAGTCAGTTCATCTTCTGGTAAAGCCCATTTATCCAACTCCTCCTGTTCCTTGGGAACTTTGTTCAGCTCATGTGTTCTGCATGCAATAGCAACACATCGCAGGCTATTTTTGGCCATGGAATCAATAGCAAGTCTGAAAAATTCCTGTAAAACAATTTACAAACATGTTTTCAAAGTTGAAGATGATAGGCATAGTATAGGCAAATGTTTAGTCCTCTCCTAGCACCAATAAGAACTTGGAGAGATTGTTATTTCCAAATCTTTGAGCCACCTCACCTGCTGCTCATCAATGGGCTGCAGGGTACCATTTGAGTCCATGAATTGTGTACAGCAAGCTAGGACTATCTCTGCTGCTCCCTTCCAGTGAATGAAAACTTCAGAATCACCCTGCAGTGAATTAGTATACTCCTGATCAGCTTCATATAATAATATTTTAAGAGACTTTCCTCACTAAACGGCGATGAGAAGATGTTCATGTTTAACAACTGAAAATTCAGCAGAGCATAGCGGTGAACAACTAATTCCCATGCCTCCACAACATTTTACTAATTCCCTAATCTTAAAACTGGAGAAAGGATCAAGAAATTACTCGAAGCACAGCAACACCTCCACGCTTTTTCTCTGAGTTGAAAGGGAAAGCATGGATGATAGCAGACTCCGACCTGATGGTTTCGAACTTCATCCCCAACTGCAACAATAGCTTCTTTCAATATATTGCCCAGAAAAGGGAAAATATGTCAAAGATGGACCAGAGTAAACAAACATTTGATACCTTATACGCCCAAGACAGAATAGCCTTCTCGGTGGGAGATCCAGAAATCTCCACTTCTCCACCATCCTATAGTAAAACAACATGCGCACTTAACATCCCTCATTTGATAACATCAGTGCTTAGGGCAAGGAAATCGGCATTTTGGAAGTTCTAATATAATAAGAACTAAGATGGTTACCTTGGGATGAAAAATGTTTCCTGTGGTGTTCTGTGCCACACCCTCACTTATTAAGGCAACGAGCTTAGGGTGGAGCCCAGAGGGGTTGTCTGCTACATCCATCCTCGATCCTCCAGCATAAGTTTCAACCACAGTCATCTGTATTTTTGCAAGGGGGTAAAATTAGCATGATGATTTTCATGTCAATGAAGAAGTTCTATTGCGTTGATGCTGAGTTTTACTAGACACTAACCTGATTCAAAGTTAAAGTTCCAGTTTTGTCACTGCAGATTGTCGTTGCTGACCCCATGGTTTCACAAGCTGAAAGCCTCCTAACCTGTTAGTAGTTGAAGTGTGGTCAGAGTCTTCAGACAATAATCAAGAAGAAACAATTAAAGCGAGTAGACCCGTTTGGATTCTTACCAAAGCTTTGTCAGCCATCATCTTTCGCATTGAGTAAGCCAAACTGCAAACATGGAGTCAAGAAAAAAGTAAATCAACAATTACGATGTAGTTAGATATTTTCTGAGTGGATTATATTAAGTAAGACTCACGTGAGGGTAACTGCTAGGGGAAGTCCCTCAGGCACTGCCACAACCACAATAGTAACCTAACAAATGCCAGACTTAGTTAAATTGTCTATTGAATAAACATAATCACGAAAGTGGAATCAATACTTACAGCGATTGTAAATATCTTCACACAATCATCTACAATGTCACTGATACCAGTCGTCCCTTTGATAAACTGGGTTGTTCCATCAGCATCTTGGGTAGTTCCGGTAAAGTACCTGGACAAAAACTCAAGATTACATCCCTTAACATGGCATGAACTTGAACTTGTAAGCCAAACATATTTACTGACCAAGGTAAATCAAATTACCTCACTAAAAGAGCCACCAGGACAACAAGAGCCACTGAGAGCCCCACAATGCCGATGAAGGTTGCAAGACCATTTAACCTCACCTGTTATAAGATTACCGAGAGGAATTGTTAGGCTTGTCCAAGACATTATGGAGACCATAACCCAACTAAAAGGTGATCAAGATGATATACCTGCAAGGGGGTTTCTTCTCCAGTATCCTCTGAGATGCTTGCCATCAACAATCCCCATTCAGTGTTGATTCCAACACCAGTAACCTGTTGAAAGACTCACAACGATCAAATCTCGGAAACAAGTAAGTCATAAAAGGACAAAAGCCTCAAAGATTGTTACCAGCATAGAACCGACTCCGTCAGCTACTTTACAACCAGACATTAGAAAAGGGGATTTTTGATCCTTGTGAACCTGCAACAAAGGTATGTGTTAGCAAGTAAAAAGAGAAGATCAGCGTCATATTGCACATGCAGAATTCTAGTGAACTCACAATCTTGCTTTCACCGGTCATGCTAGATTCATCAATAGAAAGAGAATGACCACCTATTAGCACTCCGTCAGCAGGGACCTAGATGGATACCATACGTAAGGCCAAAGTGTAGTATAATTCTGAAGCCACAGATGAGTATATACTGACAAAAGATACCTACCTGGTCACCTATTCTAAGAGGTATAACATCTCCAACAACAACGTCATAGATTGAAATCTTCACTGTTCTCCCTCCTCTCATGACCTGTAAGAGTTCTCGTTTAGCTAAAAACATATAATTGCAAACAATATAAGATGTTAAAGCAAGCACCTCTAGTTGTATATTTCGTTTTTCGTCGTTGAGATTTTGGAACTGAAGAGATTGGCGATAGTCACTAACAGCTGAAAGAATCAAAAGAGTAAAAGCGTAAAGAAAGATTCATCTTAACTGGATAAAGAACTTGACATAAAACAGAAATACAAAATGTAGGAAACAGAGGCAAAAGCATGTCCATACCTGTAACAATAATGACAAGCAACACAGCAAAGGCAATGCTTCCACCATCAAGCCAACCTTCTTTCAAACCCTGATGAAGTAGTAGCCAGCAGAAAGTAGATAAGACAGAGAATAAGTGAGTTACGAAGGAACTTATATGAAAGGCAAGAATACCTCTGTTTTTATTCCCAATGCAAGTGAAGTCACAGCCGCTATGATCAAGATGATGAGAGTTAAATCTTGCCATGCTTCCCAGAGGAACATCTTTAAGACAACAGAGAGTTATAAATAAAAACGTATGAGTAAATCCATAAACTGCGAGAACACCACCGAAGAAGTTATGAAAAATAAATTTTGAAGAAAGTGTGACAGTTGCTTACATAAAAGCTTTTTCCCTTCTTCTTTGGATACGTGTTAGATCCAAATGCATTCTTCCTATCGATCACCTCTTTCTCATCCTCTTCGATTCCTTGCTCCATGTTTGACTTCAACTTCTCTGCAACACCTTTGACCTGAAAGGCAATATTTAATGTCAGTTTCCATGAAAATCTTCCCAAATCCAATACGAGTGTGGGATCATACCCCTCCATATTGCTGAAGACTGGACATGTTCTGGTTCCTGGTCATTGTAACAAGCTTTTCAAGGTCAATGTCAAAGTTTCCAGTAGAAGCTGCTGGAGTTGATGATCCAAACGCTGATCCCCCAAAGAAAGCAATAATAAGAAAACAGCAGAGAAATTTGATTTGACGTATGTGAAAGAAAGAAAAATAGGAGACACATACCAACTTGTTGTTCTCCAGCCAACTTAAAAAGCAATGCTGCCTGATTCATAAAAGCAATTACTCATGTGAGATCACAAAATGCAGAAGAAGATGAATTGGTGGTGAAATCAATAGAATGTACCCTTATGACTTGAGCATGAGCTCTGATCATCCTCCTTCGATTGTCATAGTGTTCCTCTTTGTTTAGATCCAGAGTGTATCGGAATCGACGTGATGCGTTCAACACAAGTGCCGCTTGCTACATACAAATTTACACGATTCAAAATCAGCGATCGAATGAATCTGAATTGATGATGAATAATCAAAGGAAATGAGAGAGAATCAATTTGGGGAAATCGGAGAAGAAATGAGTACCCTCCAGCGACGGAGCGATTCGACGGAGGCGTTTTTGGTGTTATCGAGGTCGAAAGGATCATTGGGATCGTGTTGAAGCTCTTCGTGATCGGAATACTCTCCAGTTTTGGCCGACCCAGCTTCCATGTCGTCGTGTCGTCCTGACATTGACGTCAGGAGCAATCCGTTGCTCGACGAAGTGCTCATTCTTCCTTCCTTCGTCTCACCCAGCTTTCTCTTCCTCTTCCTCTATAAATTTTCTCGGGGAAAAATGAAGAAAAGAAGGAAAATAGAAACGACCTTTTGATTCGGTCGTTGTTAATTTTGGTGTGACGGAGAGAGAAGGCCAAACTCGTAAGAAGAGAGAAGGCAACCAAAAACCGAAATCACTCTCTCTCTCTCTCTATCTATCTCTCTAACCTCTCTGTCAAATCACAGAGAAAAGAGAGAAACTAATTTAGAGCTATTTGATTGATTTTCCCATAAACCGAAAAGAAAGAAACTCAATTGAATTAAGACATTACTATATTTGGCCTGCATTTCCAGAGACTACGGAAAAAGTTTGTTTTTTTTTTTTTCTATTTCTGGGAAAGAGACAACGAAGAAGAAGAGAGATTTTCCCGGGAAAGAAGAACATGGCTTCTCTCACCATTAATTTAACGATATCAATTTAAATATCATTTTTTCTTTATTCCTTGTTCTCAGATCTAACTACATATTTTATCAGTTTTAATAAGAAAGCTTATCAAAATATAATGTGGTATTAGTTAGAGAGAGAATAGTGAAGTTGCAGAGAAAGTTCGTATAAAAATCTGGTGAACGTGTGTACGACGTAAACATCACTTGGGTTGCACGACATAACCAATCATGGTTTAGATCTTTATATTTATTATTATAAGATAAAAGTACTATTCAATCATCTGCTAAGTACGCATTTGATTAAAAATATTTTATGTAGTACGAAAAAAGTTTACTGTTTTCTAAATTCTGAAAAGAAAAAAATCACAACTCACAGATGAGAGAAACTGAAGACTGATGAGCAAATTACAATGAGCTCAAAGAACCCTAAATTCCAACTTAGATACCATTATCACAAGAAATGCTAACCACTGTTTCTTGCTTGCAATGGCTTCTCAGATCTTACTGGGAGTTGCTAATGTCTGCATCTACTGCGATCATTTGATCGGCCTCAAGAGTTGAGTCCTGCAACAAAGAGATTGAAAGAAAACAAATGTCATCTTAGAGAGCAACAAATCAAACTCCAAGCGCAGAGATAAATATAGTTTAAAACTGATGTTAAAAACTCACATCATTCTTATCTTCAGGCAGGATTTGAGCTGTTTGGTAAGGAGAAGCTTTGGATAAGTCTCTTAAAATCCCCTGAAATTATCAAAGAGTTATGTTCTTGTTAGGTTTCTAGTTGGAATACATAGATCAATGAATGAGTCACAAAAGTGTGACTAGAGACGAGGCAAATCAATTTCAATAGAGAAAGTATAGTTAGCTTACCTTGTTTCGCCACATTAGACCACATGCATTGCAAAGTGTTCTTGGACCTTCAGGTCCACGTCTCATCATTGGAGTTGACTTCTCACTGGTTCCACAGTGCAGACATCTGAACATGTTCACAACCATTTGAACAAGAAAAAAGATCAGAGATAGGCTTTGTCAACAATCTATAAAAAGACTTAAGATGCAACAACATAATGGGTCTCAATTATTGTGTTGATTAGTTCCATGTATGAAATGAGTGATGCTTTGATGCTAAGTCTAAGTTTCAGAGTTTTCAAGTATCTAGAAAAAGTTTATGAAAGTGAAGAGAACATCCCAAAACAGTAGCCAAATCAATTATTGTTTCCATGTTTTAGAGTTGCTGTAACGTAAGAAAAAGTTAAAGCATATTTCAACTTACAAAACCTCAGGCCTCTCAGTCTCACACCCTTCTACGGCCCAGCTCTGGCTTGAACCCCAATCAGATCCAGCGGATGTAGACTCATCATTGCTTGACTTGGCAGATGTGAACTGACCTTTCTTCCGCTGCATTCTGCATGCCGGAAAACGAAACCTTAATCACAAAACAACGCCATGGACACAAAAACAAAACCTAGTTGCTGATTTTTACACATAAAAAAAACGTACCTCAAGGCTACCTCCTTCCTCACTGTGTAGCGAATAGTCTTATCAAAGTTCCTCCCTTTTCGCTTCTCCCTAAACCTGATCAACGAGGCCAGCCTCTGCGGAGCACTAAGCCTTTGAGGAATACCAGATAGACCCTGCTTCATATAATCATTACTCAGCAACAAGACTCGAGAGTAAAACTTAATCTTCCCAAAATGGTATTAAATCTTTCATTACCAGTACCCTATTGTTCTGAGGAGGAGATCCTAGGTTTGTAGGGAGCGTCTGTGGCACTTCCCGTCCACCAAGCAACAACAGCACAGCTTGAACCTGCAGTCAAAACACATCGAGCAACGCTTTAAAAACACCAACCAGCTGAGTACATTGACCATATTCTCTGTAAAAGTTATCACCTTCTCAGGCAAGACGTTGTTAAAAACATAAACTTGTCCCTGAAAGGACAATGTCAGTTGATCTCCATTGTCACTGCCACGGTCTACAACTTCACCGCGGTGAGAAGGAATGTCTGTCTCCAGCTCCAGTTCCACTCCCTCATTCATCACACCATCACCATGCTCATCCATCATTCCGTCACCATTATCGATATGGTCCAAGTCGAGATCTTCATATTCCACATTCAATTGATCCTCTTCATCTTCGCCATTGTGCATTCCACCGTCGTTTCCATGAGGGTCGTCCATGGTCTATATTCATCAAGTAGCAGAACATTTAGCAAATATGAATATATTAGATCGCATTTAAATCATCACCAAAGAGAAAACCAAATCTCCACCAAAGAGAAAACCTAAGAAACTATCACATAATAAAGGAACTTCATTAACCGTGACTGGTTAGTCACATTTCTTTCCCTACTGCAATAGATTTTGTGTGTTTCTTGGTTCAACACCATTCAATTGTACAAAGCATTCTCAGTTTCCAGAAATTAAAAGTGGTTTATTGAAATTGACGCTTTTATAGAACATCACCAAAAACCCTAACAAATGTCGTTTCAAAATCTAGCAACAGAGATTTCGCATAGCTAAGCATTCACTCACTAGCAACATAGAATTCAATTCAGATCCGTTTGGAGAAAATTCTACACCTTTCACGCTCTCAAGCTAGAGAAACGAACAGATACAGTGATAACCAATTGCAAATCTTAAATGTAAATTGCTGCAGCCTAGACAAAAACAAAAACCTAGAAAATCTAGGCGATTCAACAATTCCACCTAACAATCTAGACGCCACACTTTGTATATCATATCATAGAGAATGATTTCTGATTTCGACAAGCAGAAGAGAAGCTCTAAAATTGAGGTGAAGATGATTGATTGTACCAGAGAAATCCAAGCGATGAGTTACGAAGAGAACCTAGAAAAGGATGGCGACAATGGGAATTCAGAAAACAAAAACGGGATTTTTGATTATATAAGAGAAGAGCGAAACGAAAAGGGTAAACAGAGAGGCGAGCGAAAAATAAACCTCTTTTGATTTTTTTTTTTTTCCCTTTGCTTTTGGTCTGATTTCTGATGATTTTGATTTGATAATATTTTCCAATTTTCTATTACAGAAATAAATTCCCTTTTCAAGAAACGGCGTCGTTTGTAATATGGGCTTAAGGCCTTTTTACCCTCGTCATTGATTGGTCTGCATTCGTTTTCATTTGTTCCTTTGGTATGATCAAGACAAGATAAAAGATGATGGTACTTGTTTGAGTGAAATTCCTAGAAAGATGAGTGATTGATTTTAGGTCGATTAGTTTTTGCAACCTAGTAATAATATCGATCACGGTGTTTTTATTTATATGTATGACATTGTGAGGTCAAAGTCGAATAAGTACATTTTTATGTTTTTCATTTTGGTATTTAAGAATCTTGAATAAATTATGATTCGTTAGACCCTTTAGCATATTTCAACTGTTTTAAAGGGTATTTTCCTAGCGAAGAGTAGACCGGCTTAAGAAAAAGTAAAGAAAACAAAAATACTGATGAAGTGATGAATTTTATCTTTAACGTGCGCTCCAAACAATCCTTGTTGTACCGTATATTTGTTGTCCGAATGTTACTACTCGATATCAAGATCGATATGTTTTGGCATAAAAATGATAGTTGTAAATCATAATGACATTACATATATCTTTCTTTGACCAAAAAAAGAAGAAGATAGCGTACATATATATATTTTTAAATTATAAAACATATGGAGGTGGATTTGATAATGCATGACAACTAGATAGCTTGTTGGATTTGAACCAAACTTGGAACATAACTCAGGAGAAAGCAGTCAGGAGATGTAGGTTCTGCACCATGATGATTCACGTCTATGTATTTATCGTCTCCCATAATGTGTATGATGTTCTTGGAGTGCTCCGTGGGGCCATTACAAGACAAAACAACCTTGTTCTCCTCGTCGAACAAGAAACGTGTCCCCATCATAAACTGAAGACGAGAGATTAAATCGGCTCGCGTTCGCGACAGTGTTACAAACTTACTCCATGACATTGCTCCAGGACTCTCACTCTTAGTTGTAATCCATACGTTTATTTGGTTTGTTGTCTCAGAGAAAGATGTAGATAACAAACAAAGCTGTTGCCCTTCTCTAGTCACTGTTAAATTCAAAGCAGAGTGAGCAAGAGTATCATCCGGGTCCTCCGGAAGAGACATCCTCGTAAATTTCTCTGTTGAGTAATCAAAACATACTAACAAGGGACCCTCTGGTGAACGAGAACACCAGTAAGTATTTCCTTTCATCGCAATGCCACCACTCGAGTACAAGTCCGTAATCACACCAACACACGTCCACGAATCGGAGGTTAAGTCATAGATTTCGTACTCGTAACGATTTAGGCGATCCACTCTCAAGATTTTGTACTTGTTGCACGAGGATTTACCGAGAGCATACATGTGGATTTCCTTGTCATAATGTTTTGATGGGATCGGTATCCACCTTGTTTCACCGGAACACGGGTTCGAAACAACGAGTCTATCGTCTGTGGTGGTGCACAACAATAAGCCGTCGCAGTGAAAGACCTCGCGTATATCGACTTCTTCTGAAGCATGTGGTTTAGGACCTTTCAAGCTAAACGGAGCTGAGACCTTAGCAGATGGAGCAACGTTGTCGTGCATTCCACGGAGATCGACGCTCAATAGACAAACCCTAAGATTAGTAACCACGATGACCAGAGACTGCTTTGGTGCATTAGCAGAGTGCTTCTTGGCAAGTCTCCCATCTCCGATCAGAGCGTTCCATCCTTTCGATGTTGATCGCAGCTGCGCCAGAGATACAGCCGAAATCCTAGAGAATATCTCCACTACTAGATCTTCTGGAAGGTTTATTATGTTCGTCATTTCTAGAGAGAGAGTTATGGTTAGATTTTTTTGTTTTTGTTACTCGGACAATATGGGAAGATGAGATCATGAGATATTGAGATCATATATACTGTATATAGGGTTACGATTACTTTTTGCTCTTTTCTTATTAATTTTTCGTAGTTTATAAAGTTTGTGTATACTAAATATTTAATAAATTTAATGTATTCTGTTCTTTAACAAAAAGTTGTATATTTTGTTCAACTAATAAACTTAATTGTAATTAGTTTATTAGCTTTTCAATTTTGTAATAATAAATGCACGTGAAACTAAAAAATCTCAAAGCATTTGTGAGTTGTGATTAAATAACTTCCAAGGAAATCAGGTCTTAGTTAATAATAAAAGACCAATGGAGCTAGTGAGCTACTAAGTATTTTGTTTTAATCTTTTAATTTTGTAAAGTTGGTACCTATTAAATAATGTTGAGTCACTATAGTTTATTACTGTATATCCTTGTGACATTGTGAGGTCAAAGTCGAATAAGTACATTTATTATGTTTTTGATTTTGGTTTTTCAAGAATCTTGATTATGTCAAAGTCGTCATACCCTTAAGCATACATTTCAACTGTTTTATAAAGGGTATTTTCCCAGGAAAGAGTAGACAGAGCCGCTTAAGAAAAAGTAAACAAACAAAAATACTGATGAATTTTATCTTTAACGTGCGCTCCAAACAATCCTTGTTGTACCGTACCGACCTTATATTTGTTTTGTTTTGTCCCAATGTCACTACTCGATATCAATGACATGTTTTGGCATAAAAATGATACTTGTTTCCCTTAAGGTTAAATCATTATGGCATTACATATATCTTTCTTTGAATAAAAATAAAAAGAAAATAAGAAGAAGATAGGGTACATTTATATATATCTTAATTATAAAACATATGGAGGTGGATTAGATAATGCATGACAACTAGATAGCTTTTTGGATTTGAACCAAACTTGGAACATAACTCACGAGAAAGGAGCCACGAGATGTAGGTTTTGCACCATGATGATTCACTTCTACGTATTTATCCTCTCCCATAATGTGTATGATGTTCTTGGAGACATTACAAGACAAAAAAACTTTGTTCTCCTCGTCGAGCAAGAAACTTGACCCCTCAGTTAACTGAAGATGATAGATAAAATCGCTTCTCTCCACTGTTAGAAACTTACTCCATGACATTGCTCCGGTACTCTCACTCTTAGTTGCAATCCATACGTTTGTTTGGATTGTATTATCTATGATAGTATACAGCAAACAAAGTTGTTGCCCTTCTCTACTCACTGATAAATCCACAATAGGGTAAGCATGAGTATCACCCGGGTCCTCCGGAAGAGACATCCTCGTAAATTTCTCTGTTGAGTAATCAAAACATAGTAAGAAGAGACCCTCTAGAGGCCGAGCACACCAGTAAGTATTTCCTTTCATCGAAATGCCACCACCGCAGAACCTCTCGGTAATCACACCAACACACTTCCACGAATCGGAGGCAAAGTCATAGATTTCGTACTCGTAACTATCTAGACGATCCACTCTCAAGATTTTGTACTTGTTGCATGAGGATTTACCGAGAGCATACATGTGGATTTCCTTTTTATAATTTTTTGATGGGATCGGGATCCACCTTGTTTCACCGGAACACGGATTCGAAACAACGAGTCTTTTGTCTGTGGTGGTGCATAACAATAAGCCGTCGCAGTGAAAGACGTTGCGTATATCGACTTCTTCTGAAGCATCCTTCAGGCTGAACGGAGCTGATACCTTAGCAGATGGAGCAACGTTGTCGTGAATTCCACGGAGATCGAGGCACAATAGACAAACCCTAAGATTGATAACCACGATGACCAGAGACTGCTTTGGTGCATTAGCAGAGTGCTTCTTGGCAAGTCTCCCATCTCCGATCAGAGCGTTCCATCCTTTGGATGTTGATCGCAACCGCGCCAGAGATACAGCCGGAATCCTGGAGAATATCCACTACTAGATCTTCTGGAAGGTTTATTATGTTCGTCATTTCTAGAGAGAGAGAGTTATGGTTAGGTACTTAGGTCTTTTGTTTTTGTTTTTGTTACTCTAAGAATATGGGAAGATGAGATCATGAGATCATATGGTTACGATTACTTTTTGTTCTTTTCTTATTAATTTTCCTAGTTTATAAAGTTTGTGTATACTAAATATTTAATAAATTTAATGTATTCTGTTCTTTAACAAAAAATTGTATATTTTGTTCAACTAATAAAGGATATATTTTGTAATTACTTTATTAGATATTCAATTTTGTAAAAATCAATGCACTTGAAACCAAAAAATCTCAAAGCATTTGTGAACTGTGATTAAATAAATTCCAAGGAAATCATGTCACAGTTAATAATAAAAGACCAATGGAGCTACTAAGTATTTTATTTTAATCTTTTAATTTTGTAAAGTTGGTTAAAGAATTTTGAGTCATTATTAATTTTGGCAACACAGTATATACAGTATGAGGTAATATTATTAGATAAACAGAAAAAAAAAAGATTTTGTGACATTGAATTCATATTCGACTAAATTAAAAAATCATATATATGAATAGTGGCCGCTTTTCTCCATACTAGGACTTTCACCCGCGCACGCGCGGGTCTGTATCTTAAATCAGTTTAAAATATATTTTAATTTTTTTTTTAAATTGCAAAAATCAACAATTAAAATTTATCAATATTTCAATACCAAAACTCTCTGGAAAACAAAAGTTTTTAGATATATCAATATCGTATTGAGATCAAATCTTGACATACAAAAATATTGTTTAGATCATATCCCGGTAACAAAAATGTTTGTATATGTCTAATGACCAAAACTTACTTGAAGATATTCAAATCATTATAATAGGACAAACTTACTTTATCACTAAACTTACTTGTAAAATGTAATGTTAATTTATGAACTATTGTGACGTGTTAGTCATTTTCTAAACAGAAATATATTTTTAAATATGTTTAGTGAAATTCTTAAAATTAGATGTCAACAATATTTGTATGTAACATGATGTTTATTTAAAATAACTTCAGTTGGTTATGTTAGAACTTAAAATGCTATAAATAACAATATTTGTATGTAATAAATTTAAGCTAGATGATAAACTAATATTTTGGTAAGTTTTCAATGGTTATAAAACCTAAAACCTAAATGAAGAGAAGCTAGTCGACACACATAATTGTTCTTCATTTTCTTCTTCTGTTGTTTTAAAGTTTTTTTTAATTTTCTTTGATTCATTCTTTTTCAGTATCTTATGTTTTGTTTTCTTCTTTGTCTTTGGTCTTATTTGATTTCTTCTTCATTTTCACTCATCTTCGCGTTTGCTCTTCTTCGTCTTCGCTCTTCTTTTTTTTTCTCTTTTTTGTTTTGTTTTGATTTGGTTTCTTCTCCTTTGTTCTTATTTTATTTCCTCTTTAGATTGGTCTTCGCAAGTTTTTTTGTTGTTGTTAGGTTTCTTCTCCTTCGTTCTTGTTCGAATTCCTCTTCAAATTGTTCTTCACAAGTTTTTAATATGGTTTTTCCTTATTCATCTTTGTCTTCTTTGGTCTCTATTTTGTATTCGCAATTCAATATCTTTGTTTTCGCTATTCTTCGGTTTTATCTTGGTACTCTTCTTCTTTGTGTCTACTTTTTTCTTCATTTTTTTTCTCTTATTTCTGTAGGTTATTCTCGACCCTTAAAATTCTGCATGGCTTATTCCTCTTAAATTTAGAATAAATTATAATTAAATAAAACACAATTTCGTTACCTGAAAAACTGAAAATAAAATCAAGCTAGAATGACTTATTGAACAAAATATATTCAAAACAGGCCCTTTGAATGTCATATGTAAATACTAAAATGAGAAGAAATTTATCTTATTCTGTTTTTCATAAATTTACTTTTGTTTATATTCCTTCTCTTTCAAGTGGCATCTTTTAAAAATACTACTTATAAACACATGAATATGTAAATATTACAAAACATTGAAAAAACAAAAATAGAAAAATAGAAAAGGAACAAAATACAGCCTTCTATTGTGTTTGCCTTTTCCTTTCAATTTGTGTCATGTAATCACTATTCTGATTTTTTTTCTTTCTTCATAATCAATATTATTTTCCCCATCGAAAGCTTACTAATTTAGGAGCAACAATTCACTTTTGATTTAATCTACACTTTGGTAATTTCGATTCCTTGTTCTCTTCATAGTCCTTTGAATTTTTTGTGGTAATGTAACTTATTTATTAATTAATTGGATGTGCTTCCATTATCAAAATACAAAGAAAATCAATTGAACACCATAGACCAGATAATATTCGAAATAAAGCAAGCGAATTTATTTATTTCACAGAAGGACATGTATACCTTCAGTGTGATGCCCATTGTCTTTGTTTCAATCATTCCTTTGCTTCATGATTTTTCATTAATCCACTACATATCCTTTAGAAGAATTGATCGATCTATGTGAACTTTCAATATGTGATGTCAAAGTATCTTGTCTTCAATATATATCCCTCCATCTTGTTTCCAGGTGGTTTCTCGATGTTGGATTTGTTTGATCTTATATCAAGCTCTGACGTGAACATATGTTTATTCATGTAAGCTACATTTGATCAAAATCCAGTTAATACAATTGTAGCTTTTGTAGGTGTTAAAAAGGGAGGAGATGACTCTTGGTATATATAAGAAATAGATGGCAAAAGTGTGTTAGGGTTTTTAATTTTTATTAGCTAAAGGAAAATTTCCTTATTTGTTTCCTTATTTAATTTCCAATAGTATTATTATTTGTTTTCTTTTTTCTTAAAGGAAAATCTCCTTTTTTACAATTCTGCTGATAAAAATAAAAAGTAAATTAATGAAAAAAAATTCAAATATAAATAATTTTAGATGTTGATATATAATGATATTGTTGGTATAATTTTCTTATTTATTACATATCTCTACTAATATTACACTTATAAATTCTGGAAACTTTCCTATTGCTTACCTTTGAATTATGAAACTTTCTTAAAATATAAAAATATAAAAAGGAATTTAACTAATTGAACAAATAGCTAATTTTATGTGATGATGTGGACTGATACTATTGGTTGTTTAAAATTCGGAAACTTTCTTAATCTAGGAAATACTTATGTGGACCAATCATATCGCGTTTTTAAATCCTATGTGGACGCTCTTAGAGGCTTATAGCCTCAACTTTTATATAGTATAGATGTAACTTATTTATTAATTAATTGGATGTGCTTCCATTATCAAAATACAAAGAAAATCAATTGAACACCATAGACCAGATAATATTCGAAATAAAGCAAGTGAATTTATTTATTTCAGAGAAGGACATGTATACCTTTAGTGTGATGCCCATTGTCTTTGTTTCAATCATTCATTTGCTTCATGATTTTTCATTAATCCACTTTATATCCTTTAGAAGAATTGATCGATCTATGTGAACTTTCAATATGTGATGTCAAAGTATCTTGTCTTCAATATATATCCCTTCATCTTGTTTCCAGGTGGTTTCTCGATGTTGGATTTGTTTGATCTTATATCAAACTCTAACGTGAACATATGTTTATTCATGTAAGCTACATTTGATCAAAATCCAGTTAATATAATTGTAGCTTTTGTAGGTGTTAAAAAGGGAGGAGATGACTCTTGGTATATATAAGAAATAGATGGCAAAAGTGTGTTAGGGTTTTTAATTTTTATTAGCTAAAGGAAAATTTCCTTATTTGTTTCCTTATTTAATTTCCAATAGTATTATTATTTGTTTTCTTTTTTCTTAAAGGAAAATCTCCTTTTTTACAATTCTGCTGATAAAAATAAAAAGTAAATTAATGAAAAAAAATTCAAATATAAATAATTTTAGATGTTGATATATAATGATATTGTTGGTATAATTTTCTTATTTATTACATATCTCTACTAATATTACACTTATAAATTCTGGAAACTTTCCTATTGCTTACCTTTGAATTATGAAACTTTCTTAAAATATAAAAATATAAAAAGGAATTTAACTAATTGAACAAATAGCTAATTTTATGTGATGATGTGGACTGATACTATTGGTTGTTTAAAATTCGGAAACTTTCTTTACCTAGGAAATACTTATGTGGACCAATCATATCGCGTTTTAAAATCTTATGTGGACGCTCTTAGAGACTTATAGCTTCAACTTTTATATAGTATAGATTTGTGACAAGTGGGCACTCCGAAGTTGACACCTGGCATTCATTAAACTAGAAAAACAAATCTTAACATCGACGCATTCTAATCCTCTTCCATCTCGCGTCTGACGTTAGGGTTTCCGGTTACGTAGAGCTTCACGGCTTCCTCTCTTCTCCTCCTTGTAACTGCCAAAAACTTAATTAAGACTTTCAATAATTTAAAGTTCTAGAACTCGCATTGAAGTTTGTTGACCTTTCATATTTTTCTAACTCTACCTTCTCTGCTTTCCCCCACATGATATTCAAATTGACATTGTTTGTACTTTGATGTTTTTTGAACCAAGCATGATTACGTTTACCACTTCTCTGTTTTTTTTTTGTTCCTTCCCGTTTCATGAATGGGACAATCTCTATGTATTCCTCAAGAGATTTTTGTGATAGTATATGTTAATTCAGAGAAGAAAAGGCATAATCTGGCTGGACAATATTATGATGTGATCAATGATCAGAGTCCTAAAGCTAGAAGGCATGTTGAGGCGTTCCGGGAAAATCAGGTACTAAAATTTCTATTGACAGTTTATAAGTTTGTTGTTTATCCTAAACATGTTATTGTTTACGGCATTAAGCAAAATTCATAGTGTATGTGTGAATCTAATCTTGAATACTACCTGCCAAATCGATGGGGAAAATTTGGCTGCAAACCTTTATAATGGATTGGATTGGACAAGGCCTTAGCAATTTTAACCTCTTTTAATGCAAATTTACTTTACTGATTCTTAGAAGTATACAGATTGTTCCTTTAGTTTGCAGTATTGAAGAGGTTGCCTTTAGTTTCACTGGAGGAAAAGATTCGACTGTAAGTTAAAACTGTTCCTTTCAAAACAATCTCCAGTTTTTGATATTTTCTATTGGTTCCTAAGTAATAATAGTGACTCTCATCATGATTTTAGGTATTATTGCCCCTTCTTAGAGCTGACTATTTTTTGCATAAGAAGGAGCTGAGTTGTTCCAATGGAGGTCTATCGAGTTTTCCAGTCCGGACCATATACTTCGAGAGCAATATTGCGTTCACTGAAATGAAATCAATGCATTTACATATGATGCAGCTCAAACTTGAGAAACATTTCTGCTCCTTAGGTGTGTGCTCCTCCCATAATGATGTTTGCTAATAATCTTGTTCTATATGGCCAGTTACGATCTGCAACTTGATATCATTCGCCAGGATTTTCAAATCCGGTTTGGAGACATTGTTAAAAGCTAACCCTATCAGAGCAATTTCTTGTGGCGTCCGGATTGGTGATCCTACTGGGGTTAGCTTCTCTTTAAATCTCAAGATTCATATGCAAATATTCTGTTGAACTTGTGAAGTTTTGATCATTTTGATTGATAGCTTCTCATTAACTTTTTACAGGTTGGTCAAGAGCAAATCTCTCCTAGGCCATTCATTATAATCATTATTTTTTTGTCTCATCCTCTTCTTGACCGGAAAACGACCAGTTGCTCCATAGCCAAGCAAATGAAATTGTAATTAATTTGTTTTACTGTTAGAAGATTGTAAATCTCTCTAACCACTTATTTTCTAATACAGTCGTTGTACCTCATGAATTACTTCTTTTAAGTTCTTAGTCTATCATTTCTTTTCAGTCTGCACCATCAGGTGTATAAGTCTTTTTATGCTTCGCAAATCTTTTTCAATCTGCAGCCTTGAGTGTATAATTTGATGATGATGCTTGGGAATTTTGTGCATCTACATACCTGACTACCAATACAACGAAGAGTAGACTCCAGGCATTCCAAGGAATGTGTTTAGGTCCAAACAAAAACAGATGTCATAAACTTGGCTCTTGACCATTTTGATCATACAATGTAGGCATCTCATGGTGGTGGGAAAATTGTTTTGGAGGAACTTGTCCCTTTTTCATCAATCCCTACTTCTAAAAAAAAATGTTTTGGCAGATTACATTAACACACTGAGACAAAATTAGTAAAGACTAATGTTTACTTTTTCGTTGATCTTTGGAAAAATTAAAAAATTTATCATTTTGAATATAACATTTTCTCATCATTTTCAAACCAATAACAATTTAAGAGATTCTTTTTCTTTTTCCTACAATTGTAACAGTGGTTTCTCTTACATTATTGAAAATCATTCCAAATACTTTATTCATACGCATCGATGATATCATCTCAAGTTATATTATATAAATATCAAACAAACACATTTTTTTCACAAAAACCCGCGCATATGCGCGGGTATTAGCCTAGTGTAGATAAAACATTATCAACTCAAAGTTAACAAAGCATCTCTTGTTAGAAAACGGTATCGTTTTATGACTAAGGTTTTATTAGCCTAATGACGTTGTATTAATATGGGCTTAAGGAAAAATCTGCAGCATAAAAGATAGGCTTGAGGCCTTTTACCCTTTATCTTTACTTTGGTCTGCATTCGTTTTCATGTTCCTATGTTACACGTACGAATATGATCAAGACAAGAATGTACAGTACTTGTTTGTTTGAACATCCTAGAAAGATGAGTGATTGATTTTAGATCGAACAGTTTTTGCAACCTAGTAATAATATCGATCACGCTGTTTTTATCTATATGTATGACATTGTGATATGTTTTTTACCCTTGTTCCTTCCTTCCTAACCATTGTAGTGGTAGAGATTCATTTGTTTGATTGATTAATAATAAGTACATTTTTATTATGTTTTTGATGTCGGTTTTTCGAGAATCTTGAATAATTAACAAACCCAACCAAACATGGAAACAAGGAGAAAAAAAACCAGAGGAGTGCGCGTAACACCTTTTCTTGAACTAGAAGGTTGAAAAAACGAACGGACGTGAGCAAAAAGCAAACGAAAATAGAAAAAGGGAGTAGTTGCAGATGTTGTCTTCACTCGACGATCCTTGTCATCGAACACAAACGACGATGGTTCTCATCGAAAAAGCACTTTTTCTTTGTTCATGATGAGTAAGTAGAGGGAGAGCTGTCTCTCTCAATCTTACGCAAATGCATGGTTTTAATGTAAGATGATAAAATTCACGCAAATGCCCTTCATGTTCTCTTACTGAGCAAGGTTTCTCCTAGTATAAAAACACAGCTCTCGATCATAAATTTATCATCTTACACAAAAATCACTTACTTGCAAAAAAATGAATCCCAACGGCAACAACAACAACGGCCACGGCGGCCCCCAAATTCCCGTAGACCTCGACAGTAAAGGTATCTCTTCTTTCTGTACTACTCTTTGGGTGGTTTACTGAGGAATGTTAAATCCGTTTGTTTAATTTGTTTTTTCTTCCAGACCATATTTTCTCGCTGGTTCGACAGGGACGTCAGTTAATTCCGCAAGAGGTTCGAACTCTCATCACTCGGCGTTATCTACGAGTCACCCCTGCCGTACCTTCCTGTCCTCCACCTCCTGCAATATTTTTGCTTCCATCTGATCAAGCTGAGAATATACTTCATGGTGTTGGCGATGGCTATACGTGGTATATGACTTCAAGAGTCGAAGCATTCAAGGTAATGAATGATGTCACGTTTAAAGATATATTACGCAAATTTCTAAAACATAAAGCTAGTTTGTCTAACTAATTCTTTCTAAATGTCTATTGTAGATTGGTGATGAGACAGAGACAGCCCTTGTGACAAGGTTTTCCCTACATAGAGTCAGCCGTGAGAGGGACATTTGTCGAAGGATGTATATTCTTCTTGATCGACCGAGTTTGGTTCTCGTTCACTATACTAGTCACATTCTCGGCAGGAAAGAAGAGGTCAAACCCAAAATAGACCAAGCTTATAGTCTCGGCAGGGAAGAGGTCGCTAAAACCAAAATAGACTAAGCTTATTCTACTTTATCGCTAATTATCATTATCTATCTTATGCGAATAATAAATTTGTGCTTAAATATACTCGAGTAGTCGATTATAATTATCTGGTTTTTGCTCTTTGTATTCAAAATTGAAAAAAAAACAAATTCATGTTAGTAGTGGTCACGGGATATGGAAATATTTCAAATTATCTTTAGTCTTTTAGCCACCTGCTCTTTTAATGTTCAAAACGACAACTCAATTCTGTGTTTGGGACATAGGCACAACAAAAATATACATTCTTCGAGTCAATGTTAAACCATGTCACAACTCTATAAAACAAAATTGGTCATGAACAATCCGAATATGTAAATCGGCGGTCGAATAATATATTAAAAATAACAAACCAGCGATCACCTCTAGTTTCACACTGTTCCGGTGTTGGTTGTGTCTGTGCGCTTTAGAAATCACATTTCTTCCCAACTTTTATTCTTTTTTTGTCTTTTCTTCGTTTTCATTCTTTAAAGGAAAGCCACCAATAAACAAACCAATCTCTTCCTTCTTCTTCCTCAACTTTATTCTTTTCCCTCTCTTTACTCTGATCCGATCTGTTTCCTCCCTCATTTTTTTCCGACATTCGCCACCGTCGAGATCTGATCGCCGGTTCTGAGAAAAATTGAGAGATGGCGAGGAGTAAAGTGGTTAGTAGTGGTCATGGGATATGGAAATATTTCAACTTTTTCTTCCTATTTGCATCTGCTTGATACACAAAATGGTCGTTCTTGATATTAATTGTGACATTATGATGTTTTATTTCTGCTAGTTAGAAGAGGTAAAAATTCATTTCTTTGATTGATTAATAATAAGTACATTTTTATTATGTTTTTGATTTCGGTTTTTCGAGAATCTTGAACAATAAACAAACCCAACCAAACATGGAAACAAGGAGAAAAAAACCAGAGGAGTGCGCGTAACACTTTTGTCTAGAACTAGAAGGTTGAATAAACGAACTGACGTGAGCAAAAAGTAACCAAAAATAGAAAAAGCAGAGTAGTCGCAAGTGCCGTCTTCACTCGACGATCCTTGTCATCGAACACAAACGACGATGTTTCTCATCGAAAAAGCACTTTTTATTTGTTCTTGGTGAGCAAGTAGAGGGAGAGCTGTCTCTTTCAATCCTACGCGCAAATGCAAGATTTTAGTGTAAGATGATAAAATTCACGCAAATGCCCTTCATGTGTTCATACCGAGCAAGGTTTCTTCTAGTATATAAACACAGCTCTCGATCATAAATTTATCATCTTACACTAGAATCACTTACTCGAAAAAAATGAATCCCAATGGCGGCAACAACAACAAAAAGAAAAAAGAGTACTAATGAAGTGATGAATTTTATGTTTAACGTGCGCTCCAAACAATCCTTGTTGTACGTACTACTCGATATGAAGATGGATATGTTTTGGCAAAATAAATGATACTTGTTTCCCTTAAGGTTAAATCATAATGACATTACATATATTTTTCTTTGACAAAAAAAAAGAAGAAGATAGGGTACATATATATATTTATATATATTAATTATAAAATATATGGAGGTGGATTAGATATATATTAACCAAACTTGCATGACAACTAGATAGCTTGTTGGATTTGAACCAAACTTGGAACATAACTCAGGAGAAAGCAGTCATGAGATGTAGGTTCTGCTTCTGCACCATGATGATTCACGTCTATGTATTTATCGTCTCCCATAATGTGTATGATGTTCTTGGAGCCACTGTAGGTTATTACTGTATATCCTTGTGACATTGTGAGGTCAAAGTCGAATAAGTACATTTATTATGTTTTTGATTTTGGTTTTTCAAGAATCTTGATTATGTCAAAGTCGTCATACCCTTAAGCATACATTTCAACTGTTTTATAAAGGGTATTTTCCCAGGAAAGAGTAGACAGAGCCGCTTAAGAAAAAGTAAACAAACAAAAATACTGATGAATTTTATCTTTAACGTGCGCTCCAAACAATCCTTGTTGTACCGTACCGACCTTATATTTGTTTTGTTTTGTCCCAATGTTACTACTCGATATCAATGACATGTTTTGGCATAAAAATGATACTTGTTTCCCTTAAGGTTAAATCATTATGACATTACATATATCTTTCTTTGATAAAAAGAAAAAGAAAATAAGAAGAAGATAGGGTACATTTTATATATATCTTAATTATAAAACATATGGAGGTGAATTAGATAATGCATGACAACTAGATAGCTTGTTGGATTTGAACCAAACTTGGAACATAACTCACGAGAAAGGAGCCAGTAGATGTAGGTTTTGCACCATGATGATTCACTTCTACGTATTTATCCTCTCCCATAATGTGTATGATGTTCTTGGAGAACCCCCAGAAGGGGCCATTACAAGACAAAACAACTTTGTTCTCCTCGTCGAGCAAGAAACTTGTCCCCTCAGTAAACTGAAGACGATAGATAAAATCGCTTCTCTCCACTGTTAGAAACTTACTCCATGACATTGCTCCGGTACTCTCACTCTTAGTTGCAATCCATACGTTTGTTTGGATTGTATTATCTATGATAGTATACAGCAAACAAAGTTGTTGCCCTTCTCTACTCACTGATAAATCCACACTAGGGTAAGCATGAGTATCACCCGGGTCCTCCGGAAGAGACATCCTCGTAAATTTCTCTGTTGAGTAATCAAAACATAGTAAGAAGAGACCCTCTAGAGGCCGAGCACACCAGTAAGTATTTCCTTTCATCGAAATGCCACCACCGCAGAACCTCTCGGTAATCACACCAACACACTTCCACGAATCGGAGGCAAAGTCATAGATTTCGTACTCGTAACTATCTAGACGATCCACTCTCAAGATTTTGTACTTGTTGCATGAGGATTTACCGAGAGCATACATGTGGGTTTCCTTTTCATAATGTTTTGATGGGATCGGGATCCACCTTGTTTCACCGGAACACGGATTCGAAACAAAGAGTCTATCGTCTGTGGTGGTGCACAACAATAAGCCGTCGCAGTGAAAGACCTCGCGTATATCGACTTCTTCTATAGCATCTGGTTGAGGACCTTTCAAGCTAAAGGGAGCTGATACCTTAGCAGATGGAGCAACGTTGTCGTGAATTCCACGGAGATCGACGCTCAATAGATAAACCCTAAGATTCATAACCAGGATGACCAGAGACTGCTTTGGTGCATTGGTAGAGTGCTTCTTGGCAAGTCTCCCATCTCCGATCAGAGCGTTCCATCCTTTAGATGTTGATCGCAACCGCGCCAGAGATACAGCCGGAATCCTAGAGAATATCTCCATTACTAGATCTTCTGGAAGATTTATTATGTTCGTCATTTCGATCGAGAGAGAGAGTTATGGTTAGATCTTTTGTTTATTGTTTTTGTTATTCTAAGAATATGGGAAGATGAGATCATGAGATTAGAGCATCTCCAACCCCATGCTAAATATGATATATATACTGTATATAGGGTTACAATTACTTTTCGTTTTTTTCTTATTAATTTTTCCTAGTTTATAAAGTTTGTGTATACTAAATATTTAATAAATTTAATGTATTATGTTCTTTAAAAAAAAACTTGTATATTTTGCTGAGGATTTGCTGAGGATTTGCTGCAATCAAATATTCACAGCCTAGAGGCAATATATTCCGTTCTTTAACATTTGTCAATTGTGAATTGTGATTAAGAAACTTTTTTTTCTGAAAAGCTAATACTATTACCTCATATCTACTATGTTGCCAAATAAAAAAAAAAAAACCCTTCAAATCTAATGAATAGTAGATAGTTCCAAATAATCAACTTCTATTTAAGTACATAACTAAACTTTTAGTATATCTTACTCGAAAAAGTGTCAAAACTATTATGAATATGAATGAATGAATATAAATAAACAAGGATACAGTAATAAATTATTAAATTATAATGACTATAAAGTTAGTCAGCTCAGATATGGTCATATGGACATGTGTCGAAGGATGTATATTCTTCTTGAGCGACCTGATGTGGTTCTAGTTCACTACACTAGTCACAGTCTCGGCAGGGAAGAGGAGGTCAAAACCAAAATAGACTTAAGCGTAATATGCAAACAATAACCTTGCCGGGAAACGGAAGCACTCAATGATGGAAGACTTGATGCAAATGTGCTTATTATACTTTATCGCTGAAATAATTACTATGGGCCTTGTTGGTTGCTCTCTACTCTTAAAACAAACAACATCATTATCTATCTTAATCTTATGCGAATAATAAATTTGCGCTTAAATATACTCTAGTATTTAAATAATTATAATTATCTGGTTGTTGCTCTTTGTATCTAACTTGAAAAAAAAACAAATTCATATTAGTAGTGGTCACGCAATATGGAAATATTTCAAATTATCTGGAGGCTCTCTTTAGTCTTTTAGCCACCTGCTCTTTTAATGTTCAAAAACGACAACTCAATTCTGTGTTTGGGACAAATGCACAACAAAAGTATACATTCTTCGAGTCAATGTTAAACCATGTCACAACATTATGTAAATCGGTCACGAACAATCCGAATATGTAAACCGGCGGTCGAATAATAATATATTAAAAAGAACAACACCTCTAGTTTCACACTGTTCCAGTGTTGTGTCTGTACGCTTTAGAAAATCACATTTTCGTCCCAACTTTTATTCTTTTTTTGTCTTTTCTTCGTTTTCATTCTTTAAAGGAAGGCCACCAATAAACAAACCAATCTCTTCCTTCTTCTTCCTCAAAACTTTATTCTTTTCCCTCTCTTTACTCTGATCCGATCTGTTTCCTCCCTCATTTTTTCCGACATTTGCCACCGTCGATTCACCGAGATCTGATCGCCGGTTCCGAGAAAAGATGGCGAGGAGTAAAGTGGTTAGTAGTGGTCACGGGATATGGAAATATTTCAACCCAGCTTATTATCTCCGAAGGCCGAGGCGTCTAGCTTTCCTCATCATCCTCTTCGTCTCTGTTTCCATGGTCGTCTGGGATCGTCAAACTCTTTCCCGAGATTACGAGGTACTTTTTTTCCTTTTGCCCCTCTATTGATTCTCGAGCTCTTGAGGAAATTCAATTCAAATCTTCGGATGAAAAGTAGATACATTTTACTTCTATTGTTCGAAAGAAGATACATTTTTGTTTATCTATTCACCAAGGAAGTGAAATGTATCTTTTTGTGACATTTCTGATTTCTTGCACTTTTATGTTTTATTTTTCAGTCTGAAGTTTCCAAGTTAAATGAAGAGCTTTTGCGGTTGCAGCAGATGGTATGTTTATTTCTTCTCCCTCTAAGGGAAAAAAATAGAGGAAATTTTTCTTTCCTATTTGCATCAGCTTGATGAATGGTCGTTGTTGATATTAATTGTGACATTATGATGTTTTTTTCTGCTAGTTAGAAGAGGTAAAAGTCGTCACAGAGGATGTATCTGTGAGCTCTTTGAAGCATGTCCAGGAAGATCCAGTTGATGCGCAGCGGATGCAGAGAGTTAAAGAAGCAATGATTCATGCTTGGAGTTCTTATGAAAAGTATGCCTGGGGACAAG
This sequence comes from Microthlaspi erraticum, assembly GCA_902728155.2. NCBI lineage: Eukaryota > Viridiplantae > Streptophyta > Magnoliopsida > Brassicales > Brassicaceae > Microthlaspi > Microthlaspi erraticum. Next base: position 115,915 of record CACVBM020001090.1, read on the forward strand.
ATGAGCTTCAGGTACACTCTATGTCTACTTTTTACTGCTTTCTTTTGAAATTGTATGTTTAGCTGCAATGCTATCAGCTTTATGTTAAATTTCAACACTTTTATCAGCAAGTATTGTGTTGTTTAACTAGTTAAAACATATGTCAGTGAAAAAATTTCGTTTCATTTGTATTTTGGCATTATCAGCCCCAGACAAAAGATGGCGTTGACAGTTTTGGTGGCCTCGGAGCAACTATGATAGATGCATTAGATACACTCTATATAATGGGTCTAGATGAGCAGTTTCAGAAAGCCAGAGAGTGAGTATATTTGTCTTACATTCTTGCCATTTTTCTAGGTAGATTTCTTTTTGGCATGACTTGTTAAGAACAGGCTCGTCTCATCTTTGTAATGTATGCATTGTCTTTTGTTTGCAGGTGGGTTGCGAGCTCATTAGATTTCGACAAGGATTACTCGGCCAGTATGTTTGAGACAACCATAAGGTTGCATTTAACAGGTTTACCATGTTTGTTTTCTTACCTGTATAGTAAGAAAGAGTCATCTTGTTTAGGTTACTTGTTGGGTTTTGCGTTCGACGGAATTTGTGGAGTGGTAAGTATTGCAATCTGCGCTTATACATTTTTCCTTTTGTTGGGTTTCAGAGTAGTGGGAGGGCTTCTCAGTGCGTATGATCTCTCCGGGGACAAAATTTTCCTTGAAAAGGCTACGGATATAGCAGACAGATTGTTGCCTGCATGGGACACTAAATCGGGTATACCATATAATGTCATCAACTTGAGACATGGAAATGCTCACAATCCTTCATGGGCTGGGGTAAGTCCTGAAATTACTTCATGCTTTTCACTTTATGTGACAATTAGCCTTCTTTTTGTTTCTGATATTTGCAACTACATGTGGCCTATTAGTTTAGTTGATTGTTTGCTTCTTTCTTGTACTAGTCAAACAGTATTCTTGCGGATTCTGGGACTGAGCAGCTCGAGTTTATTGCCCTTTCCCAGAGGACAGGGGACCCAAAATATCAGCAAAAGGTACATTTTCTCTGTTGCCATGTAGCACTCTTGGGTTACCAACATATCCATCTGCCTATAGGAAAGATAGAGATGTGTGTAGATGAGTGTTCGAAAAATAATTTGCAACTAAATGGTTGACCTGTTAGTAACTTGTGTCTCAGGTAGAAAAGGTTATATCAGTACTAAATAAGAACTTCCCTGCTGATGGTTTACTTCCGATCTATATAAATATCGATTCAGCTGATAATCCATCCTACTCTTCTACCATGACATTTGGTGCCATGGGAGACAGGTATTTTTTTCCAGCTTGATTACATTTTTTATATTGCTGCTCCTCTGTTCCCTTCTGGTTTTGCTTTGGTTTGATATGTGATTGCTAATGTTTGTGCGTACAGCTTTTACGAATATTTGCTCAAAGTTTGGGTCTTTGGGAGCAAAACTTTAGTAGTGAAACACTATAGGTAAGGCTAATTCTTTTCTACTGACTTACAAGTCAAATGGAAAATGTAATATTGGAACAGTTAAAAGCTGATTGAACTCAACTCAGCCAAACTTGATATCTAGCTCTTCGTTTCCTTGCTGGTCTTTGTAGTTTTGATACTTTTTAGCCAAAACATAATACTTAGTCTTTCTTGAAATCTTGGCATCAGAGAGATGTGGGAGAAATCAATGAAAGGTCTGCTAAGCTTGGTTAAGAAATCAACACCTTCGTCGTTTACATATATCTGTGAGAAGAATGGAAATTCTTTGTCCGATAAGGTATCCTTTTCCGTTCATTGTGAAAATTTTGCGTTGCCTGACGTTTCCAGTCTCATGTTTCTCTCTCATCTAAATTCAGATGGATGAATTGGCATGCTTTGCTCCTGGAATGTTGGCTTTAGGAGCATCTGGGTATGATGATCCTGCTGAAGCAAAGAAGTTCCTCACACTTGCTGAAGAGGTAAAGCTAAGGCTTGAATGAGCTTCATCAATAGGTGTTTATTTATGCTGTTGGAGCTTTAGCCTTTTTCTTGTTATTTTCACACTTATGTGCAGCTTGCATGGACATGTTATAACTTTTACCAATCAACACCAACAAAACTGGCTGGGGAGAATTATTTCTTCAACTCTGGGAATGTATGCCGTTTGCTTGTCCTTTCTAAACACATCTCTTGAGTTTGAGTTTGTTGTTTAGTATATAATCCACAAACATGATGGTGATGATTCAGGACATGAGTGTTGGAACGTCATGGAACATCTTGAGACCAGAGACTGTCGAATCACTGTTTTACCTCTGGCGGTTAACTGGCAACAAGACATATCAAGAATGGGGATGGAATATATTTGAAGCGTTTGAGAAGAACTCACGCATAGAGTCTGGATACGTCGGTTTGAAGGATGTAAGTTCTCCTAATTTGATTCACCATCCATAGCATTAGCACTAACTTGGTGGATTCTTATTTTGTTTTCAACCATTTCCAGGTTAAAACAGGAGCTAAGGACAACAAGATGCAAAGTTTCTTCCTTGCAGAAACGCTCAAGTATCTCTATCTTCTCTTCTCGCCCACAACGGTCATTCCCTTGGACGAGTGGGTGTTCAACACAGAAGCTCATCCACTTAAGATCGTGCCATGGAATGATAATAAGGTAAAGCTTGAACAATCTAACAGCGTCCAGCTACACAAACCGGCAATTAGATTACGCCAGAGGCGGTTCGGTCGGATAACAAACAAGTCAGTCGGATAACAAACAAAGTAGAGGTCACAGTGTCAAATCTTTGCAACATGGCATTGTGATTCAAAGACCCCTTTTAATTATGGTCTTTGCTTGATTATTCAACGAACTAAACAGAGAAGTTTGTCATAGTTATACCTTTTGTATACCCTTGGAATATAAATTAAAGAGTACTAATTTATGTTTTTATCAGATTAAACAGTAAAAGATTTTGCAATTTAAAGTCTCTTGTTAATTTCAGTTTACCCTTGCGTTGATTTCAAACCTTTGTTGTATCTGGAAAACTTAACCAACTACAGAACAAAGTACTGTGTTCGACAAGAGAAAAAACAAAATCTACATAATGTATAAAAAGACTAAAATAATGCAGATTGCAGAAGAAATCAAGAAATGTAATGGAAGCAACAAAGAAAAAACAAAAGTCTCTGAAAAGACTTTGGTGTTGACTAAATCTCCACGTCACACCAGAAGAAAGAAGAATGACATGGCGGCTAGTGAAATGGTTTAAAAAATGACCACAGATCTCATCAGCCTCAAAACCTCACGACACGTCCTCTCTCCACTTCTCCAAACACCATTCATTTTTCATTCCCCAATTTGCAATATTTTAAAACTTTCAAGAAATATCTGGCTGATGTAAGAGAAGAAGAAGAAAAACAATTAAATTTTTGGTGTGTACTGTGAAGAAAGGAAATAATAGCCACTACTATCAGCAACCATGAATCACCATAAAAGCTCCACCATTTTTCTCTCCCTCAATCACAAAACTCTCTTCCTTATATCTCTCTTCCCATCATCATCATCATCACCATCACCTTCATCGCTCTCTCTCATTTCGATCTCAGATCAGAGATCGACTTAAATCGCCATTGAAACGAGGATGGTGAGCTTCTGCGAGCTGTGTGGTGCGGAAGCCGATCTCCACTGCGACGCCGACTCAGCTTACCTCTGCCGATCCTGCGACGTAAACTTCCACGCTTCTAATTTCCTCTTCTCCCGGCACGTCCGTCGCATCATCTGCCCTCATTGCAAATCCCTCACCGGAGATTTCGTCTCCGGTCCCTTTTCGCCTTGGCCTCCGAGAACAAGCTGCTGCTGCTCTGGATCGTCTTCGTCTTCAGACTCGTCTTGCTGCTCGTCTCTCGATCGTGTCTCCAGCTCGGAGCTATCGTCGACGGCGAGGAAGACGCGTGTCGTGAACAGAGCGCAGAGGAGGGAAAACAGAGTCAAGGCCGTTGCGGTTGCAGTTGGGAACGGCGTTTTTGTAAAATGGTGCGATAGATTAGGATTAGACGGGGATTTGAGAAACGCGGTCGTTTCGTATGCGTCTCTCGCCTTGGCCGCTGTGGAGAAGCAGAGAGCGACGAATAAGGTGATCTTAGCGGCGGCGTTTTGGTTTGGCGTTAGGAACTCGCGTAAGAAGATGATGAAGTGGCCGAGTTTGAAGAAGGTGGAAGACGTAACCGGGGTTGCAGCGGGAATGATTCGAGCGGTGGAAATCAAACTGGCGCGTGGTGTGACGATGCAGCTCAGGCGGTTGCGCGTGGACTCGGAGGAAGGATGGGCCGAAAACGACGCCGTTTGAATATCTGACGTGTCTGTAGTGTTTACTGTTTAGTGGTCAAGTTGTGTCTAAAACGGTGTTGAATTTTCTTTTTCAAAGTTTCAAATTTGTTTGAACCGCCTGAGATGTTATAAATTTTATTTGACTGGGAGACTAATATTTTGTTTAAAATTGTTTAAACAATAATAGAATTCCGACAAAAACAAAACAATAACAGAATCTCAGATAATGATTAAGTTTCCTATTTTATAAAACAAAAGAAAACTAAAACAATGGGGATAAAATTTGTATAGCCGAAAGGTGGGACTTTTCTGGTAAAATTGAATTATAAACAAATTTTTAAAAATGCTTCAATTCCTATCTCTTTTACAAAGTAAAATTAAAAAGAAAAACCCTTTAAATTTGTTTAAAACCCTATTTCTGGAAAAGTACTCCTACCTAATTCCTAAATTCAAAGCTCTCAACTTTCAGTAAAAGTCGTCTGACGAATCTGCCTTAGTGAAAGATCGGAACTCTTCAAGCTAAAATCTTACTCTCTCCTCTGTGTGGGAATCTGCCATGGAAGCTCTCTTCACTTCATCACACATCTCCAATTTACCGGCGATAAAGCCTCTCCTCAAATCTTCGCTACCCTCTTCATCCCAGTCTTCGTGCTGGTTGTGTAAAACCTCACCAGCTAAACGAATCCCGAAGCTGAGAATCAGGAGTGGATCAAGTCATGGGCTTCGAATACAAGCTCTGCATAACGAGACACCAAGTGAAGGTGAAGATAATATTGCGGAAAGTAGTGGCTTTGGCTTTTTTCCTGGCGATATCTTCTCTTTATCACAGGTACTTGTGATTCTTAATTGTTATTTTCATGAATAATTTCGATCAAAGATTACAACTTTTATTGTGGGTTTACGTATAAGCTAGTTCTGCACACACTTACAATGGCTTTTTGATTCAGAGTTTGTATAGAATCGAATCTTAGATTGGTGCAAAGATGTGTGCTTTGGCATATAGATTGATTAATAGATTGTTTAATGTGATGTGAAGGAAAAGCTGAATGGTGAAACATCTCATAGTGTAATCGATGTGGAGGCATCTCTTGCACTTCCTCAAGGGGGTGGAGGAAACCGAGCTGGGCTCTTCAGGACTCCAATATCTGGTGGGGTTCAAAATGCAACATCAGCTCATGCGTTACCGCGGCCTGCTTTAGCTGTACGGAACTTGCTGGAACAGGTAAATGGTTTGTTCTTTTAGATCGTTCTGTATATAGTTTCTTTTCACTACAGTGAGAAAGATGATAACTTTTTTGTTTCATCTGTGTGGTATTGTTTTGTTTTGATGATTCAAGGCCAGGTTTGCTCATCTGTGCACAGTCATGTCTAAAATGCACCACCGCAGAGAAGGGTACCCATTTGGCTCCTTGGTGGATTTTGCACCTGATCGGATGGGCCGTAAGTCAAATTATCTCTCTTTCTTTGCTATTTTGCATACTCAGTTTTCTTCAGAATGTTGTTTAACTGACTTGCAAGTGGACAATTGGTTCATAAGTCTTCAACTTTTCCTTTCTCTTGTTTTGAGTTTGTGGGGACGAAGTAGTAGGAAGAATATCGTTTCTCTTTTCTTCTTTCTTGGGTCTAAGTAGTATTGATGGCAATGCTGAAATAGTACATATAGAGTCCTGAGTCTGCTAGCTGAGATCATTAGATGCACTTTTTTTTTAAAGGCTCCTACCTTTTTTTGTTTCCAGATCCGATATTTTTGTTTTCACCGTTGGCCATCCACACACGAAATCTCTTAGCTGAACCTAGATGCAGCCTCGTTGTCCAGGTAACATTGGCTTATTGTATTTAAACTATACAAGCAAAAAGGTGTTCCCTTTTTGTTCTGTAACCGGAGACTTGACTGGCAGATACCTGGATGGAGTGGCTTGTCGAATGCAAGAGTGACGTTATTTGGTGATGTGTACCCATTGGCAGAAGATGAACAGGTGTGTGTCTAACTAATTGCTACTTTTCTCCTTTTTCAGTTTATCTGTTGCCTATACACGAATCTCACATGCTAAACCATCTGTATGTCTTGGTAGGAGTGGGCTCATAAGCAATATATTGCAAAGCACCAGCACGGGCCTTCCGAGCAGTGGGGAAACTTTCACTATTTTAGAATGCACAACATAAGGTTTGTTTCAAATCTTGTGCCTCCTAAGTCACCAACACGCCTTTGGTTGTTTTCTCTTCTACTTATGCACTCCGTTTCCAATGTGACACTATTTGGCAGTGATATATATTTCATTGGAGGCTTTGGCACAGTCGCGTGGGTTGATGTCAAAGAGTATGAGACTTTACAGCCGGATAAGATAGCTGTTGATGGTGGTGAACAGAACCTCAAGGTGCTTTATCTCAAACCTCTCAGAGACTCTGATAAACTTGACTCTCCATTTTTTTGGTCCTCTAGGCTCTTACTTTTTCCGTCTATAACTGTGATAGGAGCTAAATGCCATCTTCTCAAAGCCGCTTAGAGAGCTACTGTCTGTTGAAACAGAGGTAGATGACGCTGCTCTAATCTCTATAGATAGCAAAGGGATAGATGTACGAGTTCGTCAAGGTGCTCAGGTACAGTAACTTTGTATAAAACAGTGTTGGCTTGTTGATGTTAAGATCCTTCATGATCATGAACAGTGCCTCTCAGCTTTTTGTTTTCTGTATGTTCAAATGTTTTGTGTGTGTGTGTGTGCAGTTCAACATACAAAGGCTAGCGTTTGAGGAAGGGAATGGTGTTGAAACGTTAGAAGAAGCTAAATCTGCACTGTGGAAAGTGATAGAGAAGGTGAAGCTGAACTATCTCCAGAAATGACCAAGATGCTGGAATTTGCAGAAATGACAAGCGACATCTTCTCTTGAGGGGTCTTTTAAAATAGTAGGACAGTTAAAAATGTTGTTTGGATTCTCGTTTTCTCTTTCTGACTTAGCTTAAAGTTTTGTAGTTTCATCTATGTTTTTTTGTCCTCCTTTTGACGTCAGAGGTAACAAAATGAAGGTAAACACGGCAATCTAGAAAAAAATGGATTGAAATATGAGTTTCTAAAATAAATTTATTTGGGCATTACTGAAATATATCGAAAATTTGTTCACCTGACTTTTTCATTGTATTGCATCAAAAATCTTGGCTACAAATGTCATATTTCTGTAGAAGAATCATTTATTTATATATTCATGTTGTGTTATACGGAAATGATTGTTTAGGAAGACATCTAATGACTTTGCAAAACAAAAAAATGGCGAGTTTAAACAGTAAAATTCTTCAACTGGAATTCTGATGATCGTTTTATGAGAAAATAATTTATCTCAAATACAATGAAAAAGAAGAAAACAGTTTTATTGAAGTCGCAGAGGAAAAAATATGAAAACAAAATCTGAAACCTCTTAGGGAACATATTACTGTATAAAGTAGCGAAACGTACATTTTTTCTAGCAAGTATCATGAAGACTTGGATAGATAATGATGCATAAGTAAATTAGGTGTGATAATTAAAAAAAGTGTCACGTACGTGACTGGTGGTTTCCTTGCGTCCAAACCCGGAGATGCTTATTGGATTTGAACTAAAGTTGGAACATAATTGACAAGAAATGGGCAATGAGATCTTGCATGATCGAGATCCACTTTTATCCATTTACCGTCTCCCACAATGTGTATGGAGCTTTTAGCCATGAAAGGTTTATGGAGGGACACTAAAACTTTATTCTCCCGGTCGGCCAAGAAATTCGCCGACAATTTAGGAAGGTCAAAAGTCTGGTCTGTTTTCACCGATAGGAACTTGCTCCATGACGTGCTCTCATCAATCTTGGTTGTCTTTCTCCTTTCTTGGGAAACAAGACTCTCAATCTTAGTTGCCCTCCATAACTCTACTGTATCGATTCCCAAACTTCTCTGGGTAGTTAGCAGACAAAGTTGTTGATCTTCTCTAGTCACCGATAAACCACGAACACAAAGACAATTACCAGCAGGAAGAGACACACGTCCGAATCTCTCTTCTGAAAAATCAAATCCTACTAAGGTACGTTCCATACCGGTATGTTCCATTCTCATTCTTGAATTCTCATTTTCACGCTGAAGAGCAAGCCAGTATGTATTTCCACTCACAGACGTGCCACGAATCCACGTCGGTATCCACAAGCTTGTAGTGTTAGCAATTCTCCTCCACTTCTTAGAGGTAAAGTCATAGATTTCCAACTTCATTGCGAAAATACGACCATACATCCTCAAGATTTTGTACTTGTTGCACGAGGATTTACCGAGAGCATAGATGTCGGATTCCTCGTAGGAATTTCTAGGTTGGATCCAACTTCTTTCACCTGAACGTGGGTTCCAAACCACAAGTCTATTGTCCTTGGTGGTGCATAGCAATAAGCCGTCGCAGTGAAAGACGTTGCGTATATCGACTTCTTTCGAAGGATTAAAAAAAGGGTCTTTGAGGCTATATTGACTTGTTGTTACCTTTGCAACGTTTTCGTGACTGCCAGGGAGATCAACGCTCGCTAAATAAACCCTAAAATCAATCAACATGAGAATCCGAGACTTCTTTGCAAGTCTCTCTTCTTTTTTTATCAGAGCGTTCCATCCTTTGGATATGGATCGGAATCTTGCCAGAGAAGCATCCGGAACCTAGAGAGTATCTCCACTACCAAATCCTCCGTAATATACGTTGTCTTCATCTTCTTCGTCTCGAAAGCGTCTATTTTTAAAAAATAATAACTTGGAGTTTCAAAGAAATTAGGATTTAGAAAACCTAATTAACCGATTCACGTGGTTTATATATTATGGGATTCAGCTTGGCTTTGCGCTTGTGACGCTTTCAAGTGCAAATTTGCAACCTTAAAATATGGAGTTTCTAATAAATTATGACTTTTGTAAAAAGTACGTGATACAAATATCCAAAGGCTTATTTTAACGTTTTTACCTTTTTAGTCTCGTGTCGCTCAATGACAAGAGAAGATATCAGTGCTTGTCCGTGATTGGTTTTTTCTATTCTAATGAATTTTGTCAAACTGACTTTTTCATTGTATTGTATCCAAAAACTTGCCTATAAATGAATCTTTCTGTAGAAAAAAAATATTTATTTATATATTCATGTATGTTATACGGAATGAACTTGTTAGGCGGACTTTGGCAAAACGGAATATATATGGTGAGTTAAAGACTTACTGGACTCTAATGATCGTTTAGTAAACAAGAAAATCATTTATCTCACATAAGCATAAACACTATTGAAGTGGCAAAGGAAACAAAAAAAAAAACTGAAAAAAAATCTCTAGCAAATATCATGAAGACTTGGATAGATAATGCATAAATAAACTAGGTGTGAAAATGACAACAAGTCACGTACGTGATTGTTGGCTTCCTCGCGTCCAAGCATGCACGAACAAGCTTATTTGATTTGAACCAAAGTTGGAACATAGCTGAAGAGAAGTGAGCAATCAGATCCTGCATCATCATAACCTACTTGTATGTTCTTATCCTCTCCCACAATGTGTATGGAGTTTTTAGCGGACAAATACATACCGCGGTACAGTAAAACATTAGTCTCTCGGTCGGCCAAGAAATTCGCCGACCACCAACGACGTTGATGGACCCAATGGTAGACATGGGCTGTTTTCACTGATAGGAACTTGCTCCATGATGTCTCAGTCTTAGTTTTACAAAAATTAAAATTAGTCTCAATCTTAGTTGCCCTCCATAGATCTATTGTATCGAATACCTCTCCGCTCTGAGTAATCAGCAGACAAAGTTGATGATCTTCTCTAGTCACAGATAAACCATCAACACGAGAAGAAAGATCATTACCAGGAAGATTCACAAGTCCAAATCTCTCGATTGAAAAGTCAAAACTTAGTAAGACTTTCTCACCATTCCCAATCTGACTATGAGCAAGCCAGTATGTATTTCCACTCACAGACGTGCCACTACTACACATCTGCGGTATACACCATTTTATATATTTCTTAACAATACTCCTCCACGAATTAGAGGTAAAGTCATAGGTTTCGAACTTCACTGGGCCTACGTTAGAACGACCATACATCCTCAAGATTGTGTACTTGTTGCAAGAGGATTTACCTAGAGCATAGGTAGCGTGTTCCTTGTAGGAATTTCTAGGTTTGATCCATCTGGTTTCTCCTGAACGTGGGTTCCAAACCACAAGCCTTTTGTTCTTGGTGGTGCATAGCAATAAGCCGTCGCAGTGAAAGACGTTGCGTATAGCGACTTCTTTCGAAGGATTTGAAAGAGTGTCTTTGAGGCTGAATTGACTTGTTGTTGCCTTTACAACGTTTTCCTGGCTGCCATTGAGACCAACGCTCGCTGAATAAACCCTAAAATCAATCAACATGAGAATCTGAGACTTCTTTGCAAGTCTCTCTTCTTTTTTGATCAGAGCATTCCATCCCTTGGATATGGATCGGAACCGTGCGAGGGAAGCATCCGGAACCCTAGAGAGTATCTCTACTACCAAATCCTCTGGAAGATATACTGTGTTTCTCTTCTTATTCATTCGAAACTGAATTGGACTTTCAAAGAAATTAGGGTTTAGTAAACGAGGAAGATAGGAAATGAGACCTAATTAACCGATTCACATGATTTATAATTATATATTTTGGTTTACTTCGTCCAAGATTCAGCTTGGCTTTGGGCTCGTGGGCTTGTGACGTTTTAATAAGTTTATAATTGCAAATTTGACACTTATATACTACAAAAGCTACAACAAATTTCGAATCTCATACGTTTGAGGAGAGGAGAGGAGATATGTATCATCAAAACGTATGCCGTGGATTCCCCCCTGGATGTCAACGCTCGCTAAATAAACCCTAAGATCAATCAACATGAGAATCAGAGACTGACTTCTTTGCAAGTCACGTACTTAGTTTCTCCGGGGAAGGAGTCGTTTCTTCTCAAGCACGTACATCCTGTTTTCAACAGTAATATCAAGTCTTAGGTCTGAGGAACAGCTTCTCATGGTGGAGCTTGTTCTTAGCCTCTAAGTAGAGGCATAAGCCTTCAAGTAAAAACAAAATGAAAGATTTGTGTTGAAATTTAACTTCTCTACATAACTTCTGTTTCACGCAGTTACAATATACAAATGCCCTATCACTAGGACACTATAGACAACATTATTTAATCCTTTTGAAACGTAAAATTCAACCTTGTTCGATTTGAACCAAAGTTGGAACATAGCTGACGAGAAGCGATCCTTAATTAATTATCTCAGATATAAATAGCCGGAGAGGGAAAAACAAATTGGAACCGATTGAGAAAAAAATTATTAAGTAGCAAAATTTGGATAGAAAATGCATAAACCATAGTGTGTGAAATTAAAACAAGTCAAGTGATTGGTGCTTTCCTTGCGCCAACCCCCAAAGTACCTTGTTCGATTTGAACCAAAGTTGGAACATAGTTGACGAGAAGCGATCCTTCATATTCTTGACCATCCACTTGTATGCACTTGTCATCTCCCACAATGTGTAAGAACTTTTTTGAGTTCCCGTGTGTACCGGGACACACTAACACTTTCTTCTCCGTGTCGGCCAAGAAATTCATCCCATTACAAAAATAAAACAACTGTCGGTATACGGCTTCTTCCACTGTTATAAACTTGCTCCATGACATGGCTCCGGTACTCTCAATCTTAGTTGCCATCCATACATCTATATCGAATTCATCATAGCCTTCTTTGCCACGAGAAGCTAACAGACAAAGTTTCTGCTCTTCTCTAGTCACTGACAAAGCCATAACACGTTCATGAGAAGGATCAAACGGAAGAGGCACACTTGCGAATCTTTCTGTTGAAAAATCAAAGCTTAGTAAGAATTTCCTCCTCATTGGCGTGGCTTGATGACTAAAATTAAAAGCTATCCAGTATGTGTTTCCATTCACAGACATGCCACGACGATGTAACCCTTGAATGGCCCAGTCTCTAGTGTTACCAACACTTCTCCACGAATTAGAGGTGAAGTCATATATTTCGAACTCAACTAGGCTTTGGTGATAAAAACCAATGCCATGTTGATCCACCCTCAAGATTTTGTACTTGTTGCATGAAGATTTACCGAGAGCATAGAAACAGTAATTCTTGTAGGAAGCTTCGGGTTTGATCATCCACTTGGTTTCACCTGAGCACGGATTCCAAACCACCAGCATATTGTCCTTGGTGATGCATAGCAAGAAGCCGTCGCAGTGAAAGACCTCGATGATATCGACTTCTTTTGAAGGATTGGAAAGAGAGTCTTTGAGACTAAATTGACGTGTTACCTTTACAATGTTCTCGTCAGTTCCATGGAGATCGAAGCTCGCTACATAAACCCTAGAATCAATCAACATGAGAGAGGACTGCCTTAAAGCATAAGCAGATTGCTTCTTCACAAAAATCTCATCTTTATTGATGAGAGATTTCCATCCTTTGGATACCAATTGGAATCGTGCTAGAGATGTTTCCGGAACCCTAGAGAGTATCTCCACTAGCAAATCATCTGGGAGATTTCCTATGTCTCTCTTCTTCTTCCTTTTTCTAAATTCTGAGTTTCTTAAAAAAATAAAAATAAATGAATAGAAAGAAGAGAAACACAGAGAAAATTGAACTCACCTCAATCATGTTAGAAAGCAATAGGTATAGAGAATAGTTCTTTGTATTGTTTCTTAGGTCTAAGAAGAGAGGCAAGACTTTATATATATATTTATATACAAGAGTTTCTACCTTATTTAAAGACAACTAGATTTCGTAGCTTGACCAGAGGTCTGTCCACAAGCCCAAAGTCGATTTGCAATTGAAATTTTCGGAATTCGTCATCGTAACCTAAATGAAGGAGAGGAATAAATCGGTTTGTTTGTGCTGCACGTCACATGCTTCTATCGTTGTGCGCTTCATCCAAGTCCAGCTAGCTCGATTTTGGGCTTGTGGACCTCTAATCAATCTGTACTGCTTCCACTGGAAAGAAGCCTTCAGTTTCACTTTTTCTTATCTTTCTCAATTGACATTCACTAGATTTGAAGCCCCGCGCAAGCGTAGGGTTGTTTCCGATACTTTTTCTGTTTAATTTTATTTATACTCGTTGATTTGAATTATGATAGTTTTGTGTTAACTTTTATGTTTTTGTTATGTTTTGAGTTAACTCAATCACTAACACTAAAAATATGAATAATTTGTTTTTTTTTTAATTTATTAGAATATTAACACCCTGCTTTATTTCGATTTTTCTATCTCTAAAATTTTATCATATTATAAATATTATATTTGTTTACTTTTTTACATCTATTAGACTGTAAACATGTATATGTATTTGATTGAAGGTTAAAATTTATAAATATGTATATGCATTTGACCATTTGACTGAAGGTTAAAATTTGTAAACATATTCTTGTTTTTCACTACAATTAAATTTACATATAAAACTCCATTTCTATTTGTTTAGAAAAACAAACTCTAACTCTAATTTTTCATTAGCTTTCTATTATCTTAATTAATTTATATTCAACTTTTTAACTTGTAAACACATTATAACATGTTTGAAGTTAAATATTTCTTTACTCCATTCCTATTTTACATTCCAACTTTTTGATAACTTTTAAATCAAATTATCACATACTTTTTATTAATTAAAATATAAATAAATGTAAAGAAATATAAAAAGTTATATATTTAATAAATATTTTAAAAACAGTTTAATGTTTTGTGCTGATGTGGACACTCTAGATGGAGAGAGCAACTCCCTAATTATATATAAGATTCAGATTTTTAAAACTACAACCCCTTCCAATCTTTGAAAACCAATCTTAAAACTCTAATTTCGATTAAAAACTGTGGATGACACATACATCTTAATTATGACTTATGTGTATTGACAAATTAAATACATACAATTTGGAGACTTTGTTGGGAGGACACCTCGTGACTTTAGCAATACGGAATATGGGAGTTTAAGAAGTTTAAAAACTGAAATGAAGAATGATCTCTCACATCAATAACCGCAGAGGGAAACATATAATAAAGTAGCAAAACTTGGATACATAAACTAGCTAGTGTTACAAAATCACGCCATTGGTGCTGTTTCTTGCGCTTTGCCACGAAAGAAGCTTGCTGAATTTGAACTAAATTAAAGTTGGAACATAGCTAACGAGAAGTGAACATTTAGTTATCTCAACATGAATAAACCAATTATAAAGTAGCAACAATTCACGTACCATTGGTGCTTTCCTTGCGTTCAAGCCCGGAGAAGCTTATTGGATTCGAACCAAAGTTGGAACATAGCTGATGAGAAGCGAGCACTTAGATCCTGCATCATGATGATCCACTTGTATGTATTTGTCCTCTCCCACAATGTGTAAGAAGCTTTTAGAGTTCCCTTGTTTACCGGGACACACCAAAACTCCTTTCTCCCGGTCGTCCAAGAAACTCATGCCATTACAAGACGTAAAAAACTCGTGGCTTTTGTCTCGTTCCACTGTCAGGAACTTGCTCCATGACGTGGCTCCGCTACTCTCAATCTTAGTTGCCATCCATAAATCTATTTTGAATCCCTTAGTTGACAAAGGCGAAGCTAAAAGACAAAGTTTCTGCTCTTCTCTAGTCACTGATAAAGCCATAACACGATCATGAGAAAGATCAAACGGAAGAGACACAATCCCAAAACTCTCTGTTGAAAAATCAAAACTTAGTATGATTTCTTTCGCGTTTGGCGATTTTTCACTATAACTAAAAGCAAGCCAGTAAGTATTTCCATTCACAGACACGCCACGACCCCATATCCCTGGAATGGACCAGTCGTTAGTGTTACCAACACTTCTCCACGAATTAGAGGTGAAGTCATATATTTCATACTCAACTCCACACTGGTAATGACCATTTCCATATTGACCCACCCTCAAGACTTTGTACTTGTTGCAAGAGGATTTACCAAGAGCAAAGTAATTGACTGAGGAATATGTAGGTTTGGGTGCGACCATCCACCTGGTTTCACCTGAGCACGGATTCCAAACCAGTTGTCGTCTACTGCCCTTGGTGGTACTGGTGCACAGCAACAAGCCGTCGCAGTGAAAGACATCGTCACTTATATAGACTTCTTCCGAAGATTTGGAAAGGGGATCTTTGAGGTTTAGTTGGCCTCTTACCTTTACAACATTGTCGTGATTTCCATGGAAGTCGAAGCTCGCTGTATAGAAAGCCCTAGAATCAATCAACATGATAACCAGAGACGACTGCCTTGGTGCATAAGCAGAGTGCTTCTCAGCAAATCTCTTACTTTTTATCAGTGCGTTCCATCTTTTGGCTGTACATCGGAATCTTGCCAGAGATGCCGCCGGAACCCAAGGGAGTATCTCCACTAGCAACTCCTCCGGAAGATACATCGTGCTCTCCAAGCAACTGTTTTTACTTGGAAAGGAATTAGGGTTTTGAAAACGTGGGAGATGAGACTTGCTGCTTACATGCTATGTCCCTCACCGATTCACATGCTTCTATTGTGGGCTTGTGGGCTTGTGGGCCTGCGATGCTATAAGGAGAGGCAATACAGCTTACGCCGGAGAAAAGACTTTTCCGTTTGATAAGAAACAGATTTTGCTCTTAAAGTTTGTAATTTAGAATGTTCTGTGAGACGGAAGCACACATTGCAAAACTGAACTTCTCTACATTACTTTAGTTTACAATATACAAATTCCCCCATCAACATAGAAACATAGATATATCAATTGTTTTGTGTAGTGGGATGAGCAAGTAAGGGTAAAAGAATATGAACTTAAAGAAAAAAGAATGCTGTGACTTTTTGCATTACTAAAGAGAGACTGATTGTTTCTCACTCTCTCTTTCTCTCTCTCTGATGGTCATGGACTCAGTATCAGTTTGGTTCTCCACATCTCTGCAACTACCTTACGCGGCGCAGGATCATCAGGACCTTTGTCTCGTTGCCCCGAGGTGAAGTATATCTGCCCGTCCCAATACCCAACCAGCGTTGTCTTCACACGGTATGGCAACTTCCCAATCACATACCATTTCTGCAGAGAAAACAAAACCAAAAAAAACTCAAAACTACTCTTTACACTTACTAACAGGTTAAGGAGGTTTGTTTTACCATTGTATTCAGGTTAAACTGGAAGATTTCACCAACGAGAACCATCTTCTTGGTTTCAGGATGCTTCTCTGTGGTGCCTCCAACGATCACAATGGAGTTGTTAACCACTTTCCAAGCAAACTCAATATGGGAATCCGGTTTTGGCATCGACGGCATAACTTTCCACTTCATTTCCTCATCCAGCATGTATACATCACTGAACACCACCTGAAACAACACACACAACACAACGTTCATCAAAAATAGCAACAGAGTGAGTAATTACACCAATGGCAAAAAGGAGCCATGAATACCAAACCTCCATACGGCGTGAGCATTTGAAGATGGGAGATCCTGGTTTCGCCATGAAATCACCTTCTTGACCACCAATCACGAAAAGCCGGTCGTCCACTACAACGCATGCTCTACACTCACAAGAAACAGTCAACACCTCAGATTTATCAAGCTATACACAAGAGAATCTTGATAAGCACCCACCTGTGAGGTCCTCCACGAGGGATTGGAACTTCACTTCTCCACTCTTTCTCCAATGCTTTCCCATCTTTCACAGCAATACTCCAGTGCTCAAGTCCCGGCGTATGTCGATTCTCTTTACTTCCACCCATCACATGGAGTCTCCCTCTCCATAGCTGAGTAGCTGGAGCATACCTGAATGTGTATAAACCTCATCATCACAGAAAAAGACCAATCTTGAGTACCAAAACTGATGTCTAAATGTTCTAAAAACTGCATTTACCTAGGAACTGGTAAAGGAGTGAAGTCACTCCACGTATTTGTATCAGTGTCAAGCACAAACGTTTTAGCCGTAGGTCCTCTACATTGAGGACCATATTGACCAGTTACAATGTAAATATATCGTCCGTCTGTAACCATCCCCAAATGCGAATGTGCCATCTCTCTAGGCATATCGAATCTTCCTCCCCATGTGTTATCTACGAAGTTGTATATATCAACATGCGAATGCACCTGAACGAGAAAGCAAAATCAGCATTGGTCTCCAGAAGACACAGAAGACACGTCAAAGGACAAAAGAAGCTTACGAGGTTAATGTTGCCGTATCCAGCAAAGACGTAGAGGAAGTTCCTAATCTGAATTGCGGCTCCGTCTAGACGAGGCACAGGCGCAGCTGCCATCTTCTCCCATTGGAGTTGAGGAGCAGCTAGATCTTGAAACGTTGCAGAAAGTTTCCTTTCTCGAGCATTGTCCTTCTTCTTCTTACTATCTTTCTCCTGGAAAGCCACAAAAAAAAAAACAGAGCAGTATTTTCTGTATGAGATCTAATTGCATGAGAGACATCAACAAGACCAAATTGAGCATATTTACATCGGAATTAGGCGGGAGTTTTCCAATCACGGTGGTAAAGGAGGAGGGAAGAGACATTCCGGCGGAGGAGAAGGGATGAGATGAAGCCCAAAGGAAGTCTGCAATAAGTCCGGCGGCTAAAAGCGCGAGGCATGAAACTAACACCACCCTCCCACAACTCTGTTTCCCTGCTGGCCTCACCATATCTCTCTCTCTGCTTCTCTATCTCTAAATTGGCATCTCCCTTCTGGGTTTTCACAAAGGTTAAACCTTTCGTTTCAGGTTTAACACACAGATTTTGGAGGATGCAGAGGTGACAGATCTTGATCTCCGAGAGAGTGTACGCGGAGGGGAGGGGAAAAGCAGAGTTTTTTTTTGTTCTCCGGTTGTAATGTTTATTTTCCTTAATTAATTAACATTTTGATGAGTGAGAAAATAATAAAACATTCAGATTTATGCGACCGTGACAGGGTTTAAAAGTTACGCAAACGCAAATTCCGGCTCAGTGTTCTCATTTGTTTTCGCCGCCGGCTTCTCTTTGTCTCTGTGTTTCATCAGAACTGAATCCGTCGAGCTCTTCGTTCTCTTCTCCGGCTAGGGATTAATTAGCTTATTTTGGTGAAAAGGTTTTAGCTTTATTCCTTTCCTCACATATTCGATTCTCACAAGTTAATGGGTTTGTGTTAGTTGTGGCTTTTCGCAAGTATCTCTGCTTCCATTTCCCTTCTGGAATCTATTTTGGATTAAAATCCTCAGTTTTTAGGACATCAGGTTGCTTTTAGAATTATTTACTGAAATCGGTTTCAATTTCGGATGACAATTTAAGGTTTTGGTTTGTTTATGGCGCAGCTGTTGTTAAGGCTTGTTTCTGGAATGGCTCAGTGTGTGAGGTCAACTCTAAATCCTTTGAGAACACCTCACACCGTTACGAGGACTGTGTCTGCAAAAAACTCAGCTTTTGCATCAGTCTCGTTCCTTAGAACACTACCGGAGTTCAAGAAACACCCCAAGCCGTGCTCATTAGTTATGTCTTGCCAAGGCAAGTCCCAAAACCAGCAAGAGAAACGACCGCAACAAGTGTCTCTGGATGATTTAGTCACGAGTAACCGTAAAGGAGAGGTTCTTGGCACAATCAAAGACTCTCTTTCTAACTGTCTCTCCGATACCAATCTCCTAGAGACTGTTCCTGGTCTGAAATCTAGAATCAAGGGCAAGGTTAGCCGTGTTCCGTTGTTGTTTAGAAAGAACAATGCTAAAGCCAAACAAGTGATATTTGAGGAACTTAACCACAGTAGCAAAATTGATTTTGCAGGTCAGAGATATTTATGATGCTGGTGATTATCTGATTCTTGTTACAACTGATCGGTTGAGTGCATTCGACAGAAACCTTGCTTCAATTCCCTTCAAAGGCCAGGTTTGCTTGTCTCCATCTTTACGCTGTATATTCATGTTGGATAGATTAAAGTGTTGCAGACACATAATTAGTATGTGCTGCTAAACTTTCAGGTTCTTAACGAGACAAGTTTGTGGTGGTTCAATAACACACAGCACATAACTCCAAATGCTATCGTTTCATCTCCGGACAGAAATGTTGTTATCGCAAAGAAATGCTCTGTTTTCCCCATAGAGTTTGTGGGTTAGTATGTTTTGGATTGAAATGCAAAACTTCCTTGTCAGATGCTTCTTGCTTTAGTTCTAATCAGTTTTTTTTGGTTTCATGTTTTGTTGTTTGTAGTAAGAGGATATGTGACTGGAAGTACTGACACATCTTTATGGACGGTATACAAGAAAGGTGTTAGGAACTATTGTGGGAATGCGCTCTCGGATGGTACAGATTCTTTTGCTGTCTTCTTCTTCAAGTTTATCTCAGAAGATTATTGATATAACTGATTACGAAACTTTTCAGGATTGGTGAAAAACCAGAAGCTTCCAGCTAATATACTTACTCCAACAACTAAGGCTGAGGATCATGATGTGCCAATCAGTCCAAATGAGGTATGATAGTCTGTCACAGAGAAACAGAGTAGAAACCACAAAATATATAAAGAACATTTTTAAGACATTAGTGTTACAGCTAGAAGTGATTTACCCAAAGTTGTTTAGTTCTGTGTTGCTTCTTATCAAACGAATGGTTCTTGCAGATAGTTGAAGGTGGATTCATGACTCAAGCTGAATTTGACGAAGCAAGTATGAAAGCTTTGAGCTTGTTTGAGTTTGGGCAGGTTAGTTACAACTCTTCAGTCGAAAGCCATAGACTGTAGTGGTTTTAAAAATCGTATGATTGCAGACAACAAGGATTTTTAATCTTGTGCTTTATTGGAAGGTCTTTTATATTCTAACTGTATTTTGACTTCTTCAGCGTGTGGCCAAGGAGCATGGACTGATACTGGTGGACACAAAATATGAGTTTGGAAAAAGTAGTGACGGCTCGATCTTATTGATCGATGAGGTTAGTTTTATTATCTCCTTGTTTCTCTGTCATCTCTCTTTGAATGCACAGTTTAACACATATCTGCACATCTGCCAAATTTGCTGATTAGAATGATCTACTTGTACACATAATGTATAGATTCATACGCCGGACTCAAGCAGATACTGGCTTGCGGGTTCATATGAAGAGCGCTTTCAGAAAGGCCTTGAGCCTGAAAATGTTGATAAGGTGAGTGAGTTTTCCTGTTTTAGCTCTCAACCCATACAGCTCAAGACAGGTTTCATTGTGTTGGAGTACTTTGTTAACTCTTTGTTTAAATCAAATCAAACAGGAGTTCATTAGATTGTGGTTTAAAGAGAATTGCAATCCGTACGAGGACGAGGTATGCTTACATCTTAACAATGCATCTTTTCCCTGCTTTATCTGAGATCATCTGTTAATATTGTATGTGTCTCAATGTCGATATTTGTCAGGTCCTGCCCGCTGCTCCAGCAGAACTTGTAACTGAATTAGCTTGGAGGTATGTATTCTAATGTGTAAAGTCTAATATAGGCTTGCTCTATAACATGTTTTTGATACCTGGATCCTCTTTAGACTCTGAGATTAGATCCTATTTTAGCTATCGCTACTAGTCTTGGTTATAATTACTGATAGAAGAGACCGTGATGATGGCAGGTACATTTTCTTGTATGAAACTATCACTGGATCAAGAATTGACATTCTTCCGACTCAGGTATTTTCTTGTCTTGTGTGTTTGTAGTTTGAGATTTTAATCGGTTTTAAAGAGTACTGATCCGTAGTTTTATCGACAGGAACCAATACATGACCGAATCTCAAGAAACACAAGCCAAGCACTTTCTTCTCTCCGTCAACTTTGATCTTTGATATATGCAGAGAGCATTAAGTCTTGTCTCTTGATCCATTTCAGTGTCAACTTTGATTGTTGTGATGTCGTAATTTTATGAACGAAAGATAGCTTGAATTCATTTACTTTCGATATTACATTAGCTTAGCGAATTGGAATATAGAGTTGTATCAGAGAAACATCATTCTTGCTTTTGATCTTCTCTGTTTGCAACCAAGACGAACAAAACCAAATTAAAAGAAATTCATCTATATTGACAACTGAAGTAGCCTTGTCCATAACCAGGGCTTGTGACCCGGTAAAAAAGTACACAATCATAGATGAACAGACGAAAAGCTTAAAACATAAGGTTTCAGTCACTGTATTGATCTCCCTATCAATGCTCTGTCTGAGGTTAGTACTTAGTTGTAATTCTATCGCAGATTGGCATTTCCACAAACCGCCTTTTTTCCCAAATATGTAAAAATCCTAACTGGTATCTCTCTCTCTACCCTTTCTTCCTGTTCCATGTTGTTATAAAACCGTCTTTAGCTTCTACATATAGACAAAATTCTTCTACTTCCTGCTTTTTATCAGTCTCTACTTTCTGCAACCAAAGATATCAAAACAATGTCGACAGTTGAAAACAGAAACGGAGCTTCAAGTTGCAGTATGACTTAGAAGTTAAGAGTACCTACCTTTTCACGCATTCACTTGTTCCCTTTTGCCTCCATCGACCCTGGAAAGTTCGAGGGAGAGAATTCACGAAGGTGTTGATGATTGTTATGCGATCATGTGATGGACTTGACAGAGAATTTTTTACATACATACCAATAGCTAGGCTGATTGAAGTGTCGAGGCTTCCACAGTAACAGAGAGTGTAGCACAGTTCTCTTTTTCAGACTCGGGCTGTTGGCTTTCACGGGCCTTTGATGGAGAAGCAAAGAAGCTATCAGGCAGAGCGTTCTCCAGACTTGTCTCTTGCCTTAACACATGAAAATAAAAGCATGTGTGTAACATATTTTAATCTGAAAACAAAAGAAAAAACTTAAATCCCTAAAATTAATGAGAATTTATCATACCCTTTGTTAAGATAGTTATGATCAGTATCACTCAGAAAAGCTCGGGTTGCTTCAGACTGGAAATGTCCTGAATCACCATTACCTGCCAAGATGAAACACAGGAGATGGAAAATGATGAATATAAGGTATTGAAAAGCCAATTTCCACATGGGGAAGATAGAAGTCAAATGACCTTCAATGCCTTCTTCAGCAGCGTTATCTGATCGGAAGAGCATGCTTTGATTGACACGAGAGGGAAAATGAACAGGGGATCCAATAGAAAGGCTACGCTGGTGTTGGTGAAACGACTCACTATCCATGTCAGGCAACTGCAGATTGAGAAATCTCCTCCTTTGGAATTCAATAGCTTGTTGCAAGTCAGCTTGCTCAGCTTTTCTCCTCATCATCTCCTGTGTGTTAGAGAACATCCTCGGTGCTGGTACCAACACAAAACAAGACTAGTCTCAGAACAAAATAACCACATCCATATCCACATGATGTCTCAAGCAGAGGAAATAGATTCAACTGACCGATGTGACAATCAAAGAGATCTCTGGCGTCCATTCCAGACGGACTTGAGCCAGGAGAAAAGTTCCCTCTCTCTACTTGCTGCATGAATTGTTGCTGCTGCCTCCTACTATTGTTTGATGAAAATATTCTCATAAGAAAAGGGAACACAACAGAGAAAAACAGGACTAAGGCATGAGCTATGGTTTCATTCAACATACTTTTCAAGGATTCTTCCTTTCTCCTTGTACGGTTTCACAAGCACACGTGAGTCGCAGATGAAATGAGGGTTTCCTCTGGCCAATATGATTCTCACAGTTTCAGAGTGGACGAATGTGACAAACCCAAACATCCGTTTCTGCTGGTATGGAATCCTAACATCTTGCACCGGTCCAAAATTGCTACAAGAGAAACAACAAACATGATTAGTCTTAGCAACAGAGACACCACAAAGTTTGCAAATGCATAACAGCTTTGATACAAATTGTATTGATGAAAGTTACCCAAAGTAGTTGGAGACATCTTCATCTGTGAAGGAGCTATCAGCTGGAAACGTCAAGTAGATCTGCTTAGAAGCAGAGTTAGATTTATCTCCCATCCCCAAAAGCTCTTCCCTTTCATGCCGTCCTGGACTACCAAACCAATAACCCTCTTCCCCAAATTGTCCTGCTCCTGACCTGCAAAAACAAACCTTTGAATTTACACTTGTATGATCCAAATTACTCCACCTTACTTGAAACGTTAGACTGAGTTAAACAACATAATAAACCAAAACCTGAGCCTAAGAAAGAAAGAAAGCAAATCATTGACATGTAAAAGGAACAACAAAAAAGTAAACCATACGAACGAGACTTCAATAGCAACAACAACAATATAAGCAATAATTGGCATCTAACTATCTAAGGCACCTAAAAGAATCACCAGACTTGTATAAAATTGCGCAAAGATGGAAACTTTTTCTTCACTCGTAACTGACCAATTGAGTTCACAAAATTTTGCAACTTTAGGCAAAAAAAAAGGAGCTTCATTTCATGATTACCTGAGAGCATTACGCGAATGCAAGAGGAAATTGATGCCTTTATCATACGACATTGGAGAGCCAGTAGCCGCCAAGTACTGAGCAGCGGCCATTCGCTGCCTGTGAGCCACTTTCATCCTCGCTATCTCCTCCTGCTGTCTGGAAATGTAATCCGGCGAGCCAAAACCACCAGGAGAATCGAAATCATCACCCAAACCACCGCCGCCGCCGTGTGGGAACCGATTATAACCGCCGCCGTATCCATGTTCCTCCGACCCGAAACAAGCGTCGCTTGCCGAGAAACTCCTCTTGTGCAAATGCGCGTCGTCATTCTCCGCCGAGAACCCGAACAGATCCGCGGATTCGTCGTTGTTCTTCGCAGACGACTCGTTAAGGAACGACAAGTAGTTGCCGAGTTGCTGCTCATCGAGTAAATCGCCGTTTCCTCCACTAGCTTCACCACCACCACCGTCTGAAGCGAAAAGCGACGAACTTGCTTGAAACGGACTCGAAATCTTACTTCCGAGTGAGCCAGGAGTGTTCACAGAAGGAGACAGAGGGTTCCTCGAGAACTCCATGAACCCATTTCCCGACGTTCTCGGAGACGACTGAGACAGGGAGTGACGGTGGATGTTAATGGGTCTGGAGATAGGGTTCAACGGAGAAGAAGATCCATTGGAGGAGAGACCTAAAGCGGATTTAGCCTTGAGGCAGACGGACTGTAGGAGAGTCTCAGGTCCATGAGCCAAACGATTCAAATCTCTGTTTCCCAAGTCCTGTAACAGCAAGTAGCCAATGATTTTGGAGGCGAAATCTGGTTCTAAAGTTCTGATCTTTGAAAAGAGAATGGAAGTAGGATCTGCCGGATCCATGGCCAGATTAAATTTCTGTTTTTTATTTTCTGTGAGAGAGGGAAGATTGAGGAGAAGGAGAAGAGGCTCTTTATTTGTGAGAGAGAGAGAGAGAGAGTAGTGGGTACTACTTGGTTTTTTTATTTTAGCGTTAAATGTATGTTTTTTTGGAGATTTGAGTATGATTTTGTCTTGTAATGAGCATTTATCAAAAAGGAAAAATTAATAATGATAAGAAAAAAAACCACTTTCGTCGTAATGTATTCTTTCTTTTCGGGTTCTGTTTTCGTTATCGGGTTTAGGGTTTTTTTTCAAGTTTTCGACGAGACTCAGAGCAGGATTATAGTTAAAAATCGATTCAGTTTCCTTTACTTTGGTTAAGATTTTGTTACTGAGATTTTGTTTTAACAATATTTTATTATTTATTTTTTCAACAAACCGGGGGTTATTCACTTATTCCCCATTGGATGCATGATTCTCTTTTCTCTTGATAGAGATTGGATGCATGATTTTAGTATAGTTGGATTTGCTGTTGTAGTCAACTCTAGTAGAATTTAATTCTATGAACAGTTTGTTGTCTTTCATTCATAAACTTTACTAAATCTTACTAAAACTAAAAGTAAGAATTACTGTTTTCGTTAATTCCAATTAATTAAGTTTATATGTTATGAGATTATTGATTTGTAGTTTTGTATAATTTAGTCAAACTTTTACGTTATTTAAAAAACAAAATCTAGTAAAATTACGTGTTATTCAAGTATCATAGCGATTTTAAGTAATTTTTGTTCATAAAAAATAATTTTAAATAGAAAATCGTGCTCTTATTCTCGAAATTCATATACATAACTTTAGTAAAGTTTTGTGAGTGTTAAATTCTGCCTAAACTTTAAACATATGTTTTAAAAAAATTACTAAATTTTGGTGTTATTGGTTTGTTATTTATAAATAACTGAAATTTAAATGTTGTAAAACTATTACATATACGAGTTCGAAAAGTCCAATCAAAATATGATATGTTTTGGTAACATCTTAACGTATTAATTTCGCATTATGACTTATCTGTTATATTAATATGTTAGCGATTTATATTCATCAAAACATAGCTTTTCAAAAATTATTGTCTAGTTCATCTTCATTTTAGGCATCGCATCTAGGTTCATGGATTTCTAAAACTAGAAAATTATTTCTGAGATTTTATTTGAGATCATTATGTTTTGTTTTTGTGTTTATATGTTGTCAATTTTTTTTGTCAACAGTAGTTTATATGAAAATAAATAAAAAAATAAAAAAATTATACTAGATTTAATCATACGGTTTTCTGGTTCAACAGAATATATTTTTATCATCACCATTTACAGATTTCTTGAAGCTATACCGAAACAAATTTAACAGAAAACAAAAATAAAATTTTATCTCCAAATCTTTTTACTCTTTTTACCGCAAAAATCTGGAACCGGGCGGGCTACTTCGATAAGGGCGCTTACTTTCCCCTGACTGACTCACTAAAACCCGCGCGTGACATTAATTTTTTTCCCCAGTTTGGAAATATTCCAGTACAAACGAGTGCACCTGGCTTTAAATACTCTCTTCAGATCCTTACCGTTAAAACTGTAGCAGAAGTAAGTGTTGATGGCGAAGATTAGCTTTACGGGGACACGTGAGGTTATCAATGGTCATAGTCAAATTGACCAGAGTTCGTATTATTCGCCAGAACCATGCATCAGACAATAATGAAACAAAAAGTAAATGCTTCTTCATTGAAAACGAAGTATTTGTTATAAATAAACTAAAACTGTACCACTATATTTGATATAGTGGATGATTAAGTTTAAGTAATAAAGAAGAAGAAGGAGGTGTGATAGAGAGAGAGAGTTACTATGTAGGTGAGAAGGAGATGGAGAGAGATAGGTTGTACGTGGAGGAAGAAGGAGAAATTATAGAGTGAATTTCTTTCTATTGAACTTTCTGTTTTGTATTAACTTAACTTAATACAATGACTCTCTATTTATAGGGAAAAATATTAAACTATGACAAGTCGGTAATTAAGTGAAGAAAACTTAGTTAGAAGTAAATATTAAATATTCATAGGATAATTATCCTTTCTAACACTCCCCCTTAATTATCCGCTGTATTATGTACGGTCTCGTTAAAAAACCTATGTCATAGAAAAACCCAATGGGATAAAAACTATGACTTAGGAAAAAGAGTACCGAGCATAATCTCCCCCTGGAAAAGATAGAATCTTTTCTTTTCACAAGTTTTGTAGACGACGCATTCCGATACTGTGAACATGCTTCTTGAACACTGTAGTAGGAAGCGCCTTTGTAAAAAGATCGGCTGCATTGTCACTTGAACGAATATACTCGATGTCCACTTCTTGATTTTTCTGGAGTTCTTGAGTGTATGAGAAAAATCTTGGAGGAATATGCTTCGTTCTGTCACTCTTGATATAACCTTCTTTGAGTTGTGTGACACATGCAGAATTGTCTTCAAATATTTTTGTTGGCTCTTTCTCTGTGACTATTCCACTTGATTCTTGTATGTGATGAGTCATAGACCGGAGCCACACACACTCTCTACATGCTTCATGGAGAGCAATAGTTTCTGCATAATTTGAAGACGTTGCAACCAAAGTTTGCTTTTGCGAACGCCAGGAGACCGCGGTTCCACCAATTGTGAAAACATAACCTGTTTGTGATCTAGCTTTGTGTGGATCTGATAGATATCCTGCATCAGCAAAACCAACTAAAACACATTTTGAGTTTTTAGGATAAAATAATCCTAAATCAATTGATCCTTGAAGATAACGAAAAATATGTTTTATTCCATTCCAATGTCTGCGCGTAGGGGACGAACTATATCTTGCAAGCAGATTAGTAGCGAATGCTATATCTGGTCTAGTGCAATTTGCAAGATACATTAGTCCACCAATAGCGCTCATGTAAGGTACTTCAGGACCTAACACTTCCTCGTTATCCTCACAAGGACGGAATGGATCCTTTTCAACATCAAGAGATCTATTAACCATTGGAGTACTCAAAGGAGTTGCTTTGTCCATATAAAAGCGTTTTAACACTCTTTTAGTGTAATTTGACTGATGCACAAATATACCATCTTGGAAATGCTCTATCTGGAGCCCAAGACAAAACTTTGTCTTTCCAAGATCTTTCATTTCAAACTCTTCTTTCATATGAGTTCTTGCATCATCAATTTCCTTTTGAGTTCCAATCATGTTCAGGTCATCTACATATACAGCAATAATCACAAATCCTGACGAGGATTTCTTAATGAATACGCAAGGGCATATCGCATTGTTGACGTAATCTTTACTCAACAAATATTCACTTAAGCGATTATACCACATGCGTCCGGACTGTTTTAGTCCATAAAGTGATCGCTGTAATCTGACCGAACAGATCTCCTTAGCCTTTGATTTCAAATCCTCAGGCATTTTTAATCCTTCTGGGATTTTCATATATATCTCATTTTCAAGAGATCCATATAGATATGCTGTCACAACATCCATGAGATACATTTCAAGATTTTGAGACGCTGCTAAGCTCATCAAAAATCTGAATGTTATGGCATCCATTACTGGGGAATATGTTTCTTCATAATCAATTCCCGGTCTTTGAGAAAAACCTTGAGCCACAAGTCGGGCTTTATATCTTGTGACCTCATTTTTCTCATTTCTTTTTCTTACAAAAACCCATTTGTGCCCGACGGGTTTTGTATTCTCAGGAGTTGTGACAATAGGTCCAAAAACACTTCTTTTATTGAGGGAGAGTAATTCAGCTTGGATGGCCATTTTCCATTTCTCCCAATCAGGTCTTTTCAGACACTCTGATATTGTTTCTGGATCTGGATCATCACTTTCATGATCAATTCTTTGTATACAGAAAAAGAGAATATTCCATCATCATCTTCTATTTCATTTCTTGTCCATACTTTTCCATTTTGGGCGAAGTTGATGGAAATCTCAAATTTTTCTGTATCATGTTCGTCTTCTGGACGAATCTCTTTCTCTGGTTCTTCAAAAACCAGTTTGTTTATGTCTTCAGGACATATTTCTTTACTAGGTTCTTCTTGAACCTTCTCTCCCAAATTCTTTTTCTTTCGGGGATTTTTATCTTTAGAGCCCATCGGCCTCCCCCTCTTTAATTGGACTTTGGGTGCATTTGCTATGCTTCCATCATTTTGTTCCTTAGAACATCTATCTTTGATGGAACGTTTGCAGCGGGTATATATGATTTCGTCACTCTTTTTGTATCTGTGAACGAATCTGGTAATTGATTTGCCATATTTTGTAAATGTATAATTTTCTGAACTTCCAATTCGCGTTGTTTTGTCGGGGGATCAAAGTGTAACAAATTCGGTGTACACCATGTGAGGTCTTTTGGAACCTCTTTAATTCCTCCCCCTAACGCTGGAAATTCATCTTCATTAAAATGGCAATCGGCAAAACGTGCCGTAAACATATCACCAGTTTGAGGTTCAAGATACCGAATAATACTCGGTGACGTATACCCAACGTATATTCCCAATCTCCTTTGTGGCCCCATTTTTGTTCTTTGTGGCGGTGCTATCGGAACATAAACCGCACAACCAAAAACACGGAGATGGGATACGTTTGGCTCCTGACCAGATGCCAATTGCAATGGGGAATATATATTATAAGCACTTGGTCGTATTTGGAGCAACGCTGCAGCATGCAAAATAGCATGACCCCATATAGAAATTGGGAGTTTTGTTCTCATTATTAACGGTCTTGCAATCAGTTGCAACCGTTTAATCAAAGACTCAGCCATGCCATTTTGTGTATGGACATGTGGAACCGGATGCTCAACATCGATTCCCAATGACATGCAATAGTCATTAAAGGCTGTGAAGTGAATTCACCAGCGTTATCTAATCTCACTTTCTTAATAGTATAATCAGGGAATTGTGCTCTCAACCTGATTATTTGGGCAATGAATCTTGCGAAAGCCGTATTTCGTGTTGTCAAAAGACACACATGTGACCATCTACTTGATGCGTCAATTAATACCATAAAGTATTGAAACGGTCCGCATGGTGGGTGAATAGGCCCACATATATCACCGTGTATTCTCTCTAAGAACACAGGGATTCATTCCCAACTTTCGCTGGTGATGGCCGAGTTATGAGTTTTCCTTGAGAACATGCATTACATATGAACTCGCCCGTTTCTAAAATTTTCCCGTATTTCAACGGATGGCCATTTGAGTTTTGCACAATTTTTCTCATCATGACTGAACCTGGATGCCCTAGCCTTTCATGCCAGATTTTGAATGTACTAGTAAACTTCGGGTTTACTGTAACATATGATTCAGTCAGAGTAATATTTGTGCAATATAATCCGGAGGACATCATTTTCAATTCTTCCAATATTTGTCCCTCCGATTTGATGCAAAGGATTTCAATGCCATTCTTATTTATAGTCTCTATGTGATATCCATTTTTACGGATATCTTGAAACTTAATAAGTTTCTGTAAGACTTCGGGGAATATAATGCATCATTTATTTCAAACTTTGTTCCCCTTGGCATTGAAAAATTGGCTCTTCCAGAGCCCAATATTATTTTTGCACCACCAGAAATGGTATTCACGCTTTCAACGGAATCTTTAATTTTGAGACCGGAGAAATATCTTTTATCTTTGAGTATTGTGTGCGTTGTAGCACTGTCTGCAAGACACATATCTCCATCACGAGTCTCAAATTTCGTCATTTCTGGATTTAACAAAGATGCATTAATAAGTATTAAACAATACAAAGCTTATATCACAAGATACAAAATACCACATTAAAAACTATTTTACAACAAAAAGATCAAACTTTTAGGTTATCTTATTCAGGAAGATAACTATGTATATCATGTCCTTTTAGTCGTCTGTTTTTCCGTTGATCTCTTCGGAGTCAACCAGAAAATCTGAAACATCAAGATGAGTATCATCGTTTAGGCCGTGAAAGGAAGGACCGGGTTCATTGGAGATGAAGTTAGTCTCACTTTCTTTCTCCTTTGCTTTTTGTGATTCCCGGTATAGATCGGCTAAGTGTCTGGGTGTACGACAAGTACGCTCCCAGTGATTTTTCATGCCGCATCTGTAGCAAACACTTTCTTTTTGCTTTTTAGAATCTCGGCCGTAATCATTTGCTCGAGATCTTTTATATTCCTTTCATTGTTGGACTCGTCGGGACGGTACTCTTTTCCTTGTCCCCGACCACGTCCACGGCCACGGCCACGACCTCGGTTTCGACCGTATCCACGTCCACGTCCTCGTCCATTATTTTGGCTGGACGATGCTACATTCGCTTCTGGGAATGGAGCAGCTCCAGTGGGACGAGTCTGATGGTTCATCATCACAAGCTCGTTATTCTGTTCTGCAACAAGGAGAACTTCCATTAATTTTGAATAACGAGTATAGCCATTTGCCCGATATTGTTGTTGCAGGACTATATTTCCAGGGTGAAATGTGGAGAGCGTTTTTTCAATCATATCATAATCGCTCACATTTTCTCCACATAGCACCATTTGGAAATTATTCTGAACATAGCAGAATTATATTCAACAACACTTTTATAGTCCTGAAATCGGAGGTGTAGCCACTGGTATTTGGCTTTGGGCAAATCTATATATTTTTGATGGTCAAATCTTTCTTTCAAAGATTGCCAAAGATCCGCAGGATCTTCTTTAGTGATGTATTCATCTTTTAAACCATCGTGGATGTGATGAAGTAGAAAGATCATGGCTTTCGCCTTTTTCTCATCGGATGTCTTCTTTCGACTTGTCAATGGCATCAAGAAGCCCATTTCCTTTTAGATGCATTTTTGCACCTATTGCCCATGTCATATAATTGTTTCCAGAAATATCAAGGGCGGAAATTTCGAGCTTAGCCAAATTTGACATGATATCTGCATAGATCATATACCAGTTCATTAATTAAATTCAATTAAATTCAAATTTGCGTAATAAAAATTTGAGCATTATAACAGCATAAATTTAGTAAAAATAAGGTGCTGAATTTAAATTGCAAGAAAGTAAATAGCAGAAATTTAAATGGCAGAAAAGTAAATAGCGAAAAAGTAAATTACAGAAAAGTAAATATTCAGGAGGAGGCAAAGTCTCAACTCCAAGAGGAGGTTTTTACCATCAACTCTTATATGATCTAAGGTGACATAGTCTACCATATGATCATTTGCTCGGAGTAGGTACAACCTAGCATCCCGGCATACATATAAAAAAAATGACAGAATATAAGAGCAGTTCGTGCTGATAACGTGTTATAAATAAACTAAACTGTACCACTATATTTGATATAGTGGATGATTAAGTTTAATAATAAAGAAGAAGAAGAAGGAGGTGTGATAGAGAGAGAGAGTTACATATGTAGGTGAGAAGGAGATGGAGAGAGATAGGTTGTACGTGGAGGAAGAAGGAGAAATTATAGAGTGAATTTCTTTCTATTGAACTTTCTGTTTTTGTATTAAACTTAACTTAATAACAAGCATCGAACTCTCTATTTATAGAGGGACTAAAATATTAAACTATGACAAGTCGGTAACTTTGAAGTCGATAAGATAAACTTAGTGTAGAAGTAAATACTTAAATATTCATAGGGGATAATTATCCTTTTCAACAGTATTTATTTTTTCTGTAGTTTTCATTTTACCAAAACAACAAAAAACATTATTTGACTAAATAAGATTTAAACACTGTATTACATTTTTCCGGAAATAGATAGAACAATGATGACTATCAAGGACCAGTATCTAACATTTTTTTAATTAAATATGGCTATAAGTTTTAGTATCCTAGGTGTATGAGTAGGTGTCACATCATGAATGCCGTAAAAGACGAAGAAACAAATCATGTTCACAATTTTGAATCATACTTTGTTCTTTTCGGCAAGTTTGCTCCCTAGTTTGAAAGCTATTCTTCAAACCAATTTTCTCCAGCTTTAAGATAGAAACTTGCATGTCAATCAAAGGCCCAAAAAGCCCATTACATTTCTAAACAAGAAAACCATGTCTCCGGCCCAACTATATTTACTTTACAAAAACATTATACTCCCATGTAGCAATGATATATTGTATTGTAAAATGGGTGGATGTATGTATCATATAGCTAAATAGGTGTTGACAATACCATCATTCCAACCAATGAAATAGGTTCCCACTTTTGTAAAATGGGTAGATGTCGTTGTTTATGTGACTGTGACTATATATACGTTATTCAATCTCTTTTTATTTGTTTTTCTTCTTCTATATTATTACCCTCTTTGTTTAAATTCAATTCATACTAGTTTGGGTCTAGAGGACTGTGGCAACCCAACTAAGGATTTGTAATACTTACAACATTTTATTACAAGTTTGATTTTGTGATATGGGATCTTGTCTTTGGTTGAAGAGATAACTTAAACAAAGTTAGGCCATAACAAAATTAAACTATAATAGATGGAGAAGCATATAATAAAAACAAAAATGAATGTAACGTTAGATAAGCAGATGGGTGCCTCTACTGTACCTCGCATTTAATTATTTACCATTTTCATTATCACCCGTGACTTTCCGTTTTTTAACCCCTTTCTATTTTCAGTGGTTTTGTTCTGTTTCACATTTGAATGTAATAGAATTTCGATCAACTAAAAATTTATGTGAGGAGGCAAATTTATTATGTTATACGTTCGTACTATGTGCGCTTCCTAAAAGGAGAAGTGCATAACTTTTCTGTGTTCCAGATCCGAATTCTTAGCAGGTGAATCCTACAAAAATAGGAAATAATTAAGAAGTGAATTACATTTGAGAATGTAGAGTCTTTGTTTTTGTACAATTAGACCCTCTCTACGACTAAAGGATCTATAGCTAGACTATAACCATTAGGCATCTTTATCTATACGATTGTAAGTCTATAACAGTTAGACCCTCTCGTCTTTTCTCTCTTAATAAGTTGCACTCTACATGATTTAAACCGGTGACACAACAACAACAACATATCGTATACGTAAACCATAGGCTGTAATTAATAACATGATCGACCATAGGAGCAGTATCTTGATCTATCTCCTTCAACGCATTTACTAGTGAAAGATATAGTACTATACTATACGTATGTAGTAGATTTACATTTTGTTTTTTGAAAAAGGGTTAATGTATGTAGATATACATGCGTAGTTATAGATGTTGGCATATTAAAGACGACCCATTAAATGAATATAGTTGTTTGGTGATTTCAAAGCTTATATATGTAGTCTTTTTATCCTTTTGTTTTCTCTATTTCCTTCTTATGATTCATTCTACGAGCAACAAGAAAGAAACTAGAGGAAACAAACAAAATTAAAACTAGATAGTTAGAGAAGATTAAAAACTATGGAAGTAGAGGGCTCGAGTAGTGGCCGGAGGCAGCTTCCGTCAAAGGAGGAGATGAGCCGTGGAGCGTATTTGGCGTGGGAAGACTTGACGGTGGTTATACCCAACTTCAGTGAGGGTCCGACTCGAAGGTTACTCCAAAGGCTAAACGGGTATGCAGAACCGGGTCGGATCATGGCTATAATGGGTCCTTCTGGATCCGGAAAGTCAACTCTTCTTGACTCTCTCGCAGGTTCGTTCTTGATACTATTCAATTGCATGCATGATGCCATTGCACACATGACATTATTTGCTTTTTTTGTTATATATCACTAATTGATTGACAAATTCTTGTTTATGATATTGACTTTAGTTAACGTCTGTAAAATGTCAAAATGGACTACAAAATTGTACTAATATTTTGGTCAGTTGTATTTTGGTTTATCAGAGGTATCATAATCTGCTAGATTTTCTTATAAGCCCTTTAGTCTAGTCGTTATCACCTTAAGTTTTTCAATTCTCGAAAAATCGAATTTTTTTATAGTATCTTTATACGTTTGAAGCTTCGGTTGCATGCAAGGAAAAGTCGACAGAATACTGCAGTAGTTTACTCATAAATGCAAAATTTATTACTGGTGCTGCCCTTTCTGATTTCTCATCTCTTTAACGGTGATATTTATCTCCATTTCCACATCCCAATACAATAAAAGAAAGTAATTAAATACTGTTTCCTTTTTGTCAAAGGTAAATACTGTAGAGTAAAAACTTTTTAAAATCCCCTAATTATACACAGGTAGGCTCGCAAGAAACGTTATCATGACCGGTAATCTTCTCCTGAACGGCAAGAAAGCCAGACTAGACTATGGTCTCGTAGTAAGTTTCCTCATTCATATTTTACTTTAGTACCATCCCAAAACATGCAGCTATAACTTGTTACTTTCATTAGGACTGTCCTTTTGGTTGAGAAACGTTATCAAATTTCAATAATTATGGCAACAGAGTTTAAGACAGATCCAATCCAAGCTAACTAGATAGTGGTGCAAACCGTGCAAAGGTCAATAATCTTTATTTCAGTTTTGTAAAGAAATAAGCCCATTCATAGAAAAAAATAATGCCTTCAAAATATCAAGAACCCAACTTATATAGAACATGATCAACAGATTTTAGATTTACTTTCATAGTTTCATTTGATTTAATACAAGAGTAAGGTATTGTTAGTTTTTAACATTGATCTTGAAGTTTTTTTGTTGTTGTTAAAACACTGATCTTGAAGTTATATGGATAATGTGAATAATTTATAGGCATATGTAACACAAGAGGACATATTGCTGGGGACACTAACAGTGAGGGAGACAATAACATACTCAGCTCACTTGAGGCTTCCAAGTGATATGTCGAATGAGGAAGTGAGTGACATTGTTGAAGGCACAATCATGGAGCTTGGTCTTCAAGATTGTGCAGACAGAGCCATCGGAAACTGGCACGCGAGAGGAGTCAGTGGCGGCGAGAGGAAACGTGTCAGCATCGCTTTGGAGATCCTCACTCGCCCTCAGATCCTCTTCCTCGACGAACCCACCACCGGCTTGGACAGTGCTTCTGCGTTTTTCGTGATTCAGACACTTAGGAACATCGCTCGCGATGGCAGAACAGTTATTTCATCTATCCATCAGCCTAGCAGCGAGGTTTTCGCGCTGTTCGATGATCTCTTCTTGCTATCAAGTGGTGAGTCTGTCTACTTTGGTGAAGCAAAGTCTGCTGTTGAGGTAAGCCCTAAACATTAGGTTTGCTTGCATCACAAGAAACCCTAAAGTTCTTTTGTCTCTTGTTGTGCTAATGGAGAAACACTCTGTTTTGTTTTCTTTTTAATGAAGTTCTTTGCCGAATCGGGCTTTCCCTGCCCTAAGAAGAGGAATCCTTCTGATCATTTCCTGCGATGCATAAACTCGGACTTTGATACAGTCACAGCTACACTCAAAGGCTCTCAGAGAATTCAGGTGTGAGAGTAACCATCAATGTCTTGTCTCGTTGTATTGTAACAGAATTTTGAAAGAAAAAAATAAAGACTTCAATCTTTGTCAATACTTATTTTATGTTCATACTCTAATCGTTTGTGTGACTTGCTACTACAGGAAACACCACCTACATCAGATCCACTGATGAACCTAGCAACACCTGTGATCAGAGCAAGGCTTGTTGAGAACTACCGGAGATCAAAGTATGCGAAATCCGCAAAATCTAGGATTCGAGAACTATCTAACATCGTAAGTTAAAACCAACTCCACATTCAAGTTAAATCATGAGCTTGTTTGGATACCATATCGAATTGTTTGTTTGTTTCTCAGGAAGGGCACGAGATGGAAATGAGAAGAGGAAGTGAAGCAAGCTGGGGGAAACAACTTAGGACACTAACAGCGAGATCATTCATAAACATGTGTCGTGACATCGGTTACTACTGGACAAGAATAGTAAGCTACATTGTTGTTTCCATAAGCGTAGGAACCATCTTCTACGATGTTGGTTATAGCTACACATCAATCTTAGCCCGAGTCTCTTGTGGCGGATTCATCACCGGTTTCATGACTTTCATGTCCATTGGAGGCTTCCCTTCTTTTCTTGAAGAAATGAAGGTAAACTATTAAATCTCTCACAAAATCTTGATTTGCTCGGTCGATGAAAAATGTGAACATGTCTTGTTTCAGGTGTTCTATAAGGAGAGGATGAGTGGTTACTACGGCGTTGCGGTTTATATCCTGTCGAACTACATCTCTTCTTTCCCGTTCTTGGTTTCGATTTCGGTTATCACTGGAACAATTACTTACAACTTGGTCAAGTTTCGTCCAGGGTTCTCGCATTACGCTTTCTTCTGTCTCAACCTCTTCTTCTCAGTCTCTGTGATAGAGAGTCTCATGATGGTTGTGGCTTCACTTGTTCCAAACTTCTTGATGGGTCTTATCACTGGTGCTGGCCTCATTGTAAGAACAGAGCAACCTCTGTTTCCTTTTTGTTTCTCCTAAAAAATTACCATTAAGTATATAAGATCTTGAATATTCTGTTTTGGAAAGGGAATCATCATGATGACATCTGGATTCTTCCGTCTTCTTCCTGATCTTCCCAAAATCTTTTGGCGTTATCCAGTTTCATACATAAGCTACGGATCTTGGGCTATCCAGGTAAGTCAAGAAAGCAACTTAAGTGACCTTTTCTTGTGAATTCAAGAACATAAAGACTGGATCTTGATTCTTGATGTTGTTAAACTTTAAGTAACATTTGTGTTCTTGCAGGGAGGATACAAGAATGACTTTCTCGGATTGGAGTTTGAGCCTCTATTCCCGGGTGAGCCAAAAATGACAGGAGAAGAAGTGATCAACAAGGTATTCAGAGTACAGGTGACACATTCGAAATGGTGGGACTTAGCTGCGGTTGCAGGAATCCTTGTGTGTTACAGGCTTCTCTTCTTCGTTGTCTTAAAGCTGAGGGAGAGAGCAGGACCGGCTTTGAAGGCGATTCAGGCGAAAAGAACGATGAAGAACCTAGACAGGAGACCTTCTTTCAAGAGAATGCCTTCTCTGTCTCTGTCACTGTCTTCAATGTCTTCAAGGAGACATCAGCCTCTCCGTTCACTTTCTTCTCAAGAAGGCCTTAACTCTCCAGCCCACTACTAGAAAGACATGATGTAATAGTTTCACTGTGTACTACTGTTGTGCAACTTTCATTATGATCTCATTTAGTTGCTCAATCAGCTTCGTTGTCACTGTTGGAGAATAAAAAATTTCCTCATAGTAAATGAAAATCTTACTACACCAAAATATCCGGTTTAAATGGGTAGGGGGCACTATAAAACTTTTTTCAAAGAATAATTGTGTCTGGACTGAAGAAAGAATAGTTATATTTTTAAATGACCAAATGAAAATCATATTCATATACAACAACGATTTAGAA
The DNA here is from genome assembly GCA_902728155.2 of Microthlaspi erraticum. NCBI lineage: Eukaryota > Viridiplantae > Streptophyta > Magnoliopsida > Brassicales > Brassicaceae > Microthlaspi > Microthlaspi erraticum. The sequence goes on from CACVBM020001090.1 coordinate 153,616, forward strand.
GGAATCTTACATATTCATTTACTAATCTTTGTGGAATAAGAAGAAAACTATTACGTCCTCTATTATAACCGAGTCAATGTAAATGTAGCCTTCTCTTTCTTTTTTGTTTGTTTGTTAGAGGTAAGTGTAGCTTTCTGTCATCGACAGTCGGCTTGACCCGGGCCACATATATTTAGTAATCAAATAGTTCTATATATATGCATGGTTGGATCGTTCTTATAAAATGCATTAAAAACTGAGATGAATCTTCAACGAAAGTTAAAGGACTGTAAAATATGTCCATGTTGAATTGAGATCATGCAGAGATAAAACGACCAATTAAATATCTTTTTTTCCTTAAACATAATTTATGAAGCATATGTTTAACTAAGATGATCCAATGTTAATATATGCATGTCTAAAGTTCTAATGGATATGCATGCCATTATTCAGTTTGTAGATTCATTAGTTTTCCAAATGGAACTTGAAAGAATAAATAATTCCGTTAAGGAAACACAAATGTGAAAACTTATGGTGATTACACATAATAAAACTACGAGTCGGAGAGATGACCTACCACCAAATTATTTGGTCAAGAGACTCAAAAGTCTTAAGACCTTTTGTTTTCGAGACAAGACAAAAATGGTAAAATGTTCTTCAAAAAAGTAGCTTTTGCTGACTTCTTCCCATTTATTTTCCGAATTTACGGACATCTATAGTTTTTCTTTATGTGATCAAATTAAAGTCGATAGTAAGTAGAATTTGACTATGTCACAAAAGTACGAAAAGTAATTCACATGCAATTGAAAATGATTATTGTAATCAATAAAGTGTAAACTATCTTTTAAATTAAAGTGTCGCAATATCCATAGGAGACTAAACAATTCACATATATAAAGGAGAAGACCTTTAGTCGTTAGGAAAAAGAACATATTTGTTGCGGACTAAAAAGAGAATATACGACAAAAAAAAGAAAGGGGAATAGAAAGTCAACTTGGTTGAATATTTCCATGAAACAGAAATTGCCGTCCAAGTCCAAAAACGGCATTTTTGCTGGAAAAATCAAATCTAAAGCGTTTATCAGAGATTCAGAGTTATGGTGTAGAGACAACCACGTGTCGTGATCTTGACGCACTAGAAGCGTGCAGTAAGATGTAGTGGAACCAAAACCCCACGAACAGCACAACGCGTGAGTCGGTGAGTGTCAAGGACCAGAAAAAATCGAAGTCCTCCAAAACAGCCACGTACGCGTTGATGGAGGGCCCACTTACATCTGAAATTGCTCAAGTAATTACTACTTGTAGTAATTTAGTACTAATCACTAATCAACTGGTCATCAGATGAGGATAGTTTTTTATAAATGATTGAAAATGGAATAAACGAGTCGGTAACAAATTCTCTAAATGAGAAACGATTTTCACCATCATGATTTGGTTACAAGGACATTTGAAACTACACAAGTAAGAAATGATTTTTGAAACTTTTGGTTTGTGTGATGTGATGTCATTAGTATAAACGTATAATATGGCTTGTTGAGATATTAAAGATCTTGACATATTTATTAATAGATGTGGTTCAAACATGTGAACGTGTCTAGTATTGCATATTACGCCAAGGTGTTGATATATAGTAACAATTTAAAAACATTATCCAAATTCGGTCAGTATATTGTATTCGATCATGTAATGATTAGTTGATCATTTTGTTGATCAAGTATTCCGAAAGATAATCATACAAATACAATATTTGAAATTTAAATATGCCGATGGCTTTTCCAATGTAATTACCAAACATTATTGATTAATCGAACGATCATGGAAACTTTGCTGTAGTGAGAAAACGTAGTACGAGCAACAATAGTTTTATTTTTCTCTCTATAAAACGAGCAATAAGCCAATAAGATATAGTATATAGTTTTTTCGACGAAGTACTATAACATCACATTTGAATTTTGTTTATGTATTTTTCTTAAATAAAATGTAAGATTAAGGTATAGAAGAGTGCACTTGCGAAATCTTTATTACTAGGAAACAAATACTAATGTGTAAAATAAATTTTCTCGTTAACAGTTTAGATACGACACGTGAACGTATCTCCGAAGATTTTAGAGATGTATACCATTTTTTTTTATAATCTGAATTCCGAATGTATTAACCTCATTTCTTATCGTCTACAATTTACATCTTGTCTCCTAATTAAGCAGACCATACATTAAATGAATCTGTATCAATTAAATGATTATGTCAATCTTATCGTTAATGATCGTGAATCATGTTTAAGAAGTAACTTTATGAACAAAACTAGTAAAAAACAAAGCATGAGAAAGTATCCCTTATATATTAAAAGAGAAGACATTTATAAAAATCCTCTTTGTTTTCAAACTTAATTTCAAGTATGTTATGCTGAGGCGTCGCAATTTGCCACACTCTCAAAATATTCTAAAAATAACATCTCTTATTATGGAAGTGCTGAAATATTTATTATTAATTTAATCAGAAAAATAATTATTAATTAAAATTATTTTTTTCTATTTCCTTATCTGTAGTGACGAAAATTATAAATAAATTTAAAATTATTTATTAATCAATCAATCAGTAAAATATGGAAAGTTTATTCAATTGTATTATATTAATTGTTTCAAAATTAATTTATTATCTTATCATTTTTTAACTTTAATTTTTAACTAAATTATATCATTACATCAAAATCATAAAACAAAATTAGTTTTTTTGCATATGCTATGATTTGAAAATTTTAAAATGAAGAAAATCTCTAAAATAAAAGTCTCATATTGATTATATTTTGGGTCAAAATATTTCATAAAACAAAATTAGTTTTTTCTGCATATGCTATGATTTGAAAATTTTAAAATGAAGAAAATCTCTAAAATTGTTAAAAGTCTCATATCGATTATATTTTGGGATGATAGTTCAAAAACCTATTATAAAAAAAATCCAAATAATGATCAACCATAGTAAAAAAACTGATTTATTAGGTTTCCAAACTTTAATTTTTTTTAATTTGATTTAATTTTGTTCTTTAATTGAACTAAATAAATAAATCATAATAAAATCTAATAACTTAATATATAAGTTAAACTATTTTAGTTATTTAAAATTGATCAAAAATATTAAATATATATGCCATATAAAACTATTTCAAACTTATTAAATATATATATATGTGGATTCAACTGTGTCACTTAATATTTCGTCATGTTCCAATCGAGGCTAAAAAAATATACATCACTCAAAAAAATTTCTAATGTAAACTGACATAATTTTTTATTTTCTAACACCTTATTTTTCTAGAATGATACTTATATAAAAGATATCTAAAAATAAAAAATATCACCCGTGCAGGGCGCGGGTCCAACCCTAGTGAAAGTTTATGAGACTATCGTGGAGAGGATTATTACTGTTGTATAGTAAATATTAATGTTGTATGAAAAATGTAAAAAGCAAAAAGATAATCGGAGATTCCTTTTCATAATCTCATTTTACTATCTCTCCTGTCTCTATTTCTTCTCTCTGCCTTTCTCGTTTGTCTGATTTATAGTTTTATATACAGAGTCAAAGATGTGATCCGCTCGTTAACTTCAAAGCAAATTACTGTTTGTTTCACAGAAAAAGTTGGATGCTTACGACTCTTCTCTCCTTATAAATATATGAATCTGCCGTCTTCAGATGATATCCATCAGCTTCTTCGTCGTGTGACGCACTTTCATCTCTCTCTCTCTCACCGTCCCGTCTTCGAATCATAGAATTCAATGTCGACCTACAAGCTCAATTACACTGTACTTCAATCCCTCCTTCTTCGTTTCACTCTGATTTCTTCTGCTTTCCTTGTAATTTCATGAATTGGCTATATTGCGTGTTTCTTAAATCTCTTCGCTGTTTATATTCCTCTTCAATTTGGGATTTTTCGAGTCTCTGGGGATTTATTATCGTGCAGTGTTCGCCGGAAATTTATTGAAATTGAATTCGGAATTAAAAATGTGTGAAATTTCTCTTAGAGCTGTCTTTTTAGGAATCGGTACTTTTGGTTGCTGGTTATGTTTTCAAAGTTTGTGTTTTTGAATCAGAACATTTGTTTAAATTATTGAGCTTTTTGGCAGGAATCCATTGGAAATGGAGATGCGAACAGTACATGCTCAAACCCAGTAAATGGTTTCAGCGAGCTGTCTTCACTTGCTCAATCAGAGAAGGCTGTTCAGGAGCTTCTTATTCAGCAGACTCCTATGCAGGCAACAGATGACCATTTGATTGAGTTTTCAGAGGCTTTGAGAAGTAAGCTTTGGAAACAAAAAGCTTCATGCTTTGTATTGTTCTTTGTCCTTAGGGACTTACTTTTAAGGTTTTTCCAGCTGTTGCAAAGGCTCTAAGGGGATCTGCGGAAGGAAAGGCATTGGCCCAAGCTGAGGCTGCTGAATGGAAGCGAAGATATGAGCTGGAGAGGTCCAAGAACCTAGTCTTGCTCCATAAAGGTTGGTTCTCTACTAACTCAGATTTCTGCTTAACTAGCTTCAAAATGATTCACTGTATCCATTTCTTATGACATAACTTCTGGCTTGTTTCACAGAGCCGTCGAATGGAGTGTGTGCTGATGAATTCAACAGCCAAGGGATGGATCACTCAGCCAAGTCTCCGCGGCTACATGTTCAGGAGAATGGGAAATCGGGAAGGTATTCCATGGAGCGTATCTGCGCTCATGAAGTGCTCCAAGATGGTGAATCTAACAGTCCTAACAACAAATTGAAGAGAAAGGTAAATCTACACTTCATTGTTGCTAGATATTTCATCTAATATTCTTGAAGATTGTTCCTTTAGAGCTCCTTAAGTATCCTCACATTTGATGTAGCCCAATACTCTTGCATTCAAAGCTGGCTGCGATAGTCCTTAACCACCTATAGCA
>CACVBM020001091.1:0-15877 GCA_902728155.2 Microthlaspi erraticum
CTTGTATAGATTTGCATTGTTATTTTCTTTTGTGTGTTCTCCACAAACACAACCCCTTGCATATTTTGATTTAGCTTAGACATTTAAACTCTATGATTATGCAATGTGTGAAATCCAATCCCTTGTGGTTCGACCCCTAAATACTACAATTATATGTTGTGCACTTGCAACTCTAGTTGTCTTAGGGAATTATTACTTGTACTCATCCCATAGATGCCGCATCAATCTCATGCCAATTACAAGAGAGAGAGGAGTCCAACACCCAACCACCCTCCCTTTTATTGCAATGCCATCACAAGAAGAAGCACTACTCAAGTCCATGAGGACAATGAAGAAGAAGAAAGAGAGTATGAGGAACAATTGAATGATGAAGATGAAGAGCAGAGCATCGACATCAATGCTTCCCCAAAACAGAGCATGGATACACCAAGCCCTAGAGACCCTCGTTTCTCACCAAGAAGTCAAGCTTCTACACTTCCAAGATTGGAAGCAATGCAAAGACCATCACCACCTACTGAAGAAGAAGATACTTGGCAGTATGATCCCATTGATCCCAACAAGATAAGCCCCATGAAGCTTAAGGAGTTCAATGCTAAGGTGAAATCACTTCCATTCTATGTCACTTTTGAAGAAGCTTGGGATAAGCATGGTCTAGTGGAGTTCTTTTTCACAACTAGTGAAAACAAAGAAGAGATACACCAACTTTTCAGGAAGGCTCGATTTCCCCTTGCCCCTCATGGAGTCAATCAACCACCATCACCACCATCATCACCACCACCTCAGTGGTATGTCAATTCCATATCAAGAGAGAAGCTTGCTGAGTTCAATCAGTTTGTCCAAACTCTTCCAGCCAGCATGTCTTTCAAACAAGCTTGGCGCCACTACCCATTCACCACCTTTCTTCCACAACTGCAAGGAGACACCTGAGGACATAAGAGAGCTTTTTGAGAAAGCTAAAGTTCAGCCAACCTTCAAGACCCTCTACAAGATTGAAGACCCAGGTCAATTCTCTATTCCCTGTCAAGTAAATGGTCATTACTTTGATAGAACACTATGCGATTCTGGCTCTTGCATAAACCTCATGCCAACCCAAACCGCCAAACTCCTTGGCATCACACGCTTGCAACCTGCTCAAATTAGTATTGGACTTGCTAACCATACTATAGCCAAGCCAAGAGGAGTTGTTATTGATGTTCTTCTAGAGATTGGAGATATCAAGATCCCGGTGGACTTTCATGTCATAAACATTCAAGGAGGATGTGACACACCATTGATACTAGGCCGACCCTTTTTGGCCACTGCTGGAGCTGTCATGGACCTTCCAAACCGGCGAATGTCCTTAGCCAATGTGACAAGACAGTCTTTTACAAGACCATACCATTCATCACACCAAACAAGCTGTCTTACCTCATCACTGCCCAAGGCCGCCCAAGAGAGCCACCAGACCACACTCAAGGTCACAATGAGACAAGAACTAAAAGACTATGTCTCAGGCCGTGCCCTTACCCCATCTCCAACTAAGAGATCCTATCAGTCAAGCTAATGACTAAAAAGAAGCGCTGCATGGGAGGCAACCCATGAAAGGTGTTTTTCTTTACTTTTCTTTTCAATTAGTTTTAGTTAATGTCTAGTTTTGTTTTGAGTTTTGGAAACAGGAATCTAAGAACCACACAATGGTAAAGAAGATATACCACAAGAAGAATGTTCATAGTTGGCGCGACTTGATGGCCGAGCAGAACCTCTCCACGCTCGCCCATGTCCTCTCAAGCCGCCCAACACACCATCCCATCTCATTCCATCTGCATCTCACCCATCCCACCTCACCACACTTGCATTCCATCACTACCATCATTCCACTGCATTCACCATTCTTCAAGTAACACAAATCAGGTTACATCTTTCTTTTTACATTCACAACCACTTTATTACCTCTTTCTTTAACTCCCTTAATTGGATTTTCTTTCACCGGGACGGTGCAAGTTAAGTCTGGGGGGATTGTCGGTACTAATGTGTTTGTTCATGGTTGTTTTGATCTTATAATTGGTTTTTCCTAACCCACTTTTTCAAAACTTCTGTTTTATTGAGTCAAAACCAGTCCGGGAACAATGAACTTGCTTTGAGATTTGATAGTGTTCATGCTAACAATCTATGACCCTAGAGCAAACATCAGCTGAAGGCACAAGCCTAACAGAAGCTCCTAGAGTGGATCGCATGCTAGCTCAGCGAAATTTCTAAGGTAACCAAGCAATCTAGAGTTAACCTCACCCTTAATCAATCTTAATAACTCTTGTCAAGGGGATTGGCATACATGTCGACAGTTCCTTGCTTGATTTTCAATGAGATTTGTCTAAAGAGTTCTCCTCTCTCTCCCATCCCAAATGGTAAGTAATGTTTATGAGAAAAGCTCAAAGAGCACAAGGAAAACAAGTAAGCATGAGGAATGCATATGTCTGTACCTTCATGTCTTATGGAATACCTAAATCAAACAAGGAACAAGCTAAAGACTTATCCTGTGGTTGAAAGAAAGGTCAATAGAAAAAATAAAATGATACCCTAGAAAAGTAGGGAGAAATTGACCTTTCAAAGTTCTGATGTGAGAAAGAGAGAGGAAAAGAACTCATTGCACTTCAAAGACAATCTTGGAGAAGATCAAGTGGGTAAGAACAAGTTCAATTGATCGATTTTCCCTTGATAAAGAACTCACGCTTTAAATTTCTGCAAGAGGTTACAATAGAGAGTTTGGATTGCTGGATGAGACTAGTTGGGTTGGTATGTTGCTAAACTTGCAGGGTGTATGTGAAGCTAACCTTATGTTGACTATGTTCTTAGTGGAATACAGGAAAGGAACCTTTCACAGGATTTTCAAAGAAGCAAGAGAGTTCCCACGTTTTTCAAAACCTCTTCACTAGTTTAGATTCTTTTTGCTTGGGGACAAGCAAAGATCTAAGTCTGGGGGAGTTGATATACCTCTATTTTACCTACTTTTTATGCTATTTTACTATGGTTTTCTAATGGTTTTCTAGTGGATTCTTGTGTTAAAAGGTAGTTTTTATGGATTTATAGTGCAAAGAGTCATTTTAGGTAAAAAGGTGCATTATGGAGCAAAACAGGAGATTTGGACTCTAAACCAGTTCAATGCCCCTGCATCAACTTTGGATGGAGCTAGAAAAAGATCTACTCAATGGATTTCATCAAGACCAGTTCCCTGCGTGCTCTGATTGAGTTAACTTTCCAACGCAACTGGAATGGCTTCATTTGGATGAGTAGAAAAGGAGTTATAGCCAAAAGAGTGAAGGCTGCTCCAGACGGCTATATCGAGAATCAGCGCCCGAACGCGCAGTCCGGCTGGCCGAGGAACGAATGTTCCGCGCTCGGCCAAAACCGTATTCGTCCGACTGAAGTCTCGGCCAAAGTTAACCGTTCGGCCGATCACGCAACACGACCCGGGAAACATTGTCCCGCGGTCGGCCAAGACAACGTTTCACGCCACGCCGCGCACGACCAGCGCGCGAGCCGGGAAACAAGCCTCGCGGCCGCGCAACCCGTTCGCGTACCACGCCGATGCATCCGTCCGAGCCGGGAAAGAACGTCCCACGTCCGGCCGAGAAACCATCGGCCAAATCTCTATCCGCGACCCGTGGCCGACCACATCCGGCCGACCGCCGATCGACCGATCCGATCCACGACCCCCGACTCGACCCGAGACTCCGACTCCGGCCGACCCGACCGACCGTCCGAACGCCGCGGTCGACCCGAAGCCGTTTTTGAAGCCCAATCCGCACAATTCAAGCCCAAAGCCGGCGCCGACCTAGCTAGATTAGGTTTAGCCGCTTTTCATACTTAGTGCATTATAAATACTTCTTTTTAGCCTTGTAACTCAAGAAGGAGAGAGACCACAATCTATTTTACATCTTTAATAAAGTTTTGCTTGCTTTTACTTTGTTCTTGCTTGTTACTCTTTCTAGAGAGGATTCGAATCTCTGTTCTTATGAATATGAATTCGTGTTCCTTCTCTATGTCTGAGTAGTTTACTTGTTAAGTGATAGGAAGTCAAAGGATAGCATTCATGTATGCTTGATGATTGATCACAATTAGGGTTTTACTTATAATCTCCATCTTTGCTTATACTTAATGCTTGTTGTTAATCTGGCCAATTAGCATATGCCTTTAGGTTGATTTGAGCCTCGACAGTGCTGTATCATTCGCCTGAACTAGTATTTGGTGGGCAATCTCTTTTAGACTGCGACAGTTGATCTACTTGTAGGTTGTGAACAATTGATCTTGATCGAACTAATGCTTGATTTAATCACCTAGGGACATACCAAAAGTTTAGCGACTAGGTAGATTAACAAAGGGGTCGGAGCCTCGACAGTGGAATGATCATACCATAGTGTTTCAAGTTCTAGATTAGCACCTAAGTGCGGTAACCCTAATTGATTGATTTCATGCTTCTTGAATTGCTTATCTCAAGACTATCCTATTGCTTAGCCTTTCTCTCCTATTGAATTCTCACTTTTAATTACTTGCATGCTTTACTTTCTCTGCACTCAACCAACTTATACTTTTGCCCTAGCTTGTTCTCAAACTCATAACTTGTAGTGTGCAATCTGGTCCTTGTGTTCGATACCCGTTTACTACTTCTGACCTGTGCACTTGCAGAATCAGGGATAGGAAAGGGGAAGACCTGATCCCGCGATCAGGTTGTCATTTCGGACTGAGGTTCCCATTTCATCAACAAGGTGTTTGAGAAGTTGATGAGAGCTATGGAGTCAAGCATAAAGTTGCTACACCCTATCACCCTCAAACCAGTGGGCAAGTTGAAGTCTCCAACAGACATATCAAGGCTATATTGGAGAAGACTGTGAGCTTCACTAGAAAGGATTGGTCAACAAGACTTGATGAAGCACTTTGGGCTTATAGACAGCTTACAAAACCCCCATTGGAAGGTCTCCTTTCAATTTGCTATATGGGAAGGATTGCCACTTGCCTGTGGAGGTCGAATACAAGGCTTTATGGGCAGTAAAGATGCTGAACTTTGACATAAAGGCAGCACAAGAAAGGAGGGTAATGAACTTGTTTGAGTTGGAAAAATAAGAATGAATGCCTATGAGAACTCCAGGATTTACAAGATGAGAACCAAGGCAGCCCACGACAAACTGATTCGCCTTAAGGACTTCAAGGTTGGGGACAGTGTGCTCTTGTTTAACTCCAAGCTAAGGTTGTTTCCCGGGAAGTTGAGGTCAAAGTGGTCGGGACCATTCAAGACATGAAGTTCTACCCTATGGGATCACTCACTCTGCTCAATCAAGAGGGGAAAGAATTCACAGTGAATGGGCATAGATGCAAGCCATATCTAGGAATGACCCCCACAGAGGAGATCATCACTCCTCTTCAAGATCCAACCCCGGCCTAAAAGGTAAGGTCAAGCTATGAGACCTAAAACAAGCTCACTTGGGAGGAATTCCCATGTCTATCTTGTAATATCCTTTTATCTTTTATCTCTGCATTTTTCTCAGCTAAGTCTTGCAGGAACGGATTTAGGAAGAAGAGGAAACCAACTCGAGGCACAACTCGATCGAGCCAAGAGCAAGCTCGATCGAGTGAGTGAACCCGGTCGAGTGGAGTGTCCCTGATGGCCGTCTGCCCTCTCCTGACCACGACCTTGCCTCCCAGTTCTTTGGGGGGCACTGAGGTATCAAACATCAACCCTTGTACATACCATTTCATATTTTCTTGCATTTGTTTTTTTTTCTTGGTTTTTGCCCTCTTGAATCTTTCACTAAATTTCTCTCACACAAGGGACTGTGTGATTTAAGTTTGGGGGAGGGTTCAAGAGATGATTTAACCTTGTTTTCTTTGTTCTTAGTTTTTCATTCATCTTTTGCATAGAAAAACCAAAAAAATCATAAAATTTTCAAAAAATCCAAAAATATTTTCATCTTTTTGCATTCATATTTCTTAGATTGTTTAGGATTGCATCTTTCACTTGCATTGTTGATTTGATTTTGAAAACTTGTTCATCATTTGCGATTTCTTGAGTGCCCTGTTTTTAGATTCTTTTGTGCATTAGGGTGAGATTGATTGAGCAGCAAGAACCATGTTTATCTTGATCATATCACTGCATGCACATCTCATTCAACCATTGCTGTGATTTGATGCATTTCCCTATCTATTTGAACCATAACTTGATCTTTAATTACCAATGCTTGCATTTGATTTCAACTCATGGCTACCACATACATATCTGGACATTCTTTACCTATTTTCATATCCCTCTTGCTTGTCCAGATAGCTGATCTCCATCTTTGAGACAGTTACCACACCTTAAACCTAAGCCTTTTCATTTCAAACCCCATTATTATCTCTTGTGCGATTGTGAGAACCTTTCTTGGCTTTGCTTAGCATAAGGTGTTGTGTTTAAACCGGCAGGGGCAGTAGTTCTAGTTGTCTAGTTCTCTTGGGATTGTTTTCAGGCTAAGTTTGGGGGTGCCAACTCGAGCTCGATCGAGTTGGGTGTAAAAACCAGAAAAGTGGTAAAAGTTGGGAAAATCCAAAGGAAAAAGAGTTTAGTTAAGTCCAGGGAGTTGGCAGTGTTAAAAAGGGTCTAGTAAAGGTTTGGGAAGTTAAAAAAGGAAAGTAAAAAGGGTTCTAAGTAGAAAGAAAAGAAGGCAAAGCCTCAAGTGTCAAAAAGAAAGAAAAGTTCCCTAAGTGTTTAGAAAATCCCAAACCGCTAGATGTTACCTCAAGAAGCCTCTCCCTAGGAAGTTCTTAAAAGAAAAGTGAGCAAAGCTCCTCAGTTTCAAAGGCGAAATGCCAAAAAGGGTAGTTAGGATTTTGTTCTAAAAAGCTCTAAGTGTTGAACTCGATCGAGTTAGGATTAGGACGGCTCGAGCTGCTGTTCTTGCATCATCTTTGGTTCTAACACTTAGCCTTCTGCCAAAGCAAAGCCACTTTCTTGAGAGATCCCTGTTACTAAACCACCATACAAAAGAGACCCTCTTTGTCTCTTAACCCATAAACCCTTGAAACCAAATGAGTTGATTGATCTTGCATGTTTTTGGTTCACTGTTTTTGCTTAATGAATGTTAAAGGGATTTGCTGATTTGAATGCATTGTTTGAGTGACTGTGAAGTGGGATTGATGTTGATAAGCATGGTTAAATCTTAATGAATATCTCTCACCTTGTTGCATTCTAGAATCTCTAAGTTGGACATTTAGCAAATCGCTTTTGAGGACATGTTTTTAAGTGTTGAATCAACTTGTTTTCAAACCTCATCTCTTTCTTGTTCTATTTGTTTGCTTGAGGGCAAGCAAAGGTCAAGTTTGGGGGTGTTGATGTACTTGCATTTTACATAGTTTTAGTATGCATCTTTTGCATGCATCATATCTTGTTCCTTTTCTCTTCTTATGCATTCATAGTAGTTTTAGGTTGCATTTGCATACATATGCATGTTTGGTCCTTTGAAATAGGTCTTTTGGAGCATTTGGAGCATATGGGACGTGAGGAGACCAGCTCGACCACCTACTCGACCACCGGTCGAGTTCCTCAACTCGACCGGCCAAGCTTCAACTCGATCGAGCTGAGAAGTCAAAGTCAAACCCGAAAAATGTTGCTTCCCCCTTGACTTTCCTTTGTCTTGTATTTAAAGGCTAAAAGCCACGAAAAAACACCAAGCTTTAGATTACTTTTGTTTTAGTTTCTTTTAATTATTGTCTTTTACTTTTTAGAGCTCTAATCCAATCTTTGTGTTCTTGAAGCTCTTGCTTCTTGAATCCTAGATCCTGGATAATCTCTTCTGTATTTTGATGTACTTGCATTTTACATAGTTTTAGCACATCTTTTATGCATCTTTTGCATAGTTTTAGCTTCCATTTGCATCATATCTTGTTCCTTTTCTCTTCTTATGCATTCATGTTAGTTTTAGGTTGCATTTGCATACATATGCATGTTTGGTCCTTTGAAATAGGTCTTTTGGAGCATTCTGGAGCATATGGGACAAGGAGCATGGAGGGACTTGGCACATGGAAGCAGCTCAACTGGATACGCAAAGGAAGAAGGGAGAAGCCATCTTGAAGACCAGCTCGACCGTCCACTCGACCAACCGGTCGAGTTCCTCAACTCGACCGGCCAAGCTTCAACTCGATCGAGCTGAGAAGTCAAAGTCAAACCCGAAAAATGTTGCTTCCCCCTTGACTTTCCTTTGACCCTAAACCTAATCCTCTTGTATTTAAAGGCTCTAAGCCACGAAAAAACCACCAAGCTTTAGATTATTTTGTTTTAGTTTCTTTTAATTTATTGTCTTTTACTTTTTAGAGATCTAATCCCATCTTTGTGTTCTTGAAGCTCTTGCTTCTTGAATCCTAGATCCTGGATAATCTCTTTGTATTTGCACTTGCTTATTTCAATAAAAGTTGTTTAATTTCATCTCCTCTTTCTTATGATGTCTCTTTTATTGCATTTGCTTGTGTTTACATTCATGTGTAGTGAGTAGTTACCCATTGGGGTTTGAGATGGGATAGATTAGAGGTTTCATATGCTTAATCCTTCTAGCTTATGGTCTTAATCTAGATTCTCTCTCTTTTGGATAGATCTTAAGGCTACATGACCACTACCCCTGGCTTGTAAGTCCTTAGGCGACTCCCCACACGAAAGTGATGGCATTCGCTGGAAAAGATCCACTAAGAGCTCCAATATCTCTTGCTCTAGACAATAGAGGTCTAAGGGGTTGGATGGATTAGTTTGGGCAATGATCCTATAGCCTCCAAGGTTTGATTCTCACTGGCTAACCCCCTGTTTCTGAGATCATTCCTTGGTTGATAGCCTCCACCTTGGGAAAGGGTTGGCTAGGCATTGAGAAGCCCAATATCAAGAGAAGCCTTGATACAAGGAGTTTTAAGAGCTAGATTGATTAAGTGTAGATTCCTTTGATTGCAAAACCCTGTCTTGAACCCTAATTCTCTCTTTATCTTGTTAAAGTCGTCACCTTTAGCTTTGTTTGTCTCAACTCGTCCCTAAACTCGATCGAGCTGGTACTTTGCTCTACTCGACTCGAGCTCTTGGTCGAGCTGACACTTCACTGCTTTGTTTACTTTTATTGCACTGCTTTTCATTTCTTTAGGTTGTTAGTGTTACTTCAAATCTATAACTGCTTGCTTGACTTTCTGGTTGTTTCATATTCTCAAAGAGTGACAAGTTTCCCATTTTGGATTGATAACCTCTTATACTTCAATGACTATGATGGTTAAGAGGAATTGATTGATTGTGTTTGCACCATACCATCATCTTTATTCACCCTGTTTGCATTCCACCTCATTTCATATCACATCCACACACAAATCCTATCATCAATTTGGCGCCGTTGCCGATTTGGGAATATTTTTGTTGCATTTGAGTTTCAAACACACTTGGACGATCAAGCTATACCACCCCTGTTCTATTGTACTGCTGGGTTTTTGTCTCTTTTTGCAGGTGTATGCGAACTCGATCGAGTCGGTCAACTGAAGACTTGGTCGAGCTAGACATTACAACGGGTAGAAAGAGGGTTCAGAGGTCACAGAGGGTACAAGAGGAACCTGAGGTGCTTGTTGCTGATACAATGGATGTACCAGAGGGGAATGGAAACCCTTTGGGTAATGGACTCGGTCGAGCTAGGCAAACTCGACCGATTGGTCAAGGAGATGCTCCAAACCGCCACCAACAGAGACAAGGGATTGTTCCACCACCAGTGCAGAACCACAACTTTGAGATCAAGCTGGGAATGATCAACCTTGTCCAGAACAAGATGTTCCATGGATTGCCAAGTGAAGACCCCATTGACCACCTTGATGAGTTTGATAGGCTTTGTGATTTGACAAAGATCAATGGTGTCTCTGAAGATGCCATCAAGCTGAGACTCTTTCCTATGTCTCTAGCTGACAAAGCTCACCAATGGGAGAAGAGCTTGCCCCATGGCACAATCACCACTTGGGATGAATGCAAGAAGGCCTTTCTTGCTAAGTTTTTCTCCACCGGTCGCACAGCCAAGCTTAGAGGAGAGATATCCAGCTTCATCCAGCGAAACAATGAGACATTCGCAGAGGCTTGGGAGAGGTTCAAAGGCTACACAAGTCAGTGCCCACACCATGGATTCAACAATGAATCCTACTCTCCACTCTTTATAGAGGATGCTTGCCTAGGTATAGGGAGATGCTAGACACAGCTAGCAATGGGAACTTCCTCAACCAGGATGTAGATGATGGCTGGCAACTTGTGGAGAACATAGCTAACTCAAATGGAAGCTATGGAGAAGAGTATGATCGCACCAACCGGAGCTCGACCCACCACTCGATCGAGTCAGACGAAAAGTTGAGAAAAGATGTTAAGGCATTGAATGAGAAGTTGGATAAGCTGATCCTAGCTCAGTCCACAATGAAGAAAGTCAACTTTGTGTCTGCTGAGGAGATGGAACCAGTCCAAGAAGGGGAGGATACACAATTTGCTGAGGTGTGCTACATGAGCAATGGGCAAGGAGGTTACAACAAAGGATACTATAATTACAAGTCCAACCCTGCCATGTCATACCGCAACACTGATGTTGCTAACCCTCAGGACCAAGTATATCCTCAACAACAAGCAGCTCGATCGAGTCAGGTGCCACAACATGGGTATGGTCAAAAGAACAATTACCAAGGACCACAAGGCACTTTCCCTGGACAACAAATGAATATCCCACCAGGCTTCCCCCACCAACCGCCCCAGCCTGCACCTTCACAAGAGAATGAGCTCAAGGCAATGCTAAAGCAACTACTTCAAGGGCAAGCTGATGGGGTAGTGGACACAAGCAAGAAGCTAGCTGAAATAAACTCTAAGATCGAGAACCTCAACACAAGGGTTTACTCTCTGGAGAATCATGCTTCTTCTGTTGCTGCTGCTACAAAGCAAGGACAACTACCTGGTAAAGCTATTCAGAACCCCAAGGAACAGTGCAAGGTCATCTTCACTCAAGAAGGACTTGTTGAAGAAGAGGATCAAGAAAGGGTCATTGAAGATTTTTGTTTACTGCTGAATGATGAAGAGATTGTTGCTGCTGAGGCTCCTGGAGTCCAGATTGATCAACCAGAAGTGCATGCACCTACTGTGGCCATTCACACTTCACCAGTTGAGCTCGCACGACAAGCTCGATCGGCAGCTCGATCGAGTCCAACTCTAGCTCGATCGAGTCCGACCTCTTCTGTCCGACAGCCTGTTTTGCTTGATCCTTATCAACCGGTTGCCGCTTCCTCGTCTCGCCTACTTAGTCAAGGTCACAAGGAAGTGATTCACAAGTTCAGAAGAGATCTCAGTGGGATTGGAATTGAGTTGCCTCCTATGGATAGCATGAGTGAGGCATTTGATCAAATGCAAATGGTCAAGGATGTTTCTGCCAACAGTGATAAAGTTTCAGAGGTCCTACAAGAGTCTACTCATCAGTTCAACCTGCTTACTTCACCCACCTTCCTACCAAAGGTCAAGGATCAAGGGAAATTCACTCTCCCTTGCACACTTGGGCATCTTGAGATTGACAATGCCTTAGTGGATTCTGGAGCAAGCATCAATCTGATCTCTCTCTCCATGGCAGAGAAGCTAGGCATTGCTGGAGCCTTGCAGCGCCCTACTACTTCAATCATGTTTGGAGATGCAACTTCTAAGTCTCCTCTTGGAGTGTTCAAGAACTATCACTTGAAAATTGGAGAATGCATCATCCAAACTGATCTCACTGTGATGGAAATGGAAGAAGAGAAGGATTTGCCTTGTTATTGGGAACCCCTTTCCTTAGTACAGTTGGCGCTTCAATTGACTTTCACAAGCAAGAAGTGATCCTTCACAAGGTGAATAGTTTGGTGTCATATCGCTTGCAGCCTAGAGGTTCAGACTTTTGTGCCACAATTGACAGTACCAATCTCAGTTCTAAGAGTCATGGAGCTACAAAGGTTGTGAAGGAAAGGGTTGACAAGGAACCAAGAGTTGGGAAGGATAAGGATGAGAGAGGACCAAGGATTGAGAAGCCACGTCTTGAGAGGGCTAGAGTTGAGAAACCACGATCTGATAGGCCAAGAGCTGAGCGACTTGTTCAAGCCCCTTGTGTGCTTGATGAAGAGAGCCTTCAAGCTTTGTTTGATGAGCCACTAGGAAGGGCTCTACAAGAAGGGGAGGATGCAGCCTCTAAGGCAAGACCAGGAGATAAAAGAAAGGATCCACCAGCTCAGGCCCCTTCAGTCAAGCCATCTCAGCTCACAATGACTTTGTTCCCCACCAAGTTTGAAAATGGGAAGATTGAGTACAAGATAAGGTACAAGGGGAGATCAAGGCCATTCTCTAGAGCCAAGGCCTTGGTGACTTCAGAACAGTCCAGGGACCCAACCAAGCTAAAGGAGCTTCTGTCTCAAGTCCTCACTATCACCCTTGATGGTGGGACTAGCTCAACCAATGCCTAAGAAGGTAAAGGTCAAGCTATGGGACCTTAAACAAGCTCACTTGGGAGGAAGTCCCATGTTTATCCTTGTACATACTCTATTTATGCAATTTCTATCTATCTTTATGTTTTAACCTTCAATAAGTTAAGTTTAGGTGTCAAGGAGCCAGCTCGACCGACAGCTCGATCGAGCTAGAAACCAGGGCAACTCGATCGAGTTCCACAACTCGACCGAGGTAAGTTTTTGAATTTCAAATTCATAACCGTTTTCTTGGTCAAGGGAGTGGGTCCCACAAGCTGATTTTGGTCCCCCACTACCCTAATTTGATCAGAGAATCCCTAGCTTCTTGTTCCCTCTTTATTTCATCTTTTAATCTCAACCACACATCTCAAAACTCCCTCTTCCCCATAACTCGATCGAATCCACCTCTCTCTCTCCCACACTTAAAATTTCTGAAATCATCTCTCTCTCTTCACCACAAGAAAATTTTTCGAATCCTCTTTCTCTCTTAAGTTTTTGCGATTTCTCTTGTTGCTTCATTTGTTTGGGTTCTAGTTTACTGCTCTTCAATTCCATCATTCAAGCAAGGTATGAACCCTAAAACCCTTGATTCTCCATCTCGATTTCCATTATTGCTTGTTTCCTCTTGATTTTTGATTGCATGTGTCCCTTGTGGACTTGTTCTTGAATTTGCTCATATTTCACTCTGCTGTATATCTTGTTAGTTTGCTTCACCTCACCTCTGTTTTGCCATTAGAACTTGTTGCATGTGCTTGAAAATTGAATTTGAGTTTGGTATTGGTTAAGATGCTAGTTTTCACTAGAATTGCTCATTGTTCCATTTACTAGTTGTTCTTGGTTCAATTTGATTGATTAGCATCCTTTCCAGCTCTTAATACTTGAATTAGGTTGGTTATACTCTGTTTTCACCCAACTCGATCGAGTTTGTCACTCGAGTTTTTTGACTCGATCGAGCTGAGTGTCGAGTTGACCAAACCGATCATTACAACTCTAATTCTTTGTAATCTTTGATGCATTTCAGGTACTTTAGTGAAGAAACAAGTCAAGATGACAAACAGTGAGGGAAGCCGCGCTTCACAGAGGAGAATGGTTGAGGGTGAATCAAGCAATGCAAGAGAGAAAGGCTTAAGATGCAAGCCGATTTGGAAGAGGATGGATCAGAGGATGGAAGATCTGATGCAGAGGATATGTACTCTGAGGACAGTCTGAAGAGTGAGAGATTGAGGGAGAAAGGAGAACCAAGAAGAGGAATGATCCATTAGTAGTGAGAGTGAGCAAGGGGAGTTTGAGATTGGAGTGAACCTTGTTCAAGAGGAGGGAAATGGCTCTCCAAGTGAAGAAGGAGTGATGAACTGAGAGTGAAGAGGAAGGAGAAGAGGTGAATCAATTGGTTGATGAGATGAGCAAGAGGGAACCAAGATGTGCCCATGGAAGAGTTGAGGAAGAGCAAGAGGAGGATGAGCTCCCCATGTACCAAGAGCACTACAATGCTCTCTTCTCCATGGACTTCATGGACACCAAGTACCCACATGTTGACACATGAAGGCCCTTGGAATCTTTGAGGATGTGGAGCTTGGTCTCAAGAACATGCACTTGGCCAAGTTCTTCTCTTACCACATGGAATCCTACAAGGAGCTCACTTGTGAGTTCTTAGCTTCAATGAGGTATCACATGTATGAAGAGGAAGATAGAGCTGATTTGGACCAAGGATTGGGATGGATCACGTTCTTGGCTAAGGGAGAGAAGAGAATGGTGACCTTTAGGCAGCTGGAGATCTTGTTTGGGTTCAACTATGGAGAGGGAACCAAGTGGAACTTCAAGGAAAAGGAACTCCAAAGGGTTTGGGCTACAATCGCTGATGGAGTGTACTCTTCCTCAAGGTCCAAGGCAGCTCAGATCAGGAGCCCAGTCTTGAGATATGTGCACAAGGCACTTGCCAACACCTTCTTTGCAAGGAAGGCGACCGGGACAATCAACGAGGGGGAACTCAAGTTTCTTGACATGGGAATCAAGCCCTTCTCTCACGCACAAGCGATGGCAAGAGGATCAGGGGAGATAGATCTGACACAGGGAACTTGATGCCTTCCTTGACCATCTCCTTACCTACAAGATCACAGCTTACAACACTAGGCATCAACGAGGGAGGCTTAAGTGTTGGAGGACTCATCACACCTATCTTGTGTGCTGCTGGAGTGAACCCAACTGATAGAGAGCCACTGAACCAGGTTGGATGGACATCAAGTTTTGCAAGACCAACCTTCTCATTGAGCACAAGGAGTTGGATGGGAGATTCCAATTCAAGTTCACACATCCATTGGCTGGACCCTCCAAGCTTCTCCTGCCTAACCCAGAGCTCACCACAGTAGCAAGGGGTGAGAACATTGACTTCAGACCCCCTGTGTACACATTAGTTGGGCATGAGGATGATGCGAGAAGAGGAGCCTGAGCTCGATCGAGCTGAGTCGAGCTGAGGATCGAGCTGAAGATCAGGCCAGGAGAGTGCGGATTTGGGTGAGCCTGAGTGCTATTACTTTGAGGAGTATGAGGCTCCAAGGATGAACCCCTCTGTTGTGGCTGCCACAAGAGGATTGGACTTCTCCAAAAGTTCAACAAATGGCAAGGGAAAGCCATTGAGAAGATGCAAAAGTCCATGGACAAGATGGTGAGCAAGATCAAAAGTTTGGAGAAGAAGGTTTCTGGTTCTTCAAGCAAGAAGAAGAAGTCCAAGGCCCCCACATTCCCTAGGAAGATCACTCCTCACCACCCAAGGAGGCTCCCTGCCCAAGAGCCTCACAGAGCCTCTTCTTTCGAGCCAAGGGAAGGAGAAGACAACACGCAGAGAAGGAGGAAGACTTCCAAGGCCAGACGCTCCAGCTCGACCACCGGACTCGATCGAGTCCAAACAGAGGAAACTCAACTCGATCGAGCTGACGGTCGAGCTGACCAGGAGGAGCCCCAGTTCGAGGATCCGGGATTTGAATACGATCCCATGCCTTACCAGGAGCCTCCCCGGAGTAGATGGAACCCCTATGGACAGTACGAGCTACCAATGCTCCACCAAGGCCAAGGAAGCCACACCCACTTTGAAGATGAAGAAGAGGAGGAAGAGGAGCCACAAGCTCGATCGAGTGAGCCAAGAGGCAACCCCAGTTGCATGGAGCGCTCCTGATGGCCGTCTCCCATCTCCAGACCACGACCTAGTCTCCCAGTTCTTTGGGGGACACTGAGGTATCCAAACACCAACCCTTGTATATACCATTTCATATTTTCTTTCTTTGTTCTTGTTTTTTCTTGGTTTTGCCCTCTTGAATCTTTCACTGAATTTTTCTCACACAAGGGACTGTGTGATTTAAGTTTGGGGGAGGGTTCAAGAGATGATTTAACCTTGTTTTCTTTGTTCTTAGTTTTTCATTTATCTTTTTCA